>CM062269.1:2246360-2448860 GCA_031216635.1 Dissostichus eleginoides | reverse complement strand
TTATTTCGAGCAAATGCATGTGTAATAAATGTCTTTATTCCAGAGGAGCTGTTTCATAAAACTAAATCCAAAGTACATTTTGTTGAATGTTCTTGCAACTAAACAGTTCATCAGGGGCAGCGTGACTATTCACACTTTATTTTTTCATTTTATACGAAAGAAAGAATAACTTTGGTTGTTATACAATGGGTTTTGCTAACTCTAAATGCTGAATGAAAGAACAGTTTGGGTTTCATCCCCTCTGTTTCAGTGAAGTTCTGCAATGTGAATGTTCAATTGGCACTGGTGCCCACAGTGAGAGTAACACTCAGCATTTCATTTTGTGTACTAGCAGACATCATATACAGAGTTACCAGGGTTTCTGTCAGACCTGTTTCTGTCAGCAAATCTTCAGGTTCCACCGAGATTCGAACTCGGATCACTGGATTCAAAGTCCAGAGTGCTAACCATTACACCATGGAACCATGTATTATTGACTATCAGGGCACTAGCCCAAACTAAATCTACGTTAAACTTTGGTTTCTTGCTTTTAGTAGTTTTAACTGAACCAATAGAGGAATAAAGATCTGTTTGGGTTCTGTCACCATCTCTAACCCCTAGATTCCACCGGGTCCGTCTGCGTCGCGTTACGGCCGCGTTACGGCCGCGTTACGGCCGCGTTACGGCTGCACCGCGGCGTTCGCAAAGATCGCGGCCACTCTAGTCAATGGGTGCTATTCCACCAGACGCGCCGTGTTACGGCTCAGATGCGTCCCAGAAGCGTCTCGGCGCTGGGCTCCGCTCAAAATAGGATTCAAGTCTATTTTTCGACGCGAGGCGTTGCAGAGGCGCCGGGCAGGAAGTGGACCGGTCAGAGCATCCGGCCCATCCCCAAAATAAACTAATTGTGCAGACCCTATCCCTCCGTGGTCTTTCAAGTAGGAGGAGAAATGCCAGCGTTCTCCTCCGGTTTACAGGCACTGTGTAAATTATATATATAGAATAATTATGATGATGAATGCATTTTTTTACCACTAAAATACAGCAACACATCTTTGATTCATGTCTTTTATAACTGGAATATTACAATTATTATGAACTTTGTCTGCACAAAGTAGCCTGTCCAGGAAATATGCCCAAATCAACAAAAACTGCGAGCCGGCACGCAAGACGCTCCGCTTCTGAAATGCTTCTGAAACGCTCCCGGTAGGGTATGACGCTGGAGGAGGCCGGACCAAAACCGCGGCGCAGCCGTGACGCGACGCAGACGGACCCGGTGGAATCGAGGGGTAACATTAAAGTTCTGAGATTTAAAATGTATGGCACTTTTTTTTCAAGCAAATGCAACTAAATCTACGTTAAACTTTGGTTTCTCGCTTTTAGTAGTTTGTAACTGAACCAATAGATGAAATGTTAACTGTTTTGTCCAATCTCTTACAGTGAAGTTCTGACATGATGGTTTCCCTTTAAACACATTGGAAATGGGAGAATATATATCAATATGTGTGGGGTATATCTGTAGATCTTCAGGTTCCACCGAGATTTGAACTCGGATCACTGGATTCAAAGTCCAGAGTGCTAACCATTACACCATGGAACCATGTGATTGTGAGTTTCATTGCACGTTCTTTCTGCACTCTTTACTCTACTTTGGACTACAGAGGAGCTTTGTTCTATGAAACTAATAAGTGCACTTTTCTTTCGAGCAAATGCGACTAAACCTACGTTAAACTTTGGTTTCTCGCTTAGTTTGTAACTGAACCAATAGATGAAGTGTAAACTGTTTGTGTTTTCTCCAATCTCTTACAGTAAAGTTCTGACCTGATGGTTTCCCTTCAAACACATTGGAAATGGGAGATTATATATTGAATATGTGTGGGGTAACTCTGTAACTCATCAGGTTCCACCGAGATTTGAACTCGGATCACTGGATTCAAAGTCCAGAGTGCTAACCATTACACCATGGAACCATGTGTTTAACAGTTTTAGTGCACTGTTTATCGAGCAGATGCAACTATATCTACGTTAAACTTTGTTTTGTGACTTTTAGAGGTTGGTTGAATGTTCTTGCAACTAAACAGTTTCTTTGGACAGTGATTACGGGGCAATGGGACTCTTTCTACTTTCTTTTTGGACTAGAAAGACTACCTTATGGCATACATAAAGCAACCAGGCAGCACTGGGGTTTCTATCACCAAACCATCAGGTTCCACCGACATTTGAACTCGGATCACTGGATTCAAAGTCCAGAGTGCTAACCATTACACCATGGAACCATGTATTCTTGACTATCAGTGCACTAACACGAGCTAAATCTATGTTAAACTTTTGTTTCTCGCTTCTAGTAGTTTTTAACTAAACCAATTGTCCATAAGGGGTTATGAGGGTATTTATTTATTCTGTGTTTTTTTACGATGTTTTCTGTTTTTTGGGACTTTCCCCGCTGAATGTTCTTGCAACTAAACAGTTCCTTTTGACAGTGAGTACGGGGCAATATGACTCTTTCTACTTTCTTTTAAAAATGTTGTACTAGAAAGACTACCTTTGAATTTGATAACTGTAAATGCTGGAGGAAGAATAGTTTCCCCCATCTCTTACAGGGAAGTTCTGACCTGATGGGTTCCCTTTAAACACGTTGGAAATGGGAGATTATATATTGAATATGTTTGGGTTGACTCTGTAAATCTTCAGGTTCCACCGAGATTTGAACTCGGATCACTCGATTCAGAGTCCAGAGTGCTAACAATTACACCATGTAACCATGAGATTCAGAGTTCATGGCACTTTCTTTTCAGCTAATGCAACTAAACCTACATTAGCCTTTGGTTACTTGCTTCTAGTAGTTTGTAACTGAACCAATAGATGAAATGTTAACTGTTTTGTCCAATCTCTTACAGTGAAGTTCTGACATGACGGTTTCCCTTTAAATACATTGGAAATGGGAGATTATATATTAATATGTGTGGGGTATATCTGTAGATCTTCAGGTTCCACCGAGATTTGAACTCAGATCACTGGATTCAAAGTCCAGAGTGCTAACCATTACACCATGGAACCATGCTTTTAGATCCAGTCTAGAAAAGCCAAAGTAAGTCTCAGTTTTTACTTGAATAGAACACAGCTCCTCTGTAGTCCAAAGTAGAGTAAAGAGTGGAGAGAAAATGTGCAATAAAACCCTAAACACATGGTTCCATGGTGTAATGGTTAGCACTCTGGACTTTGAATCCAGTGATCCGAGTTCAAATCTCGGTGGAACCTGATGATTTGCTGACAGAAACCCCACAGTGCTGCTTTATTTATGCCAACTCCTCCTAAAAGTAAGATAGATGGCATGGAAAAGGCCCAAAGACCACAAACAATACAAAATAAACCTTTAGAAAACATACATACGCTCCTTAGTGATGGACTATTGGGTCAGTTAACATCGTCTAAAAGTGTGAACCGTAAATGTACTGTGAATTTAGTATTATAGAACACAGCTCCTCTGTTTATAGACATTTAATCCACTTGATACATGCATTTGCTCCAAAGAAAGTGCGCTAACACTCAGTAACACGTGGTTCCATGGTGTAATGGTTAGCACTCTGGACTTTGAATCCAGTGATCCGAGTTCAAATCTCGGTGGAACCTGAAGATTAACGGAGTTACCCCCAACATATTCAATATATAATCCCCCATTTCCAATGTGTTTGAAGGGAAACCATCATGCCAGAACTTTACTGTAAGAGATGGGGACCAAACACTTCTCTCTCCCTCTATTGGTTCAGTTACCAACAACTAGAAGCGAGAAACCAAAGTTTAACCTGGATATAGTTGCATTTGCTCGAAAAAAAAAAGTACCAAAACGTTCAAAAGACAAGGTTCCATGGTTTGCAGTCTGGACTTTCCTCCATCTCATACAGCGAAGTTCTGACATGATGGTTTAAACATATTGGAAATGGGTATTAAATATCAATTATGTTAGAGATAACTCAGCAAATGATCAGGTTCCACCGAGATTTGAACTCGGATCACTGGATTCAAAGTCCAGAGTGCTAACCATTACACCATGGAACCAGGTTATTCTAACTCTATGGTACTTTTATTTCGAGCAAATGCATGTGTAATAAATGTCTTTATTCCAGAGGAGCTGTGTTTCATAAAACTAAATCCACGGTACATTTTGTTGAATGTTCTTGCAACTAAACAGTTCATCAGGGGCAGCATGACTATTCACACTTTATTTTTTCATTTTATACTGAAGAAAGAATAACTTTGGTTGTTATCCAATGGGTTTTGCTAACTCTAAATGCTGAATGAAAGAACAGTTTGGGTTTCATCCCCTCTCTTTCAGTGAAGTTCTGCAACACGAATGTTCACTTGTTTCAATTGTCACTGGTGCCCACAGTCACCATTTGATTTAGCTGACATCATATACAGAGTTACCAGGGTTTCTGTCAGGTTCCACCGAGATTTGAACTCAGATCACTGGATTCAAAGTCCAGAGTGCTAACCATTACACCATGGAACCATGTATTTGAGAGTTTTAGTGCACTGTTTTTCGAGCAGATGCAACTATATCTACGTTAAACTTTGTTTTCTGACTTTTAGAGGTTGGTTGAATGTTCTTGCAACTAAACAGTTTCTTTGGACAGTGATTACGGGGCAATGGGACTCTTTCTACTTTCTTTTTGGACTAGAAAGACTACCTTATGGCATACATAAAGCAACCAGGCAGCACTGTGGGGTTTCTATCACCAAACCATCAGGTTCCACTGAGATTTGAACTCGGATCACTGGATTCAAAGTCCAGAGGTCTAACCATTACACCATGGAACCATGTATTTGTGAGCTTTAGTGCAAATGCAAGTTAATCTACGTTAAACTTTGGTTTCTCAATTTTATTAGTTTGTAACTGAACCAATAGATGAAGTGAAAAGTGTTTGGTCCCCATCTCTTACAGTCAAGTTCTGATATGATGGTTTACCTTTAAACACAATGGGAGATTTATATTGTATATGTGTGGTGTAACTCTGTAAATCATCCGGTTCCACCGAGATTTGAACTCCGATCACTGGATTCAAAGTCCAGAGTGCTAACCATTAGACCATGGAACCATGTGTTTGTGAGTTTCAGTGCACTGTTTTTCGAGCAAATGCAACTTAATCTACGTTAAACTTTGGTTTCTTGCTTTTAGTAGTTGGTAACTGAACCAATAGAGGACGAGACAACTGTTTGGGGTTTGTCACCATCTGTTACGGTGAAGTTCTGACATGATGGTTTCCTTTTAAACACATTGGAAATGGGAGATTATATATTGTATATGTTTGGGTTGACTCTGTAATTCATCAGGTTCCACCGAGATTTGAACTCAGATCATTGGATTCAAAGTCCAGAGTGCTAACCATTACACCATGGAACCATGTGTTCAGGGATTTAGTGCACTTTTTTTTCAGCAAAAGCAACTAAACCTACGTTAAACTTTGGTCTCTTGCTTCTAGTAGTTTGTAACTGAACCAATAGATGAAATGTTAACTGTTTTGGTTTTCTCCAATCTCTTACAGAAAAGTTCTGACATGATGGTTTCCTTTTAAATACATTTGAAATGGGGGATTATATATTGAATATGTGTGGGGTATCTCTGTAGATCTTCAGGTTCCACCGAGATTTGAACTCGGATCACTGGATTCAAAGTCCAGAGTGCTAACCATTACACCATGGAACCATGAGATTCTGAGTTCATGGAGCTTTTTTTTGAGCAAATGCAACTAAATCTAAGTTAAACAATAGAGGAAGAAAGAACTGCAAGATAAACTACCTTTGAATTTGATAACTCTAAATGCTGGAAGAAGAAATAACTGTTTGGGTTTTCCCCCCATATCTTACAGGGAAGTTCTGACATGATGGTTTCTCCTTAAACCCTAAACCTAAATCTAAACATGTGTGGGGTAACTCGAAACCAGTGGTTCTCAACTGGTGGGTCGCGGACCCGTTTCGAGTGGGTCGCAGATGTGTGAGTGAAGAAAAAAAGAATATTTCCTTTTTTTTCATTTGGGGAAAAATGTCAAACTTTTATTTTGAAGGCCCGATGTTCTAACGCTGCGCGTGCAGTCGGCGTTGGACTGGAAGTACCGGAGACCATAAACGGTTTTGAAAACTTCTGTCACGTAGTGATCATCTTCTCAATAAAACCTCTTTGCTGATGTTTTCTCGAGTCTTCTGGCCAATCAGAATCAAGAGTGTTGCCGGAAGTCCCCACGGAAAATAACTTTGCGGTAGAACTACTCTTTATACATCCATGGGTACAAGTTCAGATACAAATGAACACATAATGAAATATGACCCCCGGTTTGATGATTGACAGGTCACAGAAAAATGGGAGCTATCTACCCTTATCCACAATTTAAAGTAATTGACACAGACTCTCTCCTCTTTGCTCTTCTCTCTGTGAGGGGCAGCAAGTTCAGCTGTCAGAACAAAGTGAAAAGCAAACAATGCCATACAATATTATTAATATGTCGGGTTGTAATGCATTTATTTATTTTCTTCTCAGAGTGTACCAGAATGCGTATTTATATGTTAGTATTTCTAAAAATCTCCTGGGGGAGAATCCCCCCAGACCCCCTGCTGGGGTTGGGTTTTCAGCATGAGTGCCTTTTTATGTTATACAGTTCAGCTTTGATTCCATCATCTCATTAAACCTTTAAAGCATACTTTAGTTCTGTGAAGGGATATAAGGGATATATGCACTGTACTTCACTTTCATTAATATTGTATGCTGAAAAGCGTATATATATATTCCCCGCTGAATGTTCTTGCAACTAAACAGTTCCTTTTGACAGTGAATACGGGGCAATATGACTCTTTCTACTTTCTTTTAAAAATGTTGTACTAGAAAGACTACCTTTGAATTTGATAACTGTAAATGCTGGAGGAAGAATAGGTTTCCCCAATCTCTTACAGTGAAGTTCTGACCTGATGGGTTCCCTTTAAACACATTGGAAATGGGAGACTATATATTGTATATGTGTGGTGTAACTTTGTAAATCTTCAGGTTCCACCGAGATTTGAACTCGGATCACTGGATTCAGAGTCCAGAGTGCTAACCATTACACCATGGAACCATGAGATTCTGAGTTCATGGCACTTTCTTTTCAGCTAATGCAACTAAACCTACATTAACCTTTGGTTACTTGCTTCTAGTAGTTTGTAACTGAACCAATAGATGAAATGTTAACTGTTTGGGTTTTGTCCAATCTCTGACAGTGAAGTTCTGACATCATGGTTTCCCTTCAAATACATTGGAAATGGGAGATTATATATTAATATGTGTGGGGTATCTCTGTAGATCTTCAGGTTCCACTGAGATTTGAACTCGGATCACTGGATTCAAAGTCCAGAGTGCTAACCATTACACCATGGAACCATGTGATTGTGAGTTTCATTGCACGTTCTTTCTGCACTCTTTACTCTACTTTGGACTACAGAGGAGCTGTGTTCTATGAAACTAAAAAGTGCACTTTTCTTTCGAGCAAATGCGACTAAATCTACGTTAAACTTTGGTTTCTCGCTTCTAGTAGTTTGTAACTGAACCAATAGAGGACAAGACAACTGTTTGGGGTTATCACCATCTCCTACAGTGAAGTTCTGACATGATGGTTTCTTTTTAAACACATTGGAAATTGAGGATTATATTTTGAATATTTGTGGTGTTTCTTTCAGTCGATCATCAGGTTCCACCGAGATTTGAACTCGGATCACTGGATTCAAAGTCCAGAGTGCTAACCATTACACCATGGAACCATGCTTTTAGATCTGGTCTAGAAAAGCCAAAGTAAGTCTTAGTTTTTACTTGAATAGAACACAGCTCCTCTGTAGTCCAAAGTAGAGTAAAGAGTGGAGAGAAAACGTGCAATAAAACCCTAAACACATGGTTCCATGGTGTAATGGTTAGCACTCTGGACTTTGAATCCAGTGATCCGAGTTCAAATCTCGGTGGAACCTGATCATTTGCTGACAGAAACCCCACAGTGCTTCTTTATTTATGCCAACTCCTCCTAAAAGTAAGATAGATGGCATGGAAAAGGCCCAAAGACCACAAACAATACAAAATAAACCTTTAGAAAACATACATACGCTCCTTAGTGATGGACTATTGGGTCAGTTAACATCGTCTAAAAGTGTGAACCGTAAATGTACTGTGAATTTAGTATTATAGAACACAGCTCCTCTGTTTATAGACATTTAATCCACTTGATACATGCATTTGCTCCAAAGAAAGTGCGCTAACACTCAGTAACACGTGGTTCCATGGTGTAATGGTTAGCACTCTGGACTTTGAATCCAGTGATCCGAGTTCAAATCTCGGTGGAACCTGAAGATTAACGGAGTTACCCCCAACATATTCAATATATAATCCCCCATTTCCAATGTGTTTGAAGGGAAACCATCATGCCAGAACTTCACTGTAAAAGATGTGGACCAAACACTTCTCTCTTCATATATTGGTTCAGTTACCAACAACTAGAAGCGAGAAACCAAAGTTTAACCTAGATCTTGGCTGCATCTCAGGTCGGTTATTTTTCTCCTCGGTCCTCAGTATCACCGGAAGTTGATTTTTCTGCGCCGTCTTGAGTAGCGTCCCATGGCGCTTATTTCTGCCGGAGGATCGAGGATCGAGGATCGAGGAGTGATAATGGAGGAGCGATAATCAAGGAACTACCAGACCATCCTCCGGTGAAATCCTCAGATACTCGCCCCGCCCCCTTACTGTGTATCGCTCACTGATTGGACGATGCAGCGCATGCACTGATCTGATGCTTCTTGACATGAGAGCAGTTTCCCAGCGGAGTGAAGAAAATACATGAAACTCACGGGACTCACTCCTCAGTTTATAATGTGTTTTGTTTCAATTAATGTATCATTTAGTGACAAATATGTGATTTATCTGAACAACAGAGTGGTCCCAAATCATTTTATTCATTTCTTGGAAACATTTTCATGATCGCTTTTTTTGTTTATACATTTTAAGAATGGCGTTTATCTTTTTTTATTTAATGTATTTGGGTCTACAACAGATGATACAAATGTTTATGTCAGTAAATGTGTACTAACAGAGGCGGGGGTGTTTGTGAAAACAACGGGGACAGAGCTGCTGTCAGACATCAGCTGTGCGGAGTCATCACAAACGGACGTCGCTTCACGTGACGCTCCGGAGGAAAGGACGTCCCATTGCTCTTAAAACTCATTTCCCTGCTTCTTGTGGTTTCCTTGCGTCTCTCCATGCTTCCCTGGTGGGAGGGACTAAACACAGGGAAACGACGCAAGTGAGGGACGCAAGGAATCCATTTAACCGACCTGAGATGCAGCCATAGTTGCATTTGGACTTTCCTCCATCTCTTACAGCGAAGTTCTCACATGATGGTTTAAACATATTGGAAATGGGGGATTAAATATCAATTATGTTAGAGATGACTCAGCAAATGATCAGGTTCCACCGAGATTTGAACTCGGATCACTGGATTCAAAGTCCAGAGTGCTAACCATTAAACCATGGAACCATGTTGTTTAAACATTATGGCACTTTTATTTCGTGCAAATGCATGTGTAATAAATGTCCAGAGGAGCTGTGTTTCATAAAACTAAATCCAAAGTACATTTTGTTGAATGTTCTTGCAACTAAACAGTTCATCAGGGGCAGCGTGACTATTCACACTTTATTTTTTCATTTTGTACTAAAGAAAGAATAACTTTGGTTGTTATCCAATGGGTTTTGCTAACTCTAAATGCTGAATGAAAGAACAGTTTGGGTTTCATCCCCTCTGTTTCAGTGAAGTTCTGCAATCTGAATGTTCACTTGTTTCAATTGTCACTGGTGCCCACAGTGAGAGTGACACTCAGCATTTAATTTAGTGGACTAGCAGACATCATACACAGAGTTACCAGGGTTTACTATCAGTATATTATCAGGTTCCACCGAGATTTGAACTCGGATCACTGGATTCAAAGTCCAGAGTGCTAACCATTACACCATGGAACCATGTATTTGTGAAGTTTAGTGCACTGTATATACGTTAAACTTTGGTTTCTCGCTTTTAGTAGTTTGTAACTGAACCGATAGAAGAAGAAAGAACTGCTAGAAAAACTAAAATTAATATTATAGAACACAGCTCCTCTGTTTATAGACATTTATTCCACTTCATACATGCATGATGGTTTCCCTTCAAACACATTGGAAATGGGGGATTATATATTGAATATGTTGGGGGTAACTCCGTTAATCTTCAGGTTCCACCGAGATTTGAACTCTGATCACTGGATTCAAAGTCCAGAGTGCTAACCATTACACCATGGAACCACGTGTTACTGAGTGTTAGCGCACTTTCTTTGGAGCAAATGCATGTATCAAGTGGATTAAATGTCTATAAACAGAGGAGCTGTGTTCTATAATACTAAATTCACAGTACATTTACGGTTCACACTTTTAGACGATGTTAACTGACCCAATAGTCCATCACTAAGGAGCGTATGTATGTTTTCTAAAGGTTTATTTTGTATTGTTTGTGGTCTTTGGGCCTTTTCCATGCCATCTATCTTACTTTTAGGAGGAGTTGGCATAAATAAAGCAGCACTGTGGGGTTTCTGTCAGCAAATGATCAGGTTCCACCGAGATTTGAACTCGGATCACTGGATTCAAAGTCCAGAGTGCTAACCATTACACCATGGAACCATGTGTTTAGGGTTTTATTGCACATTTTCTCTCCACTCTTTACTCTACGTTGGACTACAGAGGAGCTGTGTTCTATTCAAGTAAAAACCAAGGTTTACTTTGGCGTTTCTAGACCAGAGGGCTGCAAACATGGTTCCATGGTGTAATGGTTAGCACTCTGGACTTTGAATCCAGTGATCCGAGTTCAAATCTCGGTGGAACCTGATTTTTCTTTGTTGACAGAAACCCCTTATACCCTTTATATATATATAATATACCTCAAGGGGATCCATGTCTTCATCATATTGGCAATGAGTAGATGACAGCCTCTAGAAGGAAGACCCATATACTTCATTCCTTCAGGATCTAAAATAAGCAGAATCAATCAGGTAACTTCTTTTTAATGTAAATGAAGCATCAACAAAACCCCGTTAATCCACTATTCATGGTTTCTCTCATCAGGAAACTATTTGGTTTACACCTTAAAAGACACATTTTCCATTGTTCTCATCAATGTTAAAAAATAAAATCCCTTGTGCTATAGGACGAGTGAAATGCAGAAACAGAATAACATTCACATATGGTTTATCTAACCTGAAAACAACTACAGCAGTTTAAATTAATTCCTGAAAGCTAAACAGCTGTTGTGTATTCAGTGGTTTAGTTACTGTGTACATTTTGTCTGCTCCAATAAGTTCCTACTTTGCAAACAGACAACAATGCCAGCATCAAACCACTGTGATGTAATGTCACTTCAGCTTTAATGCTGTATAAAAGCAGTTTATTTCCATTCAATCATTGTCCTTTTAATTCACGCTCCAGTTAGTGGTTTTTCATAACTTTCTGGAACATCTGCTTTGAGTTTGTTAACATGTTTTGTATTCCTTTGACTCCAGATAAGGAGAGAAATACTTGGAAATGGAGGTGGCTCATTCAAATTGCTAGAAGGAGGCATGTGAAGAGGTTCTTGGTATTTCGCTGGTTTGAAGGTGATTTCTGCCGGCGGAGAGACTTGATGAGACCTCTATTGGAAACATATGTTCTGGCAATTGCAGTCTTTACTTCACTGTGGGTTGCAGACAAGCTGTGTGCTCTGTAACCCAAAACTATGGTATATTCTGAGTTCAACGTTCAGACGTTTGTAGGCAAAAATAGAGAAAATGAATCCATATGGATCGGCTTTATTGGACTTTGAGCTATGGTTTGATTGGTTGATTGTTTATCGACTATGGATCACTGTCCTTTACATTTTTTAACAATGATGAGAACAATGGACACTGTGTCTTTTAAGTTGTAAACCATGAAAGAAACCCTGAATAGTGGATTAACAGCATGCTGAATGCTGGTGTGATTAAATCATGCCTGTTAAAGAGTTATTCTAGGGCAATAAGATAGTTTCCCTTTTCCTTGCTTCATTAAAACTAAAAAAAAGTTACCTGATTTGTTCCTGAGGCAATGAAGTATATAGGAGTTTTCCTCCATCTCATACTGTGAAGTTGAGGCTGTCATCACTTCATTGCCTATATCAATCACCTTATCAGGTTCCACCGAGATTTGAACTCGGATCACTGGATTCAAAGTCCAGAGTGCTAACCATTACACCATGGCCATGTATTCTATCTTGTTTGCACCGTTACTTTGCCATAAATTAAGCTATGTTATGAGACTAAAATCTTTGGCATATTCCGGGTTCACTCTTCTTCTAATGGTCACATCCCAAGTAACTTGTTGAAAAAATGGAAAGGATTGTTAACCCTTTCATTTTGCTAACTCTTAATGCTTGAGGAAGAAAGATCTATTTGGGTGTGTCCCCATATCTTCTGACGTGATGTTTTCCTTTTAAAGGAAATAGGGGATTAGTTACTGGTTATGTGTGGGGTAACTCTGTAAATAAACAGGTTCCACCGAGATTTGAACTCGGATCACTGGATTCAAAGTCCAGAGTGCTAACCATTACACCATGGAACCACGTATTGTGTCATTTTTGCATCGTTACTTTGGCATAAATTGAGCTATGTTATGAGACTACAAACTTTGACATATTCTGGGCTCACTCTTCTTCTAATGGTCACATCCCAAGTAAGTTGTTGAAAAAATAGAAAGGATTGTTAATCTTTAGATTTTGCTAACTCTTGATGCTTGAGGAAGAAAGATCTGTTTGGGTTTGTCCCCATATCTTGCAGTGAAGTTCTGACGTGATGGTTTCCTTTTAAACACATTGAAAATGGAGTATTAGTTACTTGTTATTTGTGGGTTAACTCCATAAATCATCAGGTTCCACCGAGATTTGAACTCGGATCACTGGATTCAAAGTCCAGAGTGCTAACCATTACACATGGAACCATGAGTTTTGAGTGTATTTGTCCAGTTTATTTGGAAGAATTGGAGCTGTGTTATGAGTAAAAAAACTAAGAGATATTCTGGGTTCATCCTCTTTCTAGTGGTCACAGATGACTGCTTACAACTGAGCCAATAGTCCATTCAAAGTCCAGAGTGCTAGCAATTACACCATGGAACCACATGTTTTGGACTATATTGCACTTTTCATCTTTCAGGCAAAAAGAGGATATGTGTGCTATGAAGAAATTAACATCTTGGGTGTTGCCGCCATCAAGTTCTGCTGGGATGGTCTAATATATCTGACCCTGTCCTTTAAACATTATGGAAGAAGAGGATTTGAGTTCCACTTATCGCTAATGTACAAAGCACACATAGAGATATTTAGAGTGTGTTTTACAGATCCTAGTATTAGGAGCAGTTGGTAGAAATGATATATAAAGAAACCAGGATGAACTGTGGGTTTACCCTTAATGATCAGGTTCCACCGAGATTTGAACTCGGATCACTGGATTCAAAGTCCAGAGTGCTAACCATTACACCATGGAACCATGTGATCAGCTGTGTATTGTATTTTCTTTCTGCCAACTATTGAACGGTGTGCCATGAAACTAAAAGCTTTGATTTATTCTGGGTTCACCCTTCTTCTAGTGGTGTTGGTAACTGAACCAATAGTTTTGGAGAGAATTTGCTTTGCTAAACCATGGAACCATATGTTTTTACTTAATTGCACTCCTTTTTTGGGCAATTGCAGTCTTTATATTTTGTTGGATGCTTGAGGAGGAACAGTTTGAGTTTTGCCCCCTTCTCTTACAGTGAAGTTCTGCTAGGGAAACAGGAAGGATTGGAAACATGGGAAATAAGTTCAACCTTAGACTAAAGAGGAGCTGTGTAATATTTTGGGTTAGTGCTTTGGTAGTTAGTTACTGAACCCACTTAGACACTACTCATCCTAGTTTGTGTATATGGGGTCTGGTCACCAAGTCATCAGGTTCCACTGGATTCCAAATCCAGAGTGCTAACCATTACACCATGGAACCATGTGTTCCTGAGCGTTATTGCACCTTTTTTTTCGAGCAAATACAACTGACTCCACCTATGGTTTCTTCTCGCTTCTAGTAGTTTGTAACTGAACCGATAGACCCTAACTATGGAGGGTATTTATTTATTTTGTCTTGTTTATTGTCTTTGGCCTTTTGGGACTTTCCCTGTTGAATGTTTTTGCAACTAAACCGTTCCTTTAGACATTCACTAGGGCAATGTGACTTTTTCTACTTTCTTTTTTCATTTTGTACCAGAAAGACTTCCCTTGAATTAGATTTTGCTAACTATGAATGCCGAAGGAATTAACCGATATAAATGTTTCTATCTCTGTCCTTTAAACATTAATGGAATTGGAGGTTTTTGTGTGAATTGCCACAAATGCACAAAGCACACACAGTGAGATTTTGTGTTTTACCTATTGGCAGAAATGATACATTAAGCTACTAGTGAGTACTGTGGGGTTTCTGTCAGTAAATGTTCTGGTTCCACCGAGATTTGAACTCGGATCACTGGATTCAAAGTCCAGAGTGCTAACCATTACACCATGGAACCATGTATTTTATTGTGTTTGCATCGTTATTTTGCCATAAATTGAGCTATGTTGTGAGACTAAAAACTTGGGCAAATTCACTCTTCTTCTAATCTTTAGATTTTGGTAACTCTTAATGCATGAGGAAGAATTATCTGTTCGGGTTTATCCCCATATCTTACAGGGAAGTTCTGACGTGATGGTTTCCTTTTAAACACATTGGAAATGGGATATTAGTTACTTGTTATGTGTGGGGTAGCTCCGTAAATCATCAGGTTCCACCGAGATTTGAACTCAGATCACTGGATTCAGAGTCCAGAGTGCTAACCATTACACCATGGGACCATGACATTTGAAAGTTTTTGTCCAGTTTCTTTGGCAGAAATTGAGTTTTGTTATGAGTAAAAAAACTCTGAAATATTCTGGGTTCACCCATCTCCTAGTGGTCACATAAGAAACATGTAAAAGTTATTCAAATGTACAAGTTACGGTTGAAGTAGATTCTACAAATAAGTGTTATTGCACAACAGCGGTGTTGCAGTTTTCTTTGTTATATTAATGCACCTTGGTGTAATTACAATCAGGTTCCACCGAGATTTGAACTCGGATCACTGGATTCAGAGTGCTAACCATTACACGATGGAACCATGCGATGAAAGTGTTCTGGAAAATAAAACATGCTGTGTGCTTTGAAACTGAGACGTTCTGACTTCACCCTTATTCTTCTAGTAGTAGAAACAATAGTCCATTACTATGGAGGTTCATTTGCTTCCTCTATTTGAGGTGTGAGCTGTGGTTTTATCCCACTTTACATGTTAGGAGTATAGAAGAGATGAGCAGGACTTTTGATTGTTGAGATAATTTGCAGGACAACAGAATGAGAACAATAGAAAACAGTTTCTGTTGAGAGTACTTAACCATGTTTACACTTTAGGGGCTCTACTGCACTTTTTTTCAGGCTAATGTAGTTTTTATTCCACTTTACACTCAACAGGAGCTGTGTTATATGACACCTGAACTATATATCAAGTGTAAAGTAGTTTGTAACTGAACTAACTTTACTAGATTAGTCATGTAGTATTAGGAGTTGTTTGTGTATATATGTGGGGTTTCTATCACCAAACCATCAGGTTCCACCGAGATTTGAACTCGGATCACTGGATTCAAAGTCCAGAGTGCTAACCATTACACCATGGAACCATGTTATCTTGGCTGTATTGAAAGGATGATATGTGTGCTATGAAGAAATGAACATCTTGGGTTTTGTCCCCATCAAGTTCTGCTGGGATGGTCTAATATATCTGACCCTGTCTTTTAAACATTATGGAAGAAGAGGATTTGAGTTCCACTTGTCGCTAATGTACAAAGCACACATAGAGATATTTAGAGTGTGTTTTACAGATCCTAGTATTAGGAGCAGTTGGTAGAAATGATATATAAAGAAACCAGGATGAACTGTGGGTTTACCATTAATGATCAGGTTCCACCGAGATTTGAACTCGGATCACTGGATTCAAAGTCCAGAGTGCTAACCATTACACCATGGAACCACGTATTTTATCAGTTCTGGTGCACTTTTTTTCTAGCAGATGCAACTATATTTACGTTTAACTTTGGTTCTCACTTCTAGTAGTTTGTAACTGAACCAATAGAGGAAGAGAAAGCTGTTTGGGTTTTGTCACCATCTCTAACAGTGAAGTTCAGACATGATGGTTTCCTTTTAATTGGAAATGGGGGATTATATATTGTATATGTGGTGTTTCTGTCAGTAAATGATCAGGTTCCACCGAGATTTGAACTCGGATCACTGGATTCAAAGTCCAGAGTGCTAACCATTACACCATGGAACCATGTTACCTTGGCGGTATTGCACTTCCTTTCTGCCAACTATTGAACGGTGTGCCATGAAACTAAAAGCTTTGATTTATTCTGGGTTCACCCTTCTTCTAGTGTTGTTGGTAACTGAACCAATAGTCCATAGTTTTGGAATGAATTTGCTTTGCTAACCTTTACACCATGGAACCATATGTTTGTACTGTATTGCACTCCTTTTTTACGCAATTACAGTCTTTATATTGTGTTGGATGCTTGAGGAGGAACAGTTTGAGTTTTGCCCCCATCTCTTACAGTTCTGCTAAGTTCTGCTAAGATGTTACATTTGAACAAATACCTCAAAAATCGGACCCTGTTTTATGAAGATTATGGATATGAAGGATTTTAATTTCAATTAGACAATGAGATTAAGACTCGGCATTTAACCCATACTAGACTCAGGAGGCGAAAAGGGTTACCCTTATATTATAGAAATGTTGACAATTGTCCCTTGTGTACACAGCTCTAACAGTGAGATTTAGACTCTGCATTTAACTCTTCAAGACTTGGCGGTTATTCGATAACAGAACTATGGCGTCTGGTTACTAAACCATCAGGTTTAGTAACAAGAACATTCAACAAAATGTACCGTGGATTTAGTTTTATGAAACACAGCTCCTCTGGAATAAAGACATGTATTACACATGCATTTGCTCGAAATAAAAGTGCCATAAAGTTTAGATAACATGGTTCCATGGTGTAATGGTTAGC
Organism: Dissostichus eleginoides; assembly: GCA_031216635.1. NCBI lineage: Eukaryota > Metazoa > Chordata > Actinopteri > Perciformes > Nototheniidae > Dissostichus > Dissostichus eleginoides. The sequence continues at coordinate 2,431,701 of CM062269.1, read as the reverse complement.
ACTCTGGACTTTGAATCCAGTGATCTGAGTTCACATCTCGGTGGAACCTGATCATTTGCTGAGTTATCTCTAACATAATTGATATTTAATCCCCCATTTCCAATATGTTTAAACCATCATGTCAGAACTTCGCTGTAAGAGATAGAGGAAAGTCCAGAGTGCTAACCATGGAACCTTGTCTTCTGAAAGTTTTTGTACTTTTTTTTCGTGCAAAAGCAACTATATCTAGGTTAAACTTTGGTTTTTCGCTTCTAGTTGTTGGTAACTGATCCAATAGAGGAAGAGAGAAGTGTTTGGTCCCCATCTCTTACAGTGAAGTTCTGACATGATGGTTTCCCTTCAAACACATTGGAAATGCGGGATTATAAATTGAATATGTTGGGGGGAATTATCAGGTTCCACCGAGATTTGAACTCGGATCACTGGATTCAAAGTCCAGAGTGCTAACCATTACACCATGGAACCATGTTACCTTGGCGGTATTGCACTTCCTTTCTGCCAACTATTGAACGGTGTGCCATGAAACTAAAAGCTTTGATTTATTCTGGGTTCACCCTTCTTCTAGTGTTGTTGGTAACTGAACCAATAGTCCATAGTTTTGGAATGAATTTGCTTTGCTAACCTTTACACCATGGAACCATATGTTTGTACTGTATTGCACTCCTTTTTTAGGCAATTACAGTCTTTATATTGTGTTGGATGCTTGAGGAGGAACAGTTTGAGTTTTGCCCCCATCTCTTACAGTTCTGCTAAGTTCTGCTAAGATGTTACATTTGAACAAATACCTCAAAAATCTGACCCTGTTTTATGAAGATTATGGATATGAAGGATTTTAATTTCAATTAGACAATGAGATTAAGACTCGGCATTTAACCCATACTAGACTCAGGAGGCGAAAAGGGTTACCCTTATATTATAGAAATGTTGACAATTGTCCCTTGTGTACACAGCTCTAACAGTGAGATTTAGACTCTGCATTTAACTCTTCAAGACTTGGCGGTTATTCGATAACAGAACTATGGCGTCTGGTTACTAAACCATCAGGTTTAGTAACAAGAACATTCAACAAAATGTACCGTGGATTTAGTTTTATGAAACACAGCTCCTCTGGAATAAAGACATGTATTACACATGCATTTGCTCGAAATAAAAGTGCCATAAAGTTTAGATAACATGGTTCCATGGTGTAATGGTTAGCACTCTGGACTTTGAATCCAGTGATCCGAGTTCAAATCTCGGTGGAACCTGATCATTTGCTGAGTTATCTCTAACATAATTGATATTTAATCCCCCATTTCCAATATGTTTAAACCATCATGTCAGAACTTCGCTGTAAGAGATAGAGGAAAGTCCAGAGTGCTAACCATGGAACCTTGTCTTCTGAAAGTTTTTGTACTTTTTTTTTCGTGCAAAAGCAACTATATCTAGGTTAAACTTTGGTTTTTCGCTTCTAGTTGTTGGTAACTGATCCAATAGAGGAAGAGAGAAGTGTTTGGTCCCCATCTCTTACAGTGAAGTTCTGACATGATGGTTTCCCTTCAAACACATTGGAAATGCGGGATTATAAATTGAATATGTTGGGGGAATTATCAGGTTCCACCGAGATTTGAACTCGATCACTGGATTCAAAGTCCAGAGTGCTAACCATTACACCATGGAACCATGTTACCTTGGCGGTATTGCACTTCCTTTCTGCCAACTATTGAACGGTGTGCCATGAAACTAAAAGCTTTGATTTATTCTGGGTTCACCCTTCTTCTAGTGTTGTTGGTAACTGAACCAATAGTCCATAGTTTTGGAATGAATTTGCTTTGCTAACCTTTACACCATGGAACCATATGTTTGTACTGTATTGCACTCCTTTTTTAGGCAATTACAGTCTTTATATTGTGTTGGATGCTTGAGGAGGAACAGTTTGAGTTTTGCCCCCATCTCTTACAGTTCTGCTAAGTTCTGCTAAGATGTTACATTTGAACAAATACCTCAAAAATCTGACCCTGTTTTATGAAGATTATGGATATGAAGGATTTTAATTTCAATTAGACAATGAGATTAAGACTCGGCATTTAACCCATACTAGACTCAGGAGGCGAAAAGGGTTACCCTTATATTATAGAAATGTTGACAATTGTCCCTTGTGTACACAGCTCTAACAGTGAGATTTAGACTCTGCATTTAACTCTTCAAGACTTGGCGGTTATTCGATAACAGAACTATGGCGTCTGGTTACTAAACCATCAGGTTTAGTAACAAGAACATTCAACAAAATGTACCGTGGATTTAGTTTTATGAAACACAGCTCCTCTGGAATAAAGACATGTATTACACATGCATTTGCTCGAAATAAAAGTGCCATAAAGTTTAGATAACATGGTTCCATGGTGTAATGGTTAGCACTCTGGACTTTGAATCCAGTGATCCGAGTTCAAATCTCGGTGGAACCTGATCATTTGCTGAGTTATCTCTAACATAATTGATATTTAATCCCCCATTTCCAATATGTTTAAACCATCATGTCAGAACTTCGCTGTAAGAGATAGAGGAAAGTCCAGAGTGCTAACCATGGAACCTTGTCTTCTGAAAGTTTTTGTACTTTTTTTTTCGTGCAAAAGCAACTATATCTAGGTTAAACTTTGGTTTTTCGCTTCTAGTTGTTGGTAACTGATCCAATAGAGGAAGAGAGAAGTGTTTGGTCCCCATCTCTTACAGTGAAGTTCTGACATGATGGTTTCCCTTCAAACACATTGGAAATGCGGGATTATAAATTGAATATGTTGGGGGGAATTATCAGGTTCCACCGAGATTTGAACTCGGATCACTGGATTCAAAGTCCAGAGTGCTAACCATTACACCATGGAACCATGTGATCTGTCATATATTGCACTTCTTTTGTGGCAAATGCCGTCTTTACTCCACTAAAACGAATAACTACAGTATATTTTGGGTTCTCCCTTCTTGTAGTAGTCACAGAGGGCTTGGTAACTGAACCAACAGTCCATAACTATCATGTTTATAACATTTTATCCCCTTTTTTTTTCTCGCCTCATTCTTTCAGCCTCCAGTGAAGTCTGTTTGGTCTGATTTGCTTATGCTTTCCTTTCAATAGAAATCTCTTTTCTTGAAGCATAAGGAGGTGCACTTTATATAATTGATGTTGTTTTTGGTGACCCATTCCTATAAATCAGTTCAGTTTCCTCCTGTTTTAGTCTTAAATGATTCTCTTGATGCTCAGACTTACTTCAGTAGATGACATCAATGTGACATTGGGCTCCAGCTCCATTTACTGATCAATGCTGAGTAGTTAAACGTATGAATTAATACAGAATATGTCATTCTCTCTATCTTCCAAATAGCTTGGTTTAATGTGAATGCTACCACAGTCCCTTCAGCTCTTTGAAGTGTTTATCCAATTACTACATGGTATGTAAAAGCTGCATGTGGAAGGGGACACACATGGAGGCTTATCATAAAACTCTGGAGTGTTTTCACACACTTTCATCTCATATATGCTGGGTTTACAGCCTGGAAAGTTGCTGTTTAGGTTCAACCTTTCGCTCTCATTGGCGTCATTACCAGCCATATAAAGCAGAACATACAGAAAGTGTTACTACAAATAAAAACATGTATTATAGCCTCTGGGACTCACAGCTGAGTTGCGACAGATTGAGGCCCCCTTTCTCCTCTCCCTTACAACTCATGCCGCTAATCGCTTTTCCACATGTGCCACTTTTCCTCCTGGACAAGAAAAATACTCAGGAAAGGCCCCCCTTCTCTGGAGTGTGTCGAAACAAGACACACATGTTAGAAATCTCTTATTTTTCTGCAGGCAAATGACCATGTCAGTCCATGTGAGGACCATCTGACCCCTAAACAGGAAGGGGAGGGATCCAAAAAGTGGAAGAAAATAGAAACATTTATGTTTTTTTGACTCTTATGTGAGTTCTCTTATTGTAGCAGAGATTAAGGTTTGACATGGATTCTGTTTGATTCAAAGGAGATTGTAGTTTGTAGGTTTATGGGATCTGGTTAATTTTACACCAGCATGCACATAGCAATCTTTGTACCCTTTGTTTGTTTAGAGTCATGTTCTGTATATGTAGTAACCCAACGCAGTACACAGGCGTTAGAAATCTCTTCTTTTCCGCAGACAATGGCCATGTTTGTCCATCTGAACCCTAAACAGGAAGGGGAGGGATTGAAAAAGTGGAAGTTAGACTTAGAAAATAGGTTTTGGATGGTTGCTGTTTATATCAAGAGGAAGGATTTATGTTTATCATTCAATCTGGATTCTTTCACACCAGCATGCCCACAGCCATCTTTGCCTCCATTGTCCTGTTTCGTTAAATGTTGGTCATGTCTACCACCAAGTCAGAGACTGTATATCTAGAAGGAAAAATGTCCCACTTAGACTAAAGAGGAGCTGTGTTTATATACATCTGAAGTGTGGTATTGGGTTTGTGCTTTTGGAAGTTGGTAACTGAACCAACTTAGACTCTGAATAGTACTCATCCTAGTATTAGGAGCTGTTTGTGTATATATGTGGGGTTTCTGTCAGTAAATGATCAGGTTCCACCGAGATTTGAACTCGGATCGCTGGATTCAGAGTCCAGAGTGCTAACCATTACACCATGGAACCATGAGATCTTTGCTGTATTGTACTTTGTTTCTACCAACTACTGAACTGTGTGCTTTGGTATATTCTGGGTTCACCCTTCTTCTAGTGGTCACAGTATCTGAACCAATAGTCCATAGGTTTTGCCCCCGATTTCTTACAGTGAAGTTTTGCTTTGATGGTCAATATGAATGAATACTCGGAAATACCTGACCCTATAAACCCAAAACCAGACACACATGTTAGAAATCTCTTGTTTTCTGCAGGCAAATGTTCATTTCAGTCGATCCTCTGAACCCTAAAGCGGAGTGGGAGGGAGGGATGGAAAATCAGGAAAAAAGTTGTGTGCTTCTGTTTTTATCAGACATTCAATCTGATTATTTTCACCCCAGCATTGCCAATAGAAATCTTTTTCTCCATTGTCCTTTTGGGTTGAATGTTTAGTCTGGATTTCCTTGCTAACCAACAATGTTCGGCTAAAACGTGTTTGTTTTTATGTCTGCCAAAGAGTCAGGTACTGTATATCTAGCAACTCAGAACAAGACACACATACATCTCTTAATTTCTGCAGACAAATGGCCATTTTTGTCCATGTGAAGACCATCTGAACCCTAAACAGGAGGGGGAAGGATTGGAAAAGTTGAAAAACCTTAGAAACAGTGCTGTTTTTAGAGTCTTATTTAAGTTTTCTTACTGAATATGCAGAGATACAGGTTTGGCATGGATGCTGTACAGTTTGAGGGAGAGGGTAGTTGTGTGTCATTATCAGACATTTAAACTGGTTATTTTCACAACAGCATGCCCATAGCAATCTTTGACCCCATTGTCCTGGATGTTTAGTCTGGATTTCCTTGCCAACGTTCGGCTAAAACCTGTGTTTTTTCACGCCTGCCAACGCGTTATGTACTGTATATATACAGTAACTCCAGATGAGGTCACCGTCACCACATTTCCAGTCATTATCATGTTCCATGATTTCAGCCTTTTACAGTTTTATCCCCTGCAGTCCAGACCTCGATACCTCAAACCGGATTGAGTAATGTGGTTTATCTCTGGGAGGAAATAGCAACGGGCAAGTAGACGGATGGTTTGTACCTTTCACTCCGCTGCCCTTCCCTGGAGGCAAACGCCAATTTAGGAAACCACTACTTTGTCATTATTTGAAGTGTAGGTTCGTTTTTTGGCTGTATATGAGAGAGAAGTATCGTCCCATCTGTGGAGCAAAGCAAAGTCCAACCCCCCCTAAACCAGCCAGACTGAACTGCCTCCACTCAGTCACGTAGCAAAAGAATGTGGGTTGGTCTACTGGAGAGGAAAATGTTTATTTAATCGCTGCAAATAGTCTGAGAGGAAAAGCTCCTGGTTTTTGACGGCCTCACACTGACTGTGAACTAACAAACTCTGGCTCTGGAGTTTTCTTAGATACTCACTCTTCTTTTCCTACATTGATAAACCTATCACTCTTTATCGGTCCATCAAAGTTACAAACCAAGACGGAAAACTGTTGAATTTAACTGTTGAATTGGCCAATGTACATCTGATATTTGTGGACATTAGTTTGTGTGTTGAAGGGTTAGGGTTAGGGTTTGATATTAAACCCCAGAAAAGACATTTCCAGGTTTAAATATCTTCAGATGCTTCACTCCTACAGCCATGACGTTTTGTAGGTTAACAGACACAATGGTGTACGACTGATAGAAATGATTCAAAGGCACAAGCAGATGTCATTTCAGCACTGGCCCTTGAAATTGTAAAAAATGTACAAAATAGGTGTGTTGGGGGCCTGAGGCAGTTACTAAAAGCACATATATATGGATGCTACAACATTGCCTGCTTAAAATACAGTATTTGAATGATTTGGCCAATTTAAACAGAGCCAAAAAGGCAATATGGACTAATTTATAGCACCATGACATTTTTCCGTGAAATGGGGTATATAGTATGTGTTAGCTTTTAATAAGGCACAGCTTTATAAGTGGTACATACAGAAGTTTATTGTTTTTTCAAATTTAGATTGTAATGGCCAAGGTGCTGCCAATTCCCTATCCTGTTGTCTATATATTGAACAGATGTTTACGCCATAAAGCAAAAATAATGGGCTAAAAGGTGCTAAAACTCCCAATAAACTAAAGGGAACTGTAGTTTTGTGTAAACTTAATTGTACATTTGTCCTTACTTCTCCTCCCACTTACATTAAACACATCTAACTGATGCATTTTTAACAGAAAACGGTTGACGAGTGCAGCTTTAATTACTCAGCAGGTAAATCTGGGTTTGGTTGATTGATGTTGTGCAACAGTGACACATTTAGGGCAGAATAACTTCAGTATAAGTAGTATGTTAGTGTCCCAGTGTCTGTGGTTAAAGATGAAGTAGTGGTGGAAATAAATGTCAGTCTCCTAATTACCTCCTACTGCATGTGCACTCAAAATGCTGTTTTAGTGCTTTTTCTTTCTGACTGATGCTTCCAGCGACACACTATAACGTTTTGCACGTGTTACCTTCAGCAGGGGGTCACGGTGTTAAGCATTAATAAAAGGAATCGCCGGCGAAATGTTTGGGCAATCTGGAAAAGATTTACGAGCAGACGCAAAAGCTGGGGGTCTTTGCATGTTACGTAACACAGGATATACTGTTTCTAGACGCACGTATGGCATGTTAACATCACATCAGAGTGCATCGAGGCAGAAAATGGAAAGTCTTTCTTACACAACTAATACATTCCTCAAATGAACTCCAGTTTGTTCACTATGAATGAACTAAAGTGGGAATTAATTACACATAAACTGTATTATAAATTATATACGCCGATAGCATAAACAGGTATTTCGTCTGTGATCAAAGAAAGTTAGATAAGGAATAGGAACAAAGAGGAATAATGCTGGAAACTCAAAATATATACATGATACAGATATATACAGAAATAAATGAGGATTTGTTATGAATATGAATAAATAATTAGCATCAGGATACTTTATTTATCCCGGGGGAACTTAGGTTTTCTGACCGTTGCTCCATTTTGGAGTAACACAATTGTATAGACATTAGAAGATGATGTAAAAATGTGCGATAAAACTATGCAAAAAATAAAATAAAAAGAGTAAAAGAAAAATGTATGTAAATATTATAATTCAAAGTAAAAATGTGCATGAAATAAAATCGAATAAATAGATGAAAATATGCCAATATACAGTATATACATGCCTATTTGCGAGTCCAAAGTAGGTACATATAGTACATCTTGACATATATACATATTTGATTGAATTATTTGCACCTCTCTCAATGTTTCTGTCCACAGAACATGGATATCCAGGTGGAGGATGTGCGCATCCGAGCCATCCTGTCCTCGTACAGGAAGCGGATCCCGGTGACGGAGGGCTACGTGGAGGTGAAGGACGGCGGGAAATGGAAACAGATCTGTAACGCGGAGTGGTCTCCGCTGAACGCCCGAGTCATGCGGCATGTTCGGCTTCCCCGGAGAGAGGAAGTACAACGCCAGGGTCTACAAGTGAGTACAACTGTTACATATTTAGTAGAGCTGTACCAAAAAGTTCAAACCATTGAAGCTTTGATGTAAGACAGCTGCAGGAATGAGTCCTAAAACTTAGCATTTGAGCACTTTGTGTTCCCTGGTCTGAAAGTCAATGGTTTCTGAATGTGTTTTTGGTTGTTATCCTGAAATAAGGTCTGTGGTTAACACAAGCTGAAGAGATTTTTGTTCTGCGACATATAATACATCAGTAAATACCCCACTGGTGAATTTAAAAACGGTGGTCGCTAACAAGTGTCTAAATGAGACGATTAAACGTCATCACACCCAACGTTAGCCACCTTTAGCTTAGCGGTGGTGACGTGAAGTAATGTGATCGTGCTGTGGTTCCTTTATAGCCCAACATTAGCCACCTTTAGCTTAGCGGTGGTGACGTGAAGTCATGTGACCGTGCTGTAGTTCCTTTATAGCCCAACATTAGCCACCTTTAGCTTAGCGGTGGTGACGTGAAGTCATGTGACCGTGCTGTAGTTCCTTTATAGCCCAACATTAGCCACCTTTAGCTTAGGTGGGACGTGAAGTCATGTGACCGTGCTGTAGTTCCTTTATAGCCCAACATTAGCACCTTTAGCTTAGAGGTGGTGACGTGAAGTCATGTGACCGTGCTGTAGTTCCTTTATAGCCCAACATTAGCCACCTTTAGCTTAGCGGTGGTGACGTGAAGTCATGTGACCGTGCTGTAGTTCCTTTATAGCCCAACATTAGCCACCTTTAGCTTAGCAGTGGTGACGTGAAGTCATGTGACCGTGCTGTAGTCCTTTATAGCCCAACATTAGCCTTTAGCTTAGCGGTGGTGACCTGAAGTCATGTGACCGTGCTGTAGTTCCTTTAGAGCCCAACATTAGCCGCCTTTAGCTTAGCGGTGGTGACCTGAAGTCATGTGACCGTGCTGTAGTTCCTTTATAGCCCAACATTAGCCTCCTTTAGCTCAGCGGTGGTGACGTGAAGTCATGTGACCGTGCTGTAGTTCCTTTATAGCTCAACATTAGCCACCTTTAGCTTAGAGGTGGTGACGTGAAGTCATGTGACCGTGCTGTAGTTCCTTTAAGCTCAACATTAGCCACCTTTAGCTTAGCGGTGGTGACGTGAAGTCATGTGACCGTGCTGTTGTTCCTTTATAGCTCAACATTAGCCTCCTTTAGCTTAGCGGTGGTGACCTGAAGTCATGTGACCGTGCTGTAGTTCCTTTAGAGCCCAACATTAGCCGCCTTTAGCTTAGCGGTGGTGACCTGAAGTCATGTGACCGTGCTGTAGTTCCTTTATAGCCCAACATTAGCCTCCTTTAGCTTAGCGGTGGTGACGTGAAGTCATGTGACCGTGCTGTAGTTCCTTTATAGCCCAACATTAGCATCCTTTAGCTTAGAGGTGGTGACGTGAAGTCATGTGACCGTGCTGTAGTTCCTTTATAGCTCAACATTAGCCACCTTTAGCTTAGAGGTGGTGACGTGAAGTCATGTGACGTGCTGTAGTTCCTTTATAGCTCAACATTAGCCACCTTTAGCTTAGCGGTGGTGACGTGAAGTCATGTGACCGTGCTGTAGTTCCTTTATAGCTCAACATTAGCCTCCTTTAGCTTAGCGGAGGTGACGTGAAGTCATGTGACCGTGCTGTAGTTCCTTTATAGCTCAACATTAGCCACCTTTAGCTTAGCGATGGTGACTTGAAGTCATGTGACCGTGCTGTAGTTCCTTTATAGCCCACATTAGCCTCAGTTGCTTAGCGGTGGTGACGTGAAGTCCTGTGACCGTGCTGTAGTTCCTTTAGCATAACGTTAGCTTTTTACTTCAAAAATCATAAATGGTGTTAATATGCAAAGAAAGCATGGTTTCAAAAACAGATAATTAAACAAAATGGCTCCTACATTATTGTTTTCAGACAGATCCAAACATTCCCAATAGATTTGACAAATCCAATAATAAACTGTTGTTATGTCTAAAAGTACATTTAGTTTGATAAAAGAAGGCTGTAATCATGTCTAACGTTCACAAACATGTTTTCATCCAACCAAAATCTGCTTCAGTCCATATTTGTTGGTGCTTTGCCTCAAAAACAACTTTTTTACTGCTATAAAAAAACGTTTTGGGCATTGAATGCGATGAATCACTTTCACAGTTAGTATTTCGCAATGATGTGGTCAACAATTAAATACTGTGAGTCAGGGGCTGTTTTGTTGCATAACTCGGGGAGGTGAAAGAAGGTCAATACCAATCTGTTTTTATCTCTTTTAAATGTTTACCAGTCACTCTCAGGAGCAAGATATGGTTGTTTAAGTTTATTTATAGAGAAATACTTAATGCTAATTGGTATTTTTCCTCAAAACACTTTGCTTTACTGAGTGATTATGAGAAATATCTATATCAAACTTCTGCCTTTCCCACGCTAAACCCTAGAAAAATCAACACAAGTTAGTCAGGAATCCCTTTCATTTCTCACTATTGCACGGGTTTAAACATAATTTGTAGAACTATAATTGGTTTAACCCTGTCAATGTATTTGCTACCCCAGCGTGAAGTATATTTACCGATTTCTAGCTCTGTTTTGGTCTCCTCCACAGTGTCTTTAGCTTCAAAATGCTCCACTATGTTGTCTGCTGCTTTTGTAATCAGGTAGTGTATAGTGGGTTAGTGTATCTATGTCTTGTGTTTTTTTCACGAAACTTTGTCTCAGGGCTTCTTAACATTTAACAACCTATTAATGTGTAATACCCACTTAACGGGAAGAAACTCAGCTAACTGACGATATGAACCATTTTTACCAAAACAAAACACAAGTCTCACAAGAAGCATCTAAATGAGCCCTGAGCGAAAAAATGCTAACACACTTAGCACAGAACTGACGGTATAAATACTTTATTACTTACCGAGGGGGGCCAGAGATATGGCAAATCCACCCAAATGACCCCAGAGGTGGGGTTTCTTTTGCTAAACCTCTCTAAAAAGGTCAAATGTCCTTGTTTGCATCAATCTTGATACAGGGTACTATTATATGTTATAGTTTGGATTCCTAAAGCTTTTAGTCTACCATCCCATCATTCAAGGGTGGTTTTCACTATAAGTCATGTTTTCTTTTTGGACGGACACTATAATTTTTAATTGTTTTACTATTATCAATCTGAATTTACTTTAAAATAAAAACATCTATATTGATTCTGACTTTTCTACATTCAACTCACAGATGTAACCTTGCTTTGAGAAAAAAATATTATTAATTTACCCCTTTTAGAAGTGAAGTTATAGTCATTTGTTCTGGGAATGTCATTTTCGAGCTTAGACCTGAAAACAGGCTCAGGGCTGAACAGGTTAAGCGTTGGATGATTATTCTTGGGCTTTAATCACTACAAGCTCCTTATACTGTAGAGTATCCCAAAAATACTGCTTCAAAATATTAACCATCTTCACTCAATTAATTATATGTACCCTATTACCTCTGTTTTGGTCTCCTCTACGTCCTATAGTTTCTCAATGCTCCACTCTGCTACCGTCTGCTGTTTGCAGCTGAGAAAATATTGAAAAGTGGGTTTATAGGATCTGCTTTTGGATAAAACAGTAAATCAAACCAGTAAAGTCTTGGCCATAATTAAACCAAAACAACCAGCTGAAAGACACACAAAGGCTTCAAAGAACTGAGAGTAACTAAAGCGTTGGATGATTATTCTCTGGGGTTTCACTACAAGCAGCCCCTCATACGTTACCCTGATCCATTGTTGATATAAAATACTGCTTCAAGAATATGTACCGTGTTTAAACAACACCAGAATATCAATTAAAACAAAACACTCTAGACTAGGTTTTGATTTATGGTCTCATTACACAAACCCAGGGCTTTTGGGTCTTATGTTGGTTATGTAATGAGAGATGTCAAGTTACAGTGTGGAAATTATTCGACTGTGCGGTGAGTTACTTTGCCGACCTCATGCTGACACTCGAAACATAGAACTTCTCTGTCAGCGTAGATTATTACGGTATGTAATGTATTGCTTTAACCTTTTACCGCCATCTGCTCGCCAACTACATCGTCCATGGACTCCAAGTTTTTGGTCATTTTGGACAAAGGAGACATTTATATTATAACAATCTTAGTTTAATTCACAGCAAGGTATACAAATGTACCCTGAACATATGGAGTATCCAAGAGAAAAGTGTTAAACAACATCAAACATACTCTTGTTTTACTTTAAACCCGCGATAAATAAGTTGTCTTTAATGGCTTAAAATGTTCCCACACCTCGCCGCTCCTCCGCTCCCTTCACTGGCTTCCAGTAACTGCTAGAATCCACTTCAAGACAATGGTACTTGCGTACCATGCTGTGAATGGATCTGGCCCTTCCTACATCCAGGACATGGTTAAACTGTACACCTTAGCATGTGCACTCCGCTCTGCATCGGCCAATCGGCTCGCTGCACCCGCACTGCGAGGGGGACCCAAGTTCCCATCAGCAAAAACACGTGGGTTTGCTATCCTGGCTCCAAAATGGTGGAATGAGCTCCCCATTGAAATCAGGACAGCAGATAGCTTGCACATCTTCCGGCACAGACTGAAAACTCATCTCTTTCGACTCCACTTCGAGCGATAGAATTACTAACAAAGAATTGCTAACAAAGCACTTATATACTAATAAAGGACTGGCTTATCTAAAGCCAGTTGAGTAGCACTTGAAATGGTTTAGCTCTATGAAACCTGATGTACTTATATGATTCTGTTTTCTTCAAGTTTGTATCTTGTTGGTCGAATGCACTTATTGTAAGTCGCTTTGGATAAAAGCGTCAGCTAAATCTAATGTAATGCTTAAAACGACCTGGATTACCCTGAATCGTACATGTTTCCAATGTGTGGACCAAATGCTTCGATTCAGAGGCTGTAATACAATAAAAACCCAACCTGAATTCTTTATGTTCCACATCAGTACGTTCCTCAGTGATGTCGTAATGTATGAGTGACTCCCGGGGAGGGATTTGAATCTGCTTACATGGGGGAGCCACAGGTTAATCACTGCTTCAATAAAACATCCAACACTGGAGTTAACCTTCAGTTTACTGCTTGCGTCTGGGCGGGAAGTTTCCTCTGCGTTAACTAACCACAGCTGCCTCACTTTCCATCTACGTGTCTGTCAGCACACTCCCACGAAACATGTGTTTTGTAACAGCGCTGACACGGAGCCAAGCTCTGCTGTATCTTCACAGTTTCATAATGTTGTTTGCTCCTTTTTTTGATGCTCCTGTGAAGCTAACCCAGAGTCCCTTAGGGAAGGCTGCGTTTCAATTGAAATGTCTCACCACAGAAACAAGAAACCTTTAAAGCCTTTACATAAGGTAAGCTAACGTGATGCTGAGCTAACGTGACGCTAGGCTAACGTGACGCTAAGCTAACGATGTGAAATTGAAATCAAGCCTTTGTAGCTCATCAAGAGTCCTTTACTGGATTCTGATTAAAATATCTATCTACGGAATTGAAGATGTTGTTGATCTGTCATATTGAGTTAATGTGACACTAAGCTAACATGACGCTAGGCTAATCAATCGAGCCCCTTGATATATTGCATTTATTTTTTACTTAATTTTCAAAGGGAACTACTGCCACTAAAAGTAATCCTCCTTGGGCAAGGCAAGTTTATTTATACAGCACTTTTCAACACAAGCCAATTCAAAGTGAAACATTAAGAGCATAAAACACATTAGAAACATTAAAAAGCAAAGATAATAAAACATGAATAACAGGTACATGAATAAAAGTTACAGTCTTCAGCCTGGATTTAAAAGTAGTCAGAGTTGCAGCGGACCTGCAGGTTTCTGGGAGTGTGTTCCAGATATTTGGAAATATCACGAACCAAATTCTCACATTCCTCTAGCCCTAGTCTTCCTGTGAAATTATAGTTCCTTTGACAGTTTTCTAACCTTTTTATATTCCTTTCATCCTTCTCTTTCACCCATTTTGCATCCCCAGACAACACATGTTCCTGTTTTACTGTTACCGAACCCATCTTTGACCTTTAAACCACTTTTCTTTTCAATTCCCTGAATTAGGATATTTAAACCCGGGTAGATAAGTAATTCTGCTTCTGCTTCTGTGTGTCTGCAGGATGTTTGCGCGCCGCAGGAAGCCCTCGTACTGGGACTACGCTGTGAACTGCACTGGGAACGAGGCGCACCTCTCCAGCTGTAAACTGGGCCAGGTTTCACCGCTGAAGTCCAATGTGACCTGTGGTGGGGGGCTGCCGGTGGTGGTGAGCTGCGTACCGGGAAGAGACTTCGCCCCCACCCCCATGGCGGGGTTCAGGAAGGCCTTCAGACAGGAGGTAGGTTCATCTAAAACACACACTCAACCAGTGGTGCTTATTTTAAAGGTCTCCTATCAAGCAAAATGCACCTTTTTTTTTAAAGGTCCCCTATTATACTGTTCTTCAGCAATATATCACAGGTCTCAGATATATCCAGAGCCTGTCTCTGATTGGCTGGAACACCAAACAGATCATTGCAGCATCCCATAATCCCCTCTGTTTCAGCCCTGTTTCCAAAGTGCTGATTCTCTGTCTGTTACTTTAGATGAAAATAAGGAGCCCCTCCCCACGCCCCTCTGAGAGAGATTTGGTTACAAAGAACTCAATGGTGCTCTAGGAGGAGATTCAGGTGATAAGGTGGGGGGGGTACCTTGGTTGCTGATTGGCTAATGGTTACACAAGACAAAACATCGTTATGACATCATCAAGTGGCCAAAATCTGATCAGCTCATTTTCAGGTTTTTATAGAAATGGATCAGGAGAAAAAGAGAGAGAATCTTTGTTCCTGAAACTTTCAGAGACTCTTTACACAGAGGGGACACATGTTGATGTAGAAGAGACATGTCCCCCCTCTGTGTAAAGAGAGAGTCTCTTTCCACAGAGGGGACACATGCTGATGTAGAAGAGACATGAAGAAGAGGATTTTGCATAATAGGTGACCTTTAAATGAGATTTATAGATTGTTTTAGTAGTACGTTGGTGTTGTTGATATCTCTTTATTTACTCCTATACAAGGCCTTGTTAACAGCTGCTGTAATGTAATAATATCCCACTTTGGAATAGTGAATCTAAACCCCAGTCGGATGGTTACAGTGGTTTCTACTCTCCACTGGATTAAGTGTCACTTTTTACATTTAAGATGTTATCGCAAAGATAATAAAAGATACATAAAACAAGCTAATATAGAATAACACAGGTATAAAATACATGAATAAAAGTTACAGTGCAGTGTGAGATGTGAATAGCTCAATTAAAAGCAGCAGCAAAAAGAAAAGTCTTCAGCCTGGATTTAAAAGTAGTCAGAGTTGCAGCGGACCTGCAGGTTTCTGGGAGTTTGTTCCAGATGTTTGGAGCATAATAACAACTTCTCCATGTTTAGTTCTGACTCTGCAGACAGACAGCAGACCTGAAGACCTGAGAGATCCGGATGGTTCATAATGTAGCAGCAGATCAGAATAAACCATTCAATCCTTTATAAACCAGCAGCAGTATTACATTACATGTTACTTGTTAGACGCTTTTATCCAAAGCGACTTACATACTCAATACTGTGGGCAATCCCCACAGGAGCACTTTGGGGTGAAGTGTCTCAGGGACACAACGACATGCTGACTGCAGTGGGGTTTGAACCTGTGCTCCCTTGATCCGAACACCAACGCTCTATCCACTGCGCCACATGCCTCCTTTTCAGTTCGAAGTCTCTGACAGACAGGAGGCCAGTGTAAAGACCTCAGAACTGGACTGATGTGATCCACTCTCTTAGTGTTAGAGTAGATGTTTTAGTGAGACCTGTAAAGACACCATTATCCAGTAATGAAGATAAAAGCATGGACAAGTGTTTTACACATCCAGTCTCTACTTTAAATACCAGCAGCAATACGTTAACAGTAAACAGCGTCTTCTGTGTTTACCTTTTAAAATAAATCTCTAAATGTTTGTTAATGTTCGCAGCATGATCTGTAAACAGGAACCACTTCAAGCATTCAGCTTTTCGTCTCAGGAGAACTTCAGGATAAAGTAAAAGTGTGTGTGTTCTCAGCAAGGTTCGAGTTATAATCTGAGCTTCATGGGGGTCTTTAAGACTAACGTTAGGGGCGGAGATAAACATATCAATAACAGCAGGGTGATAACGTAAATAACGGGTGATATTTATAAGAGAGAGAGAGAGAGAGAGACTTCACTGCTCATTACGTGGTCCAATATTTGATTGCACCTTGGAGGTGAAGTGCAGGCATATTGTCATTCAAGAGAGAATACGATGCGTAGTTCTTTTGGAAAACATGTTTTTCTTTTAGCCTATTTACCTCGTTAATGTAAATAATACTCATCACATTGAAAATGCATTATTTGTAAAATAATGGTTGTTGGTAATGTATTAGCGACCCCCACAGATGTATGATTTCACTGCTTTTATAGGAGCTCAGACCTTCCTTATGTCAAAGTCAAAGTCAACTTTAATGTCAATCTTCCAGTTTGTGTGTACAGAAAGAGAGATCGAAATACCGTTTCCCACGATCCCGAATACAAAAACAAATATATATGAAAATATGTATGCAAATATGTATATCCTTCACTACAAAAACTCAAAATCTTGCCAAATATATGTGTCTAATATCTAGTCAGAATATGTCTCTACGTAAAAAAAAGGTGTCAGGTGCTGGATTTGAGTGTTTGTGTGTGTGGGGTGTTAAAGTCCAGTGGGGGCACTCAGCTCCCATTGGCTCCCACATAACTCGACTGTGTTTCAGGGTGTGTCTTGTGTCTCTGCAGCAGCCGTTGGTGCGTCTCCGCGGGGGGGCCATCGTGGGCGAGGGCCGGGTGGAGATACTGAAGAACGGGGAGTGGGGAACCATCTGTGACGACCACTGGAGCCTGATGTCGGCCACGGTGGTCTGCAGGGAGCTGGGCCTGGGCACGGCCAAAGAGGCGCTGTCTGGAGGACGCCTGGGACAAGGTAAAGTTTATTTATTTTATATAAAGGTAATACATAATATAAGCTAATATTTATTATATCATTTTTCATTTTATTTTTATTTTACATATATATGAATCAGAATACTTTTAGCTAAGTATACAAAGTCATTCAAACTAGCTGCACCTTTACCAGCTTTGAGAACACTTTCATGATCAATCATTATAAAACATATCATATATATTATTCTGAAATGGACCAATCTGCACAATGACTACTTTCACTGTCGCTACTTTAACTATATTTGATGAGAATACTTTTCTACTTTCACTTGAGGAACATTTTGAATGCAGTACTTTTACTGAAACAGAGTATTCCTACACTCTGGTACTTCTACTTTTACTCAAGTACAAGATCTGAGTACTTCTACTTTTACTCAAGCACAAGATCTGAGTACTTCTACTTTTACTCAAGTACAAGATCTGGGTACTTCTACTTTTACTCAAGTACAAGATCTGAGTACTTCTACTTTTACTCAAGTACAACATCTGAGTACTTCTACTTTTACTCAAGTACAAGATCTGAGTACTTCTACTTTTACTCAAGTACAAGATCTGAGTACTTCTACTTTTACTCAAGTACAACATCTGAGTACTTCTACTTTTACTCAAGTACAAGACCTGAGTACTTCTACTTTTACTCAAGTACAAGATCTGAGTACTTCTACTTTTACTCAAGTACAAGATCTGGGTACTTCTACTTTTACAAGACCTGAGTACTTCTTCCACCACTGACTAACATGTATTATTATTTAAAACTGTGTACATTGCAATACATGTGAAAACAACTTAATATAGTCCCCGCCCAGAATGCACCAGCAGTTTTAACTCACGTTCTGCACGTTCTGCACGTTCCTGTAACATGAGACGAGGAACATGTGGACAATGTTTCCCATCAGGATTTCTCATCAGCGGCTCTGTAACCGGAAAACAAAACCCAGATGGAAAAAGTTAACTCACTTGTGAATAGTGATAAAAGAGAAGCATGAGGGGAGAGAGACGTTCACTCTGGAAGGAACACAAGGATTTTAGCCTCTGCAGACCGTTGACATGCACTAAATCCTAGAGAACTACAGGAGAGGGAAAACCACAAGAAGTAGAAGTACCTTTAAACTTTGGAAATAAAGGCTAGTTGCTTACTTCTGTCTCCACACTGGAAAAAATGCTGCCCAAAAACAAGGAAAAAAATAAGGAAAACAAGGTGTGTTCGTTAGTAATAAGTAAAACGTCTGCCAATCGAGCGGTGCAGGGATGACGTATTTTTGTAGGCCGACCCGGAAATAAACTGCAGATGGGTTCCCTCGACAAAAAAGCAATTCTTTATTTTGGAATATTGTAAAAAATAAGGTCTGTGGAAAACGAACCTGTTTGATAAATGCACGTTTTGTTCAGCCGGATAATCTCCACATGTCTTCCCTACTTTTATAATGTTCTAATCATAAATCTAATGTCCAGAAGCAAAATGCTAACGTGATGCTATAAAGGAACTGCAGCCGAGTCCAGCAGCACGACTTCAACGTCACGCCAACTTAAGATCCATATTCAAACATACAGATTCTAAATGGAACGAGTTGAAGCGTTTGTTTGAACAGTCTGCAGGAGGCAGGTACTTGCTCTCAAGCAGAACAGGGCAAACACACTTAGAGGAGTGTTCACGTGTTCGGCGTAATGACGTACAACGTCCTCCACAACTTCTGTAGTCCTGTTCAGCCACTTGGTAACAACCATCGTTTTTCAGACACGTGAACTCTTCAGAAATCACCAGTGGGGTCACTGCTGATGGATTTAAGGTCCTAGAACAAAACGTGATCCGTCTCTTTGTCTCAACCACAGACCTTAGTTCAGATATTTTCCAGAAACTAGTTCAAAAATCCCATTGGCTCTGAGACGAGGGAACAGGAAGTGGTGAAATGCTGACTCACTTCCAGGTTTTAGGACTCATTCCTGCACCACTCTATAGAACAAGAGAACATTTGCTTGGTAAGATGTCTTGAGATAAGATGGGTATTTAGATAACGGAGATCTTGTAATTTGCTAGGAAAACTTATTTTGAACTGTGCCAGAAATGCTCAAAAGATTTCTGTTTTATTAAACTTGTTTTATCTGAAATCCAACTCAAGATAAGATGTCTTTGACTTAAAAAGATACTTAAGAAGCATTGTCTAAAAACAAGACCCTATACCTGTTGTCTCATATCAAGTGTAAAGACATATTCTAACTGGAAATTAGACAAATATACTTGGCAAGAGTTTGAGATTTTGTGGTGCAGTAATTTATGCTAAGATAAAAAACCATGAACTCTTGCATCAATTGTTCCAAACGTAAACTACAGCTGCAGTTTTTAACAGGAAAGTAAATGACATAAAGACTTTCATGGACGTTTCTTAGTGGTCTCCATGGTAAGTGTTGTTCAGAGACAGTTTCCTGTGTGCTCCTCAGGGATGGGTCCGGTTCACATGAACGAGGTGGAGTGCTCCGGCTTTGAGAAGTCCATCACAGAATGTCTCTTCAACAAAGAGTCTGCGGGCTGCAGCCACGAAGAAGACGCCGCCGTGCGCTGCAACGTTCCTGCCATGGGCTTCCAGCAGTCAGTGAGTACCATACCATACGATACGACATGATACGATACGACATGATACGACATGATACGATACGACATGATACGATACGACATGATACGATACGACATGATACGATACGACATGATACGATACGATACGACATGATACGATACGACATGATACGATACGATACGACATGATACGATACGACATGATACGATACGACATGATACGATACGATACGACATGATACGATACGACATGATACGACATGATACGATACGACATGATACGATACGACATGATACGATACGACATGATACGACATGATACGATACGATACGATACAACATGATACGATACGACATGATACGATACAACATGATACGATACGACATGATACGATACGACATGATACGACACGACATGATACGATACGACACGATACGACACGATACGATACGACATGATACGATACGATACGACATGATACGACTTGATACGATACGACATGATACGATACGACATGATACGATACGACATGATACGATACGATACGACTTGATACGATACGACTTGATACGATACGACATGATACGATACGATACGACATGATACGATACGATACGACATGATACGACTTGATACGATACGACATGATACGATACGACATGATACGATACGACATGATACGATACGACATGATACGATACGATACGACATGATACGATACGACATGATACGATACGACATGATACGATATGATACGACATGATACGATATGATACGACATGATACGATACGACATGATACGATACGACATGATACGATACGACATGATACGATACGACATGATACGATACGACATGATACGACTTGATACGATACGACATGATACGATACGACATGATACGATACAACATGATACGATACGATACGACTTGATACGATACGACATGATACGATACGACATGATACGACTTGATACGATACGACATGATACGATACGACATGATACGATACGACATGATACGATACGATACGACATGATACGATACGATACGACATGATACAATACGACATGATACGATACGATACGACATGATACGATACGATACGACATGATACGATACGATACGACATGATACGATATGATACGACATGATACGATACGACATGATACGATACGACATGATACGATACGACATGATACGATACGACCTGATACGACATGATACGATACGACATGATACGATACGACATGATACGATACGATACGACATGATACGATACGACATGATATGACATGATACGATACGACATGATACGATACGACATGATACGATACGATGCGACATGATACGATACAACATGATACGATACGACATGATACGATACGACATGATATGACATGATACGATACGACATGATACGATACGACATGATACGATACGACATGATACGATACGACATGATACGACATGATACGATACGATACGATACGACATGATACGATACGACATGATACGACACGATACGATACGACATGATACGATACGACACGATACGATACGACACGATACGATACGACACGATACGATACGACATGATACGATACGATACGATACGACATGATACGATACGTTACGATCGTAACTTTATTGTCCCCGTAAAGACATTTGTTCTGGACTCCTTCCTGCAGTTACTTATACATGCAGTGGTGGGCCGTCAGCAGGGCCTTCTCTGCTGGCCCTGTAACCAATCAAATAAAGTGTGTGTAAAATGTTTTTCATGAATATTTAGTTATACGTTTTAATAGTATAATAACCTCAAAATTACAAAATGAAGTAAGGTTTTGTTGAGGCTGAACTGGAATCTCCTATTATTATTACTCCTTATGTAGCACCTTTCAGCACGCGACAATTCAAAGTGCTTTACAAAATAAAAACAAAAGACATTTAAGAATAAATGCAGCATAAACACATTATTAAATGGCATTTAAAAACAGGCATAAAAAGGCAAAGATAATGAAATAAATTAATAAACACAGCAGGTACAGAATACATGAATAAAAGGCATACTGCAGTGTGAGTATGAACAGCTCAATTAAAAGCAGCGGCAAAGAGATATGTTTTTAGTCTGGATTTGAAAATAGGAAGTGTTTCAGCGGACGTTCACGATTCGGGAAGTTTGTTCCAGATTGTCGGGGCATAATAACTGAACGCTGCTTTTCCATGTTTAGTTCTTATTCAGAGAGCAGACCCGACCCAGAGGACCTGAGACTCCTGGATGGTTCATAGTGATGGAGGAGGTCGTCTATATACCTCGGTCCTAAGCCATTTAGTGATTTAAAAACTAGCAATAGAACTTTAAAATCAATTCTTTGAGGAATGCGGGGTTCCTTGAGGAACCCTGCATTCCTTTATGGTTTCGTCTAGGTTATGCTTTTTGAGGAGCGGTTTAATTATTGCAGTTTTCAGGGCCTGTGGAAATACACCCGAGTGGAGAGACTTGTTTACTATGTGTAGTATATCTGAGGCCAAGCAATGAAAAACAGTTTTGAAAAACCCTGTCGGGATGATGTCGAGGCTACAGGAGGAGGATTTCAGATGTTGGACAATGTCTTCCAGGTCTTTAGCATTTATCAGACGGAATTGTGTCATGGTGTCTGAATTGACTTTAGGTGGACACAGGGACAAACCATTTGCTGTACCTGTATCAGCCAATCAGATGCTGATGTTCAATGACAGTGTCCTGAGCTAAACTTCTGTCATGAACTTCCTTCGTAGCATCGACTTTATTTACAAGAGACGGGTGAGCACGTTACTATTAACATCATTTTAGAGCGACGTGAGAGTGCACGATGACACAAGTTTAATAATAGATGACTTCACTGATCAATGTTGAGACATGTCGTCTGCATTTAACCCTTACCTAGCTGACTGTTGTGATTGTTGATCAGCTGTTGTGAATGTTGATCAGCTGTTGTGATTGTTGATCAGCTGTTGTATTGTTGGGAGACTGTTTGGCATAATGTGCGCATCATCTGATCATGGCTGCGTTGGCTGGAACAGAGACGTGTAAAGTGTGTGTACTGTATGTGCTTTTCAATTGTTGACTGAAGGCCCTGTCTAAAGCCCCACGGTACGCCACAGCATACATGTACATATACAAACATAATAAACATTCAAATACATACACATTTGATCACTCATGCGCCGTTTGAACAAACAGATGCACATACTGACGCAGGCGACCTGTTGCACAACCCTCATGGCCAACATTTAAAAGTATATTACATCACATGGGGGTGTTGAGACTCTTAATGGACATACTGTAAGCAGGAATGAGGTCTTACAAACACTGCAATAAGTTAAACACTATTGTGTATTGTCATGGCTTCCTTCCTTATTTTCTATCGAGCCACTAGACGCCTTAAACAGAAATGTTTAACTTGTTTTCTTTCCTTTATATTCGGGTTACTCACAGTTTGATGAGTTGCTCAAAATAAAATAACAAACTTTTACACATGCAGCAAAATAGAGGGGTTTGAGGCTAGATTGATCTGTTTTTGAGCAAAACACTTCATAGACATGTTTTTTATATATTTGTATATATCTGAGACCTATGCTATTGCTTAAAAACAGTATAATAGGTGACCTTTGTGTTGTTTTCTCCCAGCTGCGCCTCAACGGGGGCAGGAACCCCTTCGAGGGCCGGGTGGAGGTCCTGATGGAGAGGAACGGGTCCCTGGTCTGGGGCACGGTGTGCAGCGAGGGCTGGAGCACGATGGAGGCCATGGTGGTCTGCAGGACGCTGGGACTCGGGTTCGCCAGCAACGCCTTCCAGGTACCGCAGTACACACATCCTTTACTCAAGTAGAAGTACACACATCCTTTACTCAAGTAGAAGTACACATACTCGTGTTTAAAAATACTCTGGTGAAAGTAGAAGTACTGACTAAACTTCTTTACTCAAGTAAAAGTAAAGAGGCTTTGAAATGTCCTTCAGTAAAAAGTACCCATAACTAGCATCTGTTTTAAAGAGTACCTGACCTCCCTTTATATTAATAGAACAATAATGTCATTGTTAGCTAATGAATGTTTCCATGCTGAACAACGGCAACATGACAACGTTTGCATTGGTCCCTCTTCTTTAGAGAAGACCAGGAAATGATGGATACACGGATCGTGTTCAAATCAATAGGCACGCAATGACTCTAAATAATAATGATCACGCCACCAAACACACATTCAGACTAAAGGAACCAGCCTGTTTGGAACATGGAAGAAGTAGAAAGTACAGGTATTTGGGTTCAACATGTAAGAAGTAGAAAGTACAGGTATTTGGGTTCAACATGTAAGAAGTCAAAGTAAAAAGTGGTCAGAAAAATAAGTAGTGGAGTAAAGTACTGATACCAGAAAAAAAAGTAACCAAGTATTTGTACTACAACCAATCAGGGGAGGGGATTCATGTTCTCTCCAGATCAATAACACATCTCAATCAGAAGAAATCAGAAGGTAGGTTGACACGTATGAGGAATTTGACTTGATGTCGTGGTGCATACATAAAAGTAAAACAAAAATTAAAAACTATTTTAACACAGAAGTCCCAGTTCGAGACATTTCTAAATCTCCCAAATCTGGACCATGATCAGTTTTTGTCTCATTACTTTGACTTCAGGAAGTTAATTGGAAATAACTTCATAATTTGTTTTGCACACAAGTCGCCCCGGCCTCATGTGACCCTGGTATAAAAAGGTAAAGTCCGCCATCTAGTGGTCAAAGTGGAGAATCACCTTTCTTCACAATTATTCATGGTGCATTAAAAATTGAATTTCTGTAATAAAAAACGAGCTTCAAATTGATTGATTTGCATAACAAGGAAGTACATTTTACCTACTATAATTTAGCTGGAGTTACATTTAAATAATTACAGGAATTTTACGTATGAATGAATTTTTTTCGATTGGTGAATTTATTAATAAAATACAATTCCTAAAATGTTTTGTTGTTACACATCTGATAACAAAATGAACTAGAATAGGTGTTGGAAAGCTCAGAGCCCTACTATATGAAGTTTAAAATGTAAAAATAAATATACATTTCCCAGTCGGGAACCCCTATTTACCATTATTCCTTCAGCACACGAATGCAGCATCTTTCTGTTTCCCAAAGTTAAGAAATATTGTGTTTCTCTTTGACTCCTTGAAGCCTGAAGTCTTCATGATATCAGACGTGTTGGTTTGACCCGGTTCTGTAGTATTTCTGAATCTCCCAAATCGCGACCATCAACAGTTTCTGAATCATTACTTTGACTTTAGGAAGTTCATTGGAAATAACTTCATTATTTGTTTTGGACACAAGTCGCCCCGGCCTCATGTGACCCTGATATAAAAAGGTAACGTGCGCCCTCTAGTGGTCAAAGCACAGAATGACCCTACTTCAATTCTAAATCATTATAAAAAATTGCATTTTATGGAGATCTATTTTTACTTTTACTTTCATATACAATTCCTAAAATATGTGTTGTAACACATCTGATAACTAAATAAACTTGAATAGGTGTTGGAAAGCTCAGGGCTCTTCTATATATATAGTTTAAACATTTAAAATAAATATCAATTCCGATCACGTTTCACAGTCTGGAACTCGTATTTCCCATTATTCCTTCAGCACATGAATGCAGCATCTTTCTGTCAAAGAAAGTAAATATCAATAATCTGGGATTTCCCAAAGTTAGAAATACTTTTTGTGTCGCCTCAGTGTTTCTCTTTGACTCCTTGATGCTTCCACTTGTGTTCATGATATCAGACGTGTCGGTTTGACCCGGTTCTGTCGTATCTCTAAATCTCCCAAATCTCGCACATGTTCAGTTTCTGACGAATTACTTTTACTTTAGGAAATTACTTGTTTTGAACACATGTGGCCTCGGCCTCAGGTGACCCTGGTATAAAAAGGTAAAGTCCGCCCTCTAGTGGTCAAAGCAGAGAATCACCTTTCTTCACAATTATTCATGGGCATTAAAAATGTAATTTATTTAGTTTAGTTTATTTGTTTATAGTGTCGTGGACAGTCCCCATTGATCAACTACCACAACAAACAGTAAATGGGGCTGCTTTAGCCGACATTGCTCTCATTTCCAGCTGTTGTCCTCAGCCAGATGATAATAGACACCTTCTTAAAATCACTAAACATTGCCATATCTACTCTGTAGCTGCTGTGCACATGACAATAAAGCCTTGAAACTTGATGCTTCCACAAGTGTTCATGATATCAGACGTGTTGGTTTGACCCTGTTCTCTCCCCCCCATTTCATTTCCCCTGATGTTTATTTTATTTTATTTAATGTATTAGTCCCAGATTGAGATCAATACATTCTTTTTGAATTTGTATTTTCTCCCCCCCCCTCAGGAGACGTGGTACTGGCCGGGCGATGTGAGTGCTGACTCTGTGGTGATGAGCGGGGTCCGATGCTCCGGCACTGAGATGTCTCTGAACCACTGCCTGCACCACGGGGCCCACCTCAGCTGCTCCAAGGGGGGGGGTCGCAACGCCGCCGGGGTCTCCTGCTCAGAGAGTAAGATCACTACACTTTATTTTATTTAGTCGTCAACATAATAATATAATACTAAGAACTAAGCCGATGATTAATGCCAGGTGTATTGCCAGTGATAGAACCATTTCCCCCTCAGTGTCCTGCACTATACACTGTATATACGTACACACACTATATATAAGTACAGAGACTATATAAAAGTACACAGACTGTATATAAGTACACACACTGTACACACACTGTATATAAATACACACATTGTACACAGTGTATATAAGTAAAAACAGTGTATATACGTACACACACTGTATATAAGTACACACACTTCCACTAAAATTCCAGAACCATTTCCCCACCTTTTTTTTTTATCATATTCCAATGACTTGTATATAGACTCTCCTTGCACTATTTCTATTGTATTTTATTTGTATTTACTTGCACTATTTTAACTATTTTATCAGTTTTATTGTGTTGCACTGTTGGAGGAGCCTGTGACCTGAGATGTTCATTGTCATATCTACACTGTAGCTATGTACAAATGACAATAAATGCCTTGAATCCTTGAATCCTTTCTAACCTCCCCTCCTCCCCCAGCGGCCCCGGACCTGGTCCTGAACCCTCAGGCTGTGGAGCAGACGACCTACATGGAGGACCGGCCCATGTTCATGATGCAGTGCGCCCAGGAGGAGGGCTGCCTCTCCTCCTCCTCCAGCCTCACGCCGGCCACCTCGTACCGCCGCCTGCTGCGCTTCAGCTCGCAGATCCACAACAACGGCCAGTCCGACTTCAGGCCCAAAGCGGGGCGAAACTCCTGGGTGTGGCACGACTGTCACAGGTCAGAAACACCACGTTATTTTAAACCATGAATGCACCGTATGATACGTGGAGCGGCCACAAAATGACAGAGAAATAAAACAGAAAATTGAAGGTTTCCTATCATGCAAAATGCACTTTTTGATTTGTTTTCTACATAAATATGTGTCCCCGGTGTGTCCCCGGTGTGTCAGGAAACTCACAAAGTGATGTCTTTTCTACATCACCATGTGTCCCCGGTGTGTCCCCGGTGTGTCACAAAGTGTCAGAAAATAAAACCCTCTCTCTTTTCCTCCGTACCCACATCTCTAAAAACGGGGGAACAACAGAGCTGATCCAGATTTGCTGCATCATGACGACATTACTAAAATGTGGGCGGGCTTTTCACCCACGGGCCAATCAGAAACGTTGCTGTTAGAAACAATGAGACGTGTTCTGGAAGTAATATGGTCTGTGTTTACATTAGCATGCTAACACTCAGAGCTAACCTGTACTGGAGAGAGTATGTGTGAAGAAGCAGGAAATCAAAAGGAACTCACCTTGTGGAAAACCTGAGAGAGAGAAAGAGTTTGAGCTCCATGCTGTTTCAGAGAGAATCCTTGATGTGGTTTGGAACATGATATGGAGTTTAATCACGGGAGCATTTAGCTGAGTTTCTGCTGGGAGAATTCTCCTGCATGAGCTCTCCTTTTTTCTTTTCTTTTAAGCTACTGACCCAGAATGATCACTTTAGTAACAGGCTGAAATAGAGGGGGGGTGAGGTTAGAGTGATCTGTTTGGTATTTTGAGCAAAAGACTTCATACAGTAGATATGTTTATTATATATTTATATATATCTGAGACCCATAATATATGCCTAAAAATAGTATACATCGTATACGTGTGTGTGTGTGTGTGTGTGTGTGTGTGTGTGTGTGTGTTTGTGCAGGCATTACCACAGCATGGAGGTGTTCACCCTCTACGACCTGTTCACTCTCAATGGGACTAAAGTGGCAGAAGGACACAAAGCCAGTTTCTGTCTGGAGGACTCGGAGTGCGATGAAGGTGAGGAACAAATAAAATAAAAAAAGTTAAATTCGGAGAAAAAAAAATCTAAATTCTGAAAAAAGTCAAAAATCTGAATAAAACTTGAATTACTAGAAAAAGTGAAATTATGACTAAAAAGTTAAAATTCTGAGAAAAGATAACATTTGAAAAAAACACGAATTTATGAAAAAAGTCAAAATTCTGGCATTAATTTCGTCCCGTTTCCCTGCAGGTATTGAGAAGAGATATGAATGTGCTAACTTTGGGGAGCAGGGCATCACAGTCGGCTGCTGGGATACTTACCGACACGACATCGACTGCCAGTGGATCGACATCACCGACATCAAACCTGGAGACTACATCTTCCAGGTGAGGAATCCATAAAGAGCCATAAAACTGAGAACATAAATACAGTATTTAAAGGAACATTTAGAGAAATAAAGGAAATAATTCATATTGTAATATTGAAGGAAATAAAAGTCCTAAGAGAATTTGAAAAAAACCAATTAATAACACTATATATAAATGAGGCAGACAACAAAGTTCTTCCAATTTTCCATTTGTTTTCTATTTTCTTGCCTCCATGTGCCACATTATTTACTCTAAATAAAGACTGATAGGATCGATATGTTGACACGTTGATATTCCCCCTCACAGATCGTGATTAACCCAAACTACGAGGTGCCGGAGTCGGACTACAGCAACAACATCATGAAGTGCAGATGTCGGTACGACGGACACCGGGTCTGGATGTACGGCTGCCATAACGGTGAGGGAAAAGTGAAGTTCTGGAAAAAAGTAAAAAATCTGAAAAAAACTAGAATTTTTGGAAAAAGTCAAATTTGGACTAAAAAGTCAATTTATGACTATAAAGTGCGATGAAGGTGAGGAACAACACAAAAGTCAAATTATGACTATAAAGTGCGATGAAGGTGAGGAACAACACAAAAGTCAAATTATGACTATAAAGTGCGATGAAGGTGAGGAACAACACAAAAGTCAAATTATGACTTTAAAGTGCGATGAAGGTGAGGAACAACACAAAAGTCAAATTATGACTTTAAAGTGCGATGAAGGTGAGGAACAACACAAAAGTCAAATTATGTCAAAAAAAACATGAATTTATGAGAAAAGTAAAAAATCTGGAAAAAAAATCTGGAAAAGTATAATTATGATTTAATAAACAAATTCGGAATAAAAATGTCAAATTCGGACCAAAAAGTCAAATTCAGACAAAAATGTCAAATTCAGACTAAAAAGTCTAATTATTTTTGAAAAAAGTCAAAATTCGGAAAGAAATGTTAAAAATGCATTTTTGGGAAAAGTCTATTTATGACTATAAAGTCTAATTATTTTTGAAAAAAGTCAAAATTAATAATAATAATTTAAAAAGAAAAGGAAAATAAAGTGAAATTCTGAGAAAAAAACATGAATTTAAGAAAAAAATCTGAAAAAAAAATCTAAAATCTGAACAAAAATGGAATTTCTGGAAAAAGTCAAATTACGAATGAATACTATGCGTGAAGAAGTTAAAATTAATAATAGCTACATTTTTTATTCGTAAGTCAAAATTCTGAGAAAAGATACAGGAGGAAAAAAAAGGAAAATAAAGTGAAATTCTGAGAAAAAATACATGAATTTATGAAAAAAGTCAAAATTCGGACAAAAAAGTCAAAAACGGAAGAAAAAAAAGTCAAATTCGGACAAAAAAGTCTAATTAATGTCAAAAATCTGAAAAAAAACTTGCATTTTTGGAAAAAGTCTAATTATGACTATAAAATCAAATTATGTTTGAAAAAACTCAATATTAATAATAAAATAAAAAAAAGGAAAATAAAGTGAAATTCTGAGAAAAAAAATCTAATATCTGAACATTTTTTGAATTTTTGGAACAAGTCAAATTCGGACTAAAAAGTGAAATTTTGTTTGAAAAAAAGTGAAATTCTGTTTGAAAAAAGTAAAAACTAATAGTAAAAAAAAAAAAGAGAAATTCTGAGAAAAAAGTGAAATTCTGGGAGAAAAACCTAAAATTCTGAAATAAAACATGAATTTATGAAAAAAAGTCAAAATGTTCAAATCTGAAAAAAACTAGAATTTTTTGAAAAAGTCTAAATGAATAATTGTAAACATTAAGAGACGGCAGTCACTTATCTCGCAAATGTAGGTAAACTATTCTTGACCTACCTTCTCTTCAGTTAGTCGGCTTTTTCATCAACTTGAATTCACTGTATTTATCTGAAGAGTGGGCTCATTAACACATGAATGCTCCTGTGTAATATCTGTTTACATATATATTTAAGAAGTAAGCCATACTCCATTATACTTTGGCCAATTCAAAAAGGGACCACGGGCCGCAGTTTCGACACCCCTACACCCCAGTACAATGACTTTAAAAAAATGTGTTTTTACATTTTATACTAGGCAAGGCAAGGCAAGTTCTCCTGGTGTAATTGTTATATAGATTTGGGTGTCATCTGCATAGCTATGATAACTTAGGTCATTGTTTTTCATTATTTGAGCCAGTGGTAGCATATAGATATTAAAAAGCAGAGGTCCTAAGATGGAGCCTTGAGGAACCCCACATGTCATATTTGTCAACACTGATGTGTCGTTGCCTATAGAGACACTAGTGCATTGTTTACGATTCTTTTTTTAGGACATACTATACTATGAAGGTTTCAACACCCCCAGGTATAAAGTATGCAGATAGACCACCTCATATTACTCATTGTAGGTGACGTGTGGAGTTATATATTTACAGATATATAAAATGTGTGTGTTCCTGCAGGCGGTTCTTTAAGCACTGAGACGGAGGAGACGTTCCCCGGCCTCCTGAACAACCAGGTGACCCACAGGTAGACACTCTGAGGACCCCTTAACAACCAGAGACCCCTGGCCAACCAGGTGACCCACAGGTAGATAATCTGAAGACCCCTGAACAACCAGAGACCCCTGGCCAACCAGGTGACCCACAGGTAGACACTCTGAGGACCCCTGAACAACCAGAGACCCCTGGCTAACCAGGTGACCCACAGGTAGATAATCTGAAGACCCCTGAACAACCAGAGACCCCTGGCCAACCAGGTGACCCACAGGTAGACACTCTGAGGACCCCTGAACAACCAGAGACCCCTGGCTAACCAGGTGACCCACAGGTAGATAATCTGAAGACCCCTGAACAACCAGAGACCCCTGGCCAACCAGGTGACCCACAGGTAGATAATCTGAAGACCCCTGAACAACCAGGTGACCGACAGGTAGACACTCTGAAGACCCCTGAACAACCAGGTGACCCACAGGTAGACACTCTGAAGACCCCTGAACAACAAGGTGACCCACAGGTAGACTGAAGACCCCTGAACAACCAGGTGACCCACAGGTAGACTGAAGACCCCTGAACAACCAGGTGACCCACAGGTAGACACTCTGAAGACCCCTGAACAACCAGGTGACCCACAGGTAGACTGAAGACCCCTGAACAACCAGGTGACCCACAGGTAGACACTCTGAAGACCCCTGAACAACCAGGTGACCCACAGGTAGACACTCTGAAGACCCCTGAACAAAGGTAGACACTCTGAAGACCCCTGAACAACCAGGTCACCCACAGGTAGACACTCTGAAGACCCCTGGACCCCATCCAACATCCGAAAACTTCTTATAAACTCCTCTTCAAACCATCTTTAAATATTCTCCTTCATCCACGAGGCAGCATCTTCTATTCTTCCTCCAATGAAGCCAAACATGTGTTCAAAATGTGTTCAGAGCGACTTCAGCTATTTCTTTGTCCTGACAACTAGAATTATTTTGGATACATTTCGACAAACTATGACTTTCTTTGGATACATTAAGACAAAATATGACTTTTTGGGATATATTTAGACAAATAGTGACTTTTTATGGAGACATTTTAACACCCTATACTATGACTTTTTTCCGACATACTATACTAATATTCTTTTTAGACATACTGTATTATCATTTCTTTCCAACATCCTATACTATGACTTTCTATTGACAAACCATTCTGGGACTTTTTGACAAAAATTCCAACGAAGACTTTGATGAAATGAACTTGTCAGAAAGTGCCAGGTACTTTACAAATGCTGCAGCCCTTCCTGTTCAAAGAGGATTTAAATAAATGATTGAAAACCAACAGCAGGAGTCTGTTTAAAGTGCCTTTCACTTTGTATATAACTCACCCTTTTAAATGTAATTGAGGCTTTAAGTTTTACTGAATAAATGGGGTTGTATCTTTGAGTGGAAGGTGGGTGCTGCTGCCACAGGTTGCTAACCACTAGCAGCTAGTTGTTAGCCGCTAGCTGTTAGCTGCATTTTAGCACTTCCTGTCCCCGGGCCTGGAGGTCAATGGTTTTCTGGATGTGTTTTTGGTCTGAAATAAGCTCTGTGGTTAACACAAGCTGGAGAGACTTTTACATAAAATACATCAGTAAATACATCTCGGCAATAATCCAAAATCACATGGAGAGATCCCATTGGACGAGGGAGATGCTGCCTTCAGGGTCCAACAAAGAAATACCACATCCCTGCGCCATTCTACTCTGAGAAACTGATGGTCCCCCCCCCCCCCCCCTTTAGACAGTCAGAGTTGCAGATATGACTTACTGTAATTGAAGTTGTTTTTACTGTTTTACTCCTTAAAAACGTACGTACAATACCGTGTGTGTAAATGCTATTTTATTGTCCTTTTTATAATGGTGCTATCCAACTGGTCCTCTGTTTTCTGAGGGTGCGGTACACGTTGAACAGCTACATGATGTTTACTAACAGTATACTTGAACTGAGCGTATCAAACATTTGCTTTGTGTGTAAAAGTGTAATAAAGGTCTGAGTTATGGAGCAACCAAATGTCACATGTTCACTTATTCTTCACCATCACTCATTCTTCTTCTATGGGAGGATTTTCTTTCTGAAACAGTATAACATAAGCATGTTCATGACCTTATATTTAACATATTATACTATGACTTTAAAGAAATGATGAAGGACATAATGTGCTATGTTTTTTTAGTAAAACATAGCACATACTTTACTATGTTTGTTTTTCCGACTTACTATAAATGTGACTTATTGTGGATACATTTAGACAAACTACGACTTAGACAAACTACGACTTATCGTGGATACATTTAGACAAACTACGACTTATTGTGGATACATTTAGACAAACTACGACTTAGACAAACTACGACTTATCGTGGATACATTTAGACAAACTACGACTTATTGTGGATACATTTAGACAAACTACGACTTAGACAAACTACGACTTATCGTGGATACATTTAGACAAACTACGACTTATTGTGGATACATTTAGACAAACTACGACTTATTGTGGATACATTTAGACAAACTACGACTTATCGTGGATACATTTAGACAAACTACGACTTATTTTGGATACATTTAGACAAACTACGACTTATTGTGGATACATTTAGACAAACTACGACTTATTGTGGATACATTTAGACAAACTACGAATTAGACAAACTACGACTTATTTAGACAAACTACGACTTAGACAAACTACGACTTATTGTGGATACATTTAGACAAACTACGACTTATCGTGGATACATTTAGACAAACTACGACTTAGACAAACTACGACTTAGACAAACTACGACTTATTATTTAGACAAACTACGACTTATCGTGGATACATTTAGACAAACTACGACTTAGACAAACTACGACTTAGACAAACTACGACTTATTGTGGATACATTTAGACAAACTACGACTTAGACAAACTACGACTTATTTAGACAAACTACGACTTATCGTGGATACATTTAGACAAACTACGACTTATCGTGGATACATTTAGACAAAGTACGACTTAGACAAACTACGACTTATTGTGGATACATTTAGACAAACTTCGACTTATTGTAGATACATTTAGACAAACTACGACTTAGACAAACTACGACTTATTGTGGATACATTTTGACAAACTACGACTTATTGTGGATACATTTAGACAAAGTACGACTTAGACAAACTACGACTTATTGTGGATACATTTAGACAAACTACGACTTATTGTGGATACATTTAGACAAACTACGACTTATTTTGGATACATTTTGACAAACTACGACTTATTTAGACAAACTACGACTTATTGTGGATACATTTAGACAAACTACGACTTAGACAAACTACGACTTATTGTGGATACATTTAGACAAACTACGACTTATTGTGGATACATTTTGACAAACTACGACTTATTGTGGATACATTTAGACAAACTACGACTTATTGTGGATACATTTAGACAAACTACGACTTAGACAAACTACGACTTATTGTGGATACATTTTGACAAACTACAACTTATTTAAACTACGACTTATTATGGATACATTTAGACAAACTACGACTTATTGTGGATACATTTAGACAAACTACGACTTATTTAGACAAACTACGACTTATTTAGACAAACTACGACTTATTGTGGATACATTTAGACAAACTACGACTTATTATGGATACATTTAGACAAACTACGACTTATTGTGGATACATTTAGACAAACTACGACTTATTATGGATACATTTAGACAAACTACGACTTATTGTGGATACATTTAGACAAACTACGACTTATTTAAACTACGACTTATTATGGATACATTTAGACGAATTACGACTTATTGTGGATACATTTAGACAAACTACGACTTATTTTGGATACATTTTGACAAACTACGACTTATTTAGACAAACTACGACTTATTGTGGATACATTTAGACAAACTACGACTTAGACAAACTACGACTTATTGTGGATACATTTAGACAAACTACGACTTATTGTGGATACATTTTGACAAACTACGACTTATTGTGGATACATTTAGACAAACTACGACTTATTGTGGATACATTTAGACAAACTACGACTTAGACAAACTACGACTTATTGTGGATACATTTTGACAAACTACAACTTATTTAAACTAAGACTTATTATGGATACATTTAGACAAACTACGACTTATTGTGGATACATTTAGACAAACTACGACTTATTTAGACAAACTACGACTTATTTAGACAAACTACGACTTATTGTGGATACATTTAGACAAACTACGACTTATTATGGATACATTTAGACAAACTACGACTTATTGTGGATACATTTAGACAAACTACGACTTATTATGGATACATTTAGACAAACTACGACTTATTGTGGATACATTTAGACAAACTACGACTTATTTAAACTACGACTTATTATGGATACATTTAGACGAATTACGACTTATTGTGGATACATTTAGACATCCTATACTATGACTTTTTCTTGACAAACCATTCTGTGACTTTTTTGGACAAAACTCCACTGAAGATTAACATCAGAATTACATTGCAATACATCGTTTACATAAATGTCCAAAAACCATGAAGATAAAGACGTACTGTAGGAACATTAGCTTTAAATAAGTAAAACAATTTAAATGTAACGTACAGCAGCAAGATTTTATTTTTCAGAACGGACATTAGTTTATTTTTTCCCCTCCAAGAAATATGAAAAATGTGAATACGTTACATTACATGTCACTTGTTAGACGCTTTTATCCAAAGCAACTTACACACTCAATACTGTGGGCAATCCCCACAGGAGCACTTTGGGGTGAAGTGTCTCAGGGACACAACGACATGCTGACTGCAGTGGGGTTTGAACCTGTGCTCCCCTGATCCCAACACCAACGCAATAGTCCACTGCGCCACACGCCTCCCAGTAAAATAAAATGTGGTAAAAAAAGTAATATAATAATCTGAAGTTTAAGAAAAATGTCGAATAGAAGAAACAATTAAAATAAAATATGCATACATAGATAAGTAACAAAAATGAAAAAAATTCCAATAATTAGAATAAAAATGTTACACATTATACTACAATTTATACCATGTATATTACAAGATATACACAGGTGGATTAGTTGTATTAACAGTTTAACGCAGCAGCACTGCCCCCTTGTGGCTCAAAACAAACACTACACTTTTATCTCTGCAGAAGAAGAAAGTGGTTTCACAAAAAAACTGATGTTTGGGATCCATTCATTCGCTATCCCAGCATGCATTGCTGTGTACGGTACAGAAAAAGATAAATAAAAGAACAAATACGTTTTAAAAAATGGAATAATAAGTACTTATTTAATGTGAAGATGTGCAGCTTTACTTGGTTGTAAATAGGCATTCTTATTGATAGGAAAAAGTTGTATAATGCTGTGAGCAGTGGCTTTGCATTGTGGGTAATGTAGTCACCAGGTCACACTATTAAAGGCATCCTATTGTGCTTTATGTAGGTTATAGTGCATGTAAATGGTCTACAAAGGCTAACATGTTAGTTCCTTCTACAAACACGCATGTGGTTTCCATCTCTGGGTTAAAGTTCAAATGTATTTCATATCTCTGTTTTTAAAAACCCACACAGAAGAATGCAGGATTTACTGATCCTGGTGAGGGTCTCCTTTCTACAAAAGTCAGAGGTCAGTGAAAAACAGACGAGCCACTGAGGCGTCGTGGTGTTCGCAGATCCTACGTCTCTCTCCGCTCCTGGGAGAATAAATGTTTCAAAATCCCTACGACTATTAAATATCGCCCTTGAAAGCAGACCAAGTTGAACCGAAGCCCTGGAGTCCGTTCAGCTCTTGGATCCTAACTTCTCGAGTGTAAATCATAAAAAAAAGCACCAGTCTTTTTGCAAGATTGATTCATAAGATGTGAAAAAAGCAACCCATAAAAACCAGGATCCAGCACCGTGTTAAAATCTGTACACTTTTTATTTGTCAGCATACACCTTTTAGATCAACAAAAACAATGGATTTCAACTGAAAAAAGAAACATAGAAAAGTCCAGTCAACAGAACTCATACATGACATTGTATTTACATCTTTAGAAATCACGATAAAAGGTTGATCTTTTGTGCTATGGCATTCAGAAATCTGTACGTGTACATGTAGTCATTTTATACTCTAACATTACATACAGCAGTTTGTCCAACATTTGTAAAGAGTTTATAAACATTACATCATTATTTCAGCTTCACAGGTAAGGTCTGGTCACACCCGGAAGTTGTGCATGGAATTTAATTTGTGCTTTTCTGCAAAGTATTTGGTGCTAGAAGCTCGGATACACTCTCACAGGGCGAGCCAGGGAACTGCTGTAGCTAGCTAGCTGCTAACTCTGGCTAGCAATCCTCTAACTCTGGCTAGCTGCTAATGCTGGCTAGCAATCCTCTAACTCTGGCTAGCAATCCTCTAACTCTGGCTAGCTGCTAACTCTGGCTAGCTGCTAATGCTGGCTAGCAAACCTCTAACTCTGGCTAGCAAACCTCTAACTCTGGCTAGCTGCTAACTCTGGCTAGCAAACCTCTAACTCTGGCTAGCAAACCTCTAACTCTGGCTAGCTGCTAATGCTGGCTAGCTGCTAATGCTGGCTAGCAAACCTCTAACTCTGGCTAGCAATCCTCTAACTCTGGCTGGCTGCTAACTCTGGCTAGCTGCTAATGCTGGCTAGCAAACCTCTAACTCTGGCTAGCTGCTAATGCTGGCTAGCTGCTAATGCTGGCTAGCAAACCTCTAACTCTGGCTAGCTGCTAATGCTGGCTAGCAAACTTCTAACTCTGGCTAGCAAACCACTATCTCTGGCTAGCAAACCGCTATCTCTGGCTAGCAAACCTCCAGCTCTGGCTAGCAAACCGCTATCTCTGGCTAGCAAACCTCTAACTCTGGCTAGCTGCTAATGCTGGCTAACAAACCTCCAACTCCGGCTAGCAAACCGCTAAATCTGGCTAGCAAACCGCTAACTCTGGCTAGCAAACCTCCAACTCTGGCTAGCAAACCTCCAACTCTGGCTAGCTGCTAACGCTGGCTAGCAAACCGCTAAATCTGGCTAGCAAACCGCTAAATCTGGCTAGCAAACCTCTAACTCTGGCTAGCAAACCGCTAACTCTGGCTAGCAAACCTCTAACTCTGGCTAGCAAACCTCCAACTCTTGCTAGCTGCTAACGCTGGCTAGCAAACCGCTAAATCTGGCTAGCAAACCTCTAACTCTGGCTAGCAAACGGCTAACTCTGGCTAGCATACCGCTAACTCTGGCTAGCAACCCGCTAACTCTGGCTAGCAAACAACTAACTCTGGCTCGCAAACCTCTGTCTCTGGCTAGATGCTAACTCTGGCTAGCAAACCTCCAACTCTGGCTAGCAAACCTCCAACTCTGGCTAGCAAACGGCTAACTTTGGCTAGCAAACCGCTAACTCTGGCTCGCAAACCTCTAACTCTGGCTAGCAAACGGCTAACTCTGGCTAGCAAACCGCTAACTCTGGCTAGCAAACTGCTAACTCTGGCTAGCAAACAACTAACTCTGGCTCGCAAACCTCTGTCTCTGGCTAGCTGCTAACTCTGGCTAGCAAACCTCCAACTCTGGCTAGCAAACCGCTAACTCTGGTGCTAACCCAGATTGTACCTTTAAAGTTCTGTTTTCTCCCACTTGTGCTTTAATCCTCAGTGTAGACCATTTTAAATAAATAAATAGTTATTAAAGAGGGGGAATGAAGCGCTCAGAAATAGCACGCTTGCTAACGGGCTGTTGTTAGCTTAGCTCAGTAGCTAACGGGAGAATAAATTCACGGTTAATTCAAAGGACATACTTGTAGGATTGACTGCTGTCCATTAAAAACATTATTTAAACTGGACAACTGATGTAAAGAAGGCCCTGGTCTAATGGGAATTGTTCGCTTAGTGCATTCGTTCTTAAACATTTTATTTTCTTATTTAATTTTCTTGGGTGACTTAACATTGTGGATTCAAGTGAAGATTAAAATGTGCTTTTCAACAACTTCTGTGTTTAGCTCAACTCATTAAATGTCTGAATAAAGACAGCAGCTTAGATGAAACTTTGAGGTACAAAACAGCAGCTAATTATCTACGGAAGCTATTTAGCTACTGAAGCTACGTAGCTACGACAGCTTATTAGGCACCCCTCCAACTCCTGATTCCTTTAAAGCGTTGTCAAGATGGCTTTCTTTTAGTTCAAAAAAGGTAATTTAAGAGTCAAATTCACCAAAGTTGGACTTAATGTGAATCATCTGAGCTGATTCACCTTTCCCCCCCATTGAGCAAATACCCATTAGCAGCATTTTCATTGGAATAATTCAAAAATAAATGCAACATTTTAAACATTTTGAACCCTGGTGTGACCATCCCTGTTCACTTCAACACATTCAAAACCATTACAGGCACTGTCAACTAACAAGAGCACTTTTAATACTTCGGTCAAAGGCAAATCTCACAATAAAATATGGATATATCAGACAGTAGTCACCAAACACTATGCATAGCACAGTTTACAGAAAGAAGCATTGATAATATATAACACACTGAATACAGAGCGGGCACATGTTTTGGCTTTCTTACATTTAAAAGATGCCATTTTTTTGGACGTTTGACTGGAATGTGTTTATGCTGACGATCTTAAGGGTTGTCAGTTTTAACTATAAGGTCAAACATTATAAAGTAAACATGCAGGAAGATAAATAACCAGACACCCTTGAAAGAAATAAGGAATAAAGCAAACAAACCTCTTGATTAAATGCTTTCATAAGATAATAAAGTACAGCATTGGTTTGGATGAGTTCCTTCATTAGACATTAATTACCCTGACGTTTTGGCTTGGAGTGTCCCAAAAATAAATATACTAAATGTTGCTTTTTAATCCAAAATAAAGGATTATTACTCATTAAATTGTGCTAGTTTTCTCATTAAATTACAAACAGATTGCAGACTTTAACCCTTAAAGGTAAAAGGAAGTCAGGAATAAAGATATCTTGGTCATAAAGGATTCTCACGCACATTACATGGGAACGGGTCGATTGCAGAGACGCAGTTTTTAGGGTGCAGGTCTTTTGGGGGGTCCTCATTGGGGGGGGGGCACTGAAGTGGACCTTGAAGAACTGTTTGATAGCTACAGAAACACAAAGATGAACACAAGAGTGAGCTTTAAATAACACAGAAAATGTGTAATCAATAACAATGACTTTTTTCACACACAGTTCTCAGATCACTGCACAGTTCACAACCTGCCGTCCTGTAATGGAGTCCTGAAGTCGTGAGGAATGTTCGAAGAGTAGGGCTGTCCCCAAACGACATTTTGTCACGAAAACTAAAAAGTGACAGTCTTCTGATTCCAATGAGACACTACATACTGATATACGCCTGAACATCAGCTGGAGAGGACTCTTTAAAGTAGAGACACTGCATACTGATATACACCTGAACATCAGCAGGAGAGGACTCTTTAAAGTAGAGACACTACATACTGATATACACCTGAACATCAGCAGGAGAGGACTCTTTAAAGTAGAGACACTGCATACTGATATACACCTGAACATCAGCAGGAGAGGACTCTTTAAAGTAGAGACACTGCATACTGATATACACCTGAACATCAGCAGGAGAGGACTCTTTAAAGTAGAGACACTACATACTGATATACAGTACACCTGAACATCAGCAGGAGAGGACTCTTTAAAGTAGAGACACTACATACTGATATACACCTGAACATCAGCAGGAGAGGACTCTTTAAAGTAGAGACACTACATACTGATATACACCTGAACATCAGCAGGAGAGGACTCTTTAAAGTAGAGACACTACATGCTGATATACACCTGAACATCAGCAGGAGAGGACTCTTTAAAGTAGAGACACTACATACTGATATACACCTGAACATCAGCAGGAGAGGACTCTTTAAAGTAGAGACACTACATACTGATATACACCTGAACATCAGCAGGAGAGGACTCTTTAAAGTAGAGACACTACATACTGATATACACCTGAACATCAGCAGGAGAGGACTCTTTAAAGTAGAGACACTACATACTGATATACACCTGAACATCAGCAGGAGAGGACTCTTTAAAGTAGAGACACTACATACTGATATACACCTGAACATCAGCAGGAGAGGACTCTTTAAAGTAGAGACACTACATACTGATATACACCTGAACATCAGCAGGAGAGGACTCTTTAAAGTAGAGACACTACATACTGATATACACCTGAACATCAGCAGGAGAGGACTCTTTAAAGTAGAGACACTACATACTGATATACACCTGAACATCAGCAGGAGAGGACTCTTTAAAGTAGAGACACTACATACTGATATACACCTGAACATCAGCAGGAGAGGACTCTTTAAAGTAGAGACACTACATACTGATATACGCCTGAACATCATCCATTAGGTCCCAATCACAAGCGATGCCAGAAACCGTGGAAAAACGTTGTCCTTTCTTGCGATTAACATTGGATTTTCAGTGTTTTCTTTCCCAACATTCCCAACTAGACCAAAAGCTTTAACCTCCAACTGCCACATGAACTGCTTTTATCAAACAGCATTTCAACATATACCTTAATTTCTCTCAATTCAACACTTTAGCAGAACCTTGAACCCCATTCAGTGCTTCAACCTACATTTAAAAGTATCTTATATCAGGGTTTAGTCTGCCGGGTAACAGGAGCGCAGCGCCCTCAAACCAAAATGCAGAATTTCCCTGAAAAGGGATGCCAGAAAACAATATTTATGTTCCTGTATAGTTCCTCCAGAAATCTGAGTATCAAACAGAGCGTCAGACGGCAGAGACAGCTTTGTTTTTACGGAGCTCCGACGTCACGTTGTTGTTTACGTCAGGAGACATCTTGTATACGGGCGTCATGTTCTCCAGATAATTGATATATCTTATAAACAAGATCAGAGACACAGTACTCATACTAGGCTATATCTTTCTAGAAAACCCACTGCAATACTTTTACCTTAATTTATATTGCCAATACTGAATGAATTACTCTGGTGTTCCTAAATGTTCAACTGAATTAGTCCGGGTTTCAGTTATAGAAGTAGAAAAACAAATGTGGATTAGATTCTGTATTCAAATAATTGTGAAAATGTTAGCTGAGGCTTTTGGACCTTTTTGATTTGGTGTATTTTGTCTTTACGCTGAACACAAACTTCTCCGCCCTTGACTGACACTGATAGATATTCAGGATTTGGTCTAAATCAGATAATCTGTCTGCTGGCTTTCCACATGCAGACCACTCTTACACAGCAGTTCAAACTAAGCCATCTATATCTCACACACACATTGCAAAACACCGCGTCTACAGCTCGGTTTGTTGGAAGAGGCATCAAGCGCTTGTTTATGGTGTTGAAACCAAAAGCAGGAATAGTTCTGCCAGGTATTTATGAAGAAGGTGTGAACATATGTTGACCAACAGAGAAGGTGGAAGAAGTACTTAGATGCTCTTAAAACAATAAAAGTCCTACATTTGAGAAACCAATTAAGAAGTACAGAAGTATGATCAGCTAAATCTACTTCAAGTGTCACAATATAAACTATTTAGCCCTTTTCACAGTAACATTATATTATATAGTATTATATTATGCTGGTTGTGTCAGTAACAAGTAGATGTAGGTGCTTTTTTATGTTGTATTTTGTCAATGTGCAGCCAATTCTAGATGTATTGCAAAAAGTGCGTGGATTAGTTAAGTAGTGCATCATATCAGCATGTGTTTTAATATGTTCGAATCAGAGCGGTCAACACTCATTTTGCAAAAGCTCAATTTCTAAGTGACCTAAGATGCCGTTTGCGTGTGAACGAAAAGGCCAAAACTCTTGCATTGTAAGACGATATTGGACACGAATGGCCAAGTGTTAATAAAGGTTCGATTTTGAGTCTGCAGGAGACTGTGGAGGATGAAGAGGCTCGAACTCTGGAGGAATGGATGTTTTAGTTTCTGTGCAGCGTCTGCTTTCTGTGGTTCATCCCGTCTTCCAGCATGGCAGCGCTCCAACGCACTTTTCTCTCAACAGCTCCTTATAAACGTCTTGGGTTTACATTCCTCAACGGGACATGTTTGTGTTTGGAAGCTCTCTGCAGGCATTTCAAACGGGAAGATTAATCCCCGTCTGCTTCTGTACGATAATGGCAGCCGTGGTTTATCCATCAATCCCAAATGTTGCCAAACACAACAGTCCCTATAGGTAAAATATTTACAGGCTGTCTTCCACGCTACAGTGCAGTCTGCAGAGTCTGTACTAAAGTA
The DNA here is from genome assembly GCA_031216635.1 of Dissostichus eleginoides. Classification (NCBI taxonomy): domain Eukaryota; kingdom Metazoa; phylum Chordata; class Actinopteri; order Perciformes; family Nototheniidae; genus Dissostichus; species Dissostichus eleginoides. The sequence goes on along the minus strand of CM062269.1, from coordinate 2,388,436 downwards.
GTTTCCAGTATGATCGGGGCCCAGGAAGACACCGAGAAAATGCATTTTTCAGTTCACACGAGGAAAGGAAGGGATTTACTGTGACAGAGATTGATATCATTTATGGGAGGAGATCTCGAGGCAATAACCTGAGGGATATAAAAGCCATCTGTGGTCATACTGTCTCTCTGGGATGGTACATTACTGCTGAGGAATGATAACTGTTGACCAAGAAACTAAATGTACAACAGGGGGAATCGGGAAGAGAGTATTTTCATAGCTGGAAAAACCTTTCCCTGAAAATATCAACAATTTGGGAGGTTTTCTCTTCAACTAAGTCTTAAAAAACGTTATTTCCAGTGAAGTAAAAGTCTTTTTTTCTCAGTATAAAGAATAAAGAACACAAAGTTCTTCATTGGCAGCCTTTTCCTCACAATAACAACTCAACAATCACTACTCTTGGACGTATTATCCTACTGTTTTAATGTATTCAACGCCCTGCATGTGTAGCTTAGCTCCTAACTAGTCAAACGGTTTCCTCTATCGTCCAAAATGTTTCCTTTTCAGACGGTGATTTAGCCGTTTGACCTTCTGCACTCCTTTGACGTAAACGAGGAATACCTTACATGTTGTGCCTGTCCGTGATGTTATCTAACATTCTCGGAGGAAACTGATTTATGGGCTGAATGCTTGCATAATCTACCGAGAGATAGACAGGAAGCAGAACTGGGAGAACATGCAGGCAGCTCAGAAAACATGTGTATTAATGTTAGTTTAACATTAGCTTTATCTTTCGTGTTGCTATTGGAAAGACTAAGTAAGTAGCATAATTAATGTGGACGGTCCACTATCAGCGTTTGAGCTATTTCTCCAAAGCTAAACCCAGAGTCAACACGTTACTTTAGCGAATAAAAGTGTGAATAAGCCTCTGATTAAGCAGGAAAGCTAGCTGTGCTAACGCTTGACGAACTGGAACGATGACGAGAACAAGTTTCTGTTCATTATTATCATTATTTATTATTATTATTAAACAGAGCAGAGACAACACACAGTTTCTACCTTTACCTTTAGAAAACATGTATATTGAGTTTAACAGTTTTATATTAGCTTTGAGTCTATCTTTCGTGTGTAGGGGTAGGGTGTAGGGCGTGGTTTGGGATTGGGCCTATATCATCTTAAGGAGAAACGACTAGCATCTCATGAGCTAAATGAAATATTGTGGTAAAGCTTGGCGAAGTAAACAAGGAACTGGGCCATTTGAAACATTGAATTAAACTCCTGAGGGCTATCAGGGCGGTAATGGATGAAAACCTCCACCCAAATGTAAGTTCAAATCTCAGTCGTAGGCAAACTGATCTCATGGGATCTGGAGGTGTATTGTTGAGGGTTCTTCAGCTTCATCTATTGACTGACAATTGTGGAAGAAGGCATTTTAAATACTAGTTCTCTGCTGCTTTCATATCTCGCAGTAGCATTATAAAACATGACGATGATGTAAAAAGAGGAATATCTGCTGCTGTTTGTGTTATCTTGATGGAGAAACTACTGTAGGATAAGATAAGAAGTACTTTATTAATCCCAATTTGGGGTTTCTGTTGCAGCAGCATAAAACAAAACAAGGCATTGCACATAACAAATTAAAAGAGTAGAAATAAACAATTCTAAAACAGAAACATCTCAAAATAGAAATAAACCAGAGATTAAGAAAAAAATATACAGATGACGGTGAAGATAAAAAAATCTATAAACTGACTGACAAATGAAAACAATTGAAAAAAGATAGAAATTAAAAAGCGCAATTTGAAATAATTGTGGTAAAGCTTGGCGAAGCAAACAAGGAAATGGGTATTTTTAAAGAAACATGTGGTAATTGTTTGATGACTTAAAGACATGTTGCTGACAGGAGTCTTCATCACTTTCTCATGAGGTCTTCATGAGCAGACTGTGACCAAACACCGCAGTTCAACGTCATAAAGCAAGCAGAGTAATCCTTTAAATGCTCCATGAAACAGTCACTAGCATGACTCACAGAGGAAGAGGCTTCACACTTTGATGTGGAGGTTTTCTTTGAATGCGGAGGAGGCGTTAAATCTTCTGTACACACACACATTAAGTATGCAGTGAGTATGCCCTCTCATTAGTGCTCTTTCTAAAAGACCCCTTTTCTCTGCACTCCTTCCCAAACCTCAAGGGGAATATGCATGTTTCATAATTGGAAAATGTGGGGGAAACTTCTGAAGCAATAGGAGTCAGGACTCAGAGAGACACGATGGAGAGCTGGAGCTTTGATGGCAAACACTGACCGTTTAATTGGAGCTACGGCCGGAGAATTCACAAGACATGTCACGGGCCACGAGTTGACCACACGGTAGAGATGCCAAATCAATTCTGAAGAACCCTTCTGTAGTTTGACGTTTTAACTAGTTCAGAGTGTAATAATCAACATTCCATGAAATGTTCCAGGTGTCCCACAACAATAACTATCTCCGACCGAGAGTTGCCCGGGCATAAACTGGTAACAACAACAACTTGCTAGGGCAGCCCCTCCTTAAGGGAGATAGCGGCTGCTCAAGGCTGGAGCGTCTGTGTCAGAGCGTGAAGGAGGACACTAGGGCAAATGATTCCCTAACAGAAAAATGTATTTGTTCTCTTTTGTTTGTCTTGTACTTACTTCATGGCCTTGTGTCAAATATGTCCCATTAGGAAAGAAGAACGTCATGGTATATATAGATAAATATGAGCTTTAAGACTCACCGTGGAAGCTTTCATCTGGTCAGGCTTCTGTCTTCAAAGATGGTCACCTCAATCTTTACAGGATGCAGTCAAAGAAAAGCTTTTGAAGAAAGTTCGGCTTCATTGTCCAACCATTTAAAGCAAGAAGGACACACACATATACACACACACACACACACCTGATGTTTTTACAGGGTATGCCTACATAGCATTGGATTTCCTGTAAACTATAAATCACTACATGTATTAGGTCATTGGTAAAGCTACTTAAAGACTGTGTTTAACAAGTTAAAGTCACCCAAAATGCTCGATGCATCATCCCTCTTTCCCGCACACGCTCATTCTTGCATAATGAGAAGGTTTTTTTATGTTAGGGCTGTTTAAATGCAGACCATTTAAAAGCATTGTGGCTGTGTTTTTTAATCCATCTGAGAGTCAGATACTGTAAGTAGCTGGAAATCATTTATTTAGGGCATTGTTTCTTAAGCGTTTTTTAGACAAAAGACCAATTAACCCGATAAAACAAAGTCATGGACCACCTCCAAATATCCCTAACAAGAAAAAAGCTAAAGTTAAAGGCTTCATTCATAACATTTAACGACTTAATGTTAATAACCTGTGTCCTATAGAGTCGGCAAACGTCTGGAAGTCAATTTCTCAATTTCTCATTTCTTATCTCTTAACAGTAACACAAGGGTCTCAAGCTGCAGCAAAGTGCATTTGATGGAAGACGACCAACAGAGTTTCCTGGTTAAAGTTTAGGATACGACTCTTAGGCCTCTCTCGATGGGGTCGGTGAGCAGGAGGCCTCGCGGAGCGTAGATCTTGTCGTTCTGCTCCTGAATGTACTTTGCTATCTTCTTCAAAACCTTAAAAAAAAGGAAAGAAAAATCACACTTTCAGGAACATTTCTCATAAATCTCAATGTATTAAGAATCTCAATCTCAAGGCCACATTTCATAGAATTATCAAACTACTGTTGAGCTGATAACCAGTTCTATCACCAAAAGAAAAAGGTTGCTTGGTCTAATTACCAAAATATTGTAATTTCTTGTTTGTTTGACCGTTATTACTCCTGCAGGATTGTCCCTCACTAGTATGCCTCTGAAATAGTGTTCGTTTTGTCAGCTATTTTTCAATTTAGTCTCACGGAACATCCACACGGCAGCGTCGCGTTGAAGCTTGCCGGTGATAGTGTCTGGCGCGCGACCAACAACCAATCACATTAATCTCCCGCCCCGGACACACAAGCATGCGGTTTGATTGGCTAGAGCTTGTACTGGCATATGATTTGATTGGCTGGCGCTTCCGTCGACGCTTGAGAAGTTGAACTTTTCGAAGCGAGCAACGGAGGCAAAGCGACGGAACCACAATGCAGTTCGGCAAAGCCTGTGTTATGGCAGAATCTTTATTACAGCGTATTTCTGGCATATTCATTAAGGTCACATGGTAAGCTATATGATGGGTGTTGGGTCACACAGAGTTAGAGAGACAATGGTCGTTCTGAATTATCAATAGATGTATTCATTTTAAGTGAGCTGACACCGAGGTTAGAGGAAGTTCAGAGAAGGCCTTAGGTTATAAAAACAGTTAACCTTTGATAGTTGACTACTCCTAAAGGACGTCATGAGATAAGTAAACTTTGACATCTGGAACATACAAGTATAGCATTCAGAGGCAGAACATGTGATGTGGTGTGTTAGGTAATGTAAGGAAAATGAGGGTGCGTCATTTTAGAGTCCTATATATGTCTCTGTAAAGTTCTACTGGGTTGGAGCATTGCTGTAGGACTGCTTGAGAGCAGAGTAATGTTTTCCTCGTTATTATTGATTGTTGTACAACGAAATAATAATTGATCAACTATATCTGTGTTTGTGTTTTATTGATTCCTCTCTGTTTCATTCTTTCCTGTTGTGAGTGCTAAATTGCCACAACACCTGACGTCACCCAATTCAAAGTGAATGGAAGCGTCTCCGTTGAAGCACGCGACGGAACCGTGTGGACATAGCGTTAGTCTTAGTCCTGTGTCAAATGTCCTTGTTAGTTTTAGTCATATGTAGTCACCTTAATCCTGTTTTTATTTAGTCAAGTTTTAGTCGACTAAAAGTCTGAGCATTTTAGTCAAATTTTAGTCAAAGAAAACTAACTATTTTGAAAACTGTTGACATTGGAGTCTTTTTTAGTCATCAGATTATATTCAAACTAACCTTATTTGATGAAGAACACAGGTTGAATGATTAAGAATGCAGCTTTGCAGAGAGTATCTGGTTTGTGGTGTTTTTACCAGCTGTGTTATGGCCACATTGCTTCCCTTCTGATAAAGCAATGCAAGATGTAACGTTATCTTTGATAATATTTCATCTCCTCCTTTTTCGTCAACGAAAGTAAAGAGAGATTTTGGCAACGTTTTTATTTAGTAAACAACATTTTCGTCTCGTCCTTTTTCGTCAACGATATTGCATGTTGATATCGTTACAGTTATTGTTTACTGACGTCGGCGCCGTCTCGTCATCGTCTCGTCTTAGTTTCAGTCAACGAAATGAACACTACTCTGAAACATCCCTTCTGCTATTGTATAAAGTTCATGAACATTGTATAAGATGCACATCAGAAGAAAAAGAGGACAATAAGAAGGGGAGGGATTCAATGGAAACTGTTCCCTTATTGCAAATGTTTACTACTCCCTGTAACTGCAAGTATATGTTATTGTAACTGTTGAAATGTTTTCAGCTGTCTTCTAAATAATAAAGAATCTCAATCTCTAACTGCACAAGACCTATCAATGCTTTACATTAAAGGGGACCTATCATGCAAAATGCACTTTGTGATGTCTTTTATACATACATATGTGTCCCCGGTGTTCCAGGGAACTCACAAAGTGTCAGAAAACACAACCCTCTCTCTTTTCCTCCATACCCAAATCTCTAAAAACGGGGCTGCAACGGATTTGATACGGGTGGATTTTTATTTGCACCTTTTTGACGTAATGTAGGTGCACTCCTCCTGATTGGTCAACTCTCCACCAATCAGGGGAATGAGAGGTTGGGCCATGTTGACTCTCCACTCGTAATCACAGCAAGCATGATAACATGACGCTCGTGTCGGGGCCGTGTCACACCCCCTCTTCCGCATGGGGGCGTGGTCAGCTGAATCAGACCTTGCAAAGACAGAGCTGGAGTGAGGCAAAATGAGGCATGGCTAAAATGCATGATCTGTTTCGTATTTTGAAAATTAAAAACGTATTAATATACCATATATATATATATATATATATATATATATATATATATATATATATATATACACACCTTATATATTATTTAAATATAGCATGATAGGTCCCTTTTAAACGTTCTGCTCTAGATTGGCCATATATCACAGAGAGTTTAGGGTGAATAAGACACACAGTGCATCCAAGTTATTGATATGTTTATGGATGCAATGTACCATTTCATAAGGTAAATAAAAGACCCTAGGGGTTTTTAAATCTTCACTGAAGACACACTTCTTCTCTCTGGCCTTCTAGTCAGAGCTGAGCATGACACCTGACATTTCTCTGTGTTTTGTCTTTATATTTCTGTTCTTGTTATTGTGCTTTTATTACATGTACAGCACTTTGGCTCGACCAAAATCATTTTTAAATGTGCTTTATAAATAAAACTTGATTTGCTTTGAGTTGATAAATCCTAGCAGCACAGAAGCAGTAAAAGATAATGTTGATAGTGTTTGAGAATTGCTTTATCTTTGTTCTTTTGGTTAACTTACTTTATTTGCTTGTAACCATCAAATATCCATCTCTCTAGATTTTAAATCATCCATCTCAGTCACTTTGATATAGACTCGAAGACTAGAAATGTCAAGATGGATTGCCAAAAACATTCATATATAGCAACTTGGGGCCAACCTCTGGTCTGAAAGTGAAATCAAGATTTAGGTTTCTCTAATGTTCAGCAGTCTGATTGTATAGAAGAAATGATGAGAAAATGACGCTAATTCTCACTTGATTTACCACCTCGGGAAACATTTTTTGATGGGTTTATGGTCTAAATCTCTAGCCTTCTTCAATACAGCATGATGTTCATTTAATAAATGATGGTCCTATTTAGTATATAATAGATGAAAAAGCTACAACGGTGTGTTACAACTTTAACACAGTTTCAGAGTTAGCCTTTTTGAATTGATTGTACAAATTTGGCCTCTTAAAAATGTATTTTTGAAGCCCCCGGTTGTACTAAGCTACACCCTCACATATCTCTTCCAAAAAGATTAAAATGGCAACGACTAAAATGCAGAAATCGAGGATTCAAAAACCGCGTTTTTACAACCCAATGGAGAAATCACGGTGACTCCATCGACAGCTTATAAACGCCTCCAGTCTTTGGTTGTGCACTATGACATTGACATTAGTGATTTGAGTGAAATGCCATAAAATGTACTACACACATCCATTTTCCCCTCTGGATTAATTGTATTATCTTCAGATATCTTCACATTTTACCTAGCATCAGTTCAGACGTTAGTGTGTCAAATATCTGGATTTGAAGACCAAATACTGAGGACATTCACATCATAACTATCTTAGTAATAAACAGATCATTTAAACTCCACAAAGACCATTTACAGTATTTAGTAATGACCTTTTTAATCTGTCGAAGGTTATGTTGAGACCTAGAATAAAACCAGCAAACTCCCAAACTGTCTGGCACAATGAGCAACCAGAGGATCCAACCCACCACATTCTTGAGCTGAGCAACAGACCCCCTTTTTTCTTTGGTAACGACAAGTCAATTTAAAAATCCACGACTTTATGAGTGCTCATAAAACCCAAACCCAGCCAAATGCTTTTTATCCCAGTTCATTTAAAAAAGAAAATATTTAAATGTAAGAGGAAAAGACGATTGACATAGTAAATCCAACATACTTAAACTGGGCCAAAAGAGATTTGAGATGTACACAAATCATATTTATTTGCTGTCTTTCAGAGGTCGTAAATATGGATTTACAGCCAGGCTAAAGCGTTTCACAGCAGGAGCACAACTTCCTGAAGTGTTAACCTGCTTTAAACATCTACATGTCAATGTGTCACTTATACGTCTACATAAAGCGGTCAAAGCAGGACTCAGGGTTTGTAAAAAAGGTACATTTCTAAATATAATTGTAAAATGGTAGTAATGATATGACACAAGTTTGGTACCATTTACAATTATCTACAAAACCTTTTTTTTTTTTTTTACAAAAGCCAGGAAGCCAAGAAGTTCTTTAAACTTCTCAATTGTTAAGTATTGTCTCAACATCAACAAACACTATGAATAAATAGAAGACATCCAATGCAAACTTTAAGCATAAATGGAACAAATAGTCTGTAAAAGTGAGATAACTAAACCTCCCGCCCAACATTAGCCACCTTTAGCTTAGCGGTGGTGACGTGAAGTCATGTGAGCGTGCTGTAGTTCCTTTATAGCCCAACATTAGCCACCTTTAGCTTAGCGGTGGTGACGTGAAGTCATGTGACCGTGCTGTAGTTCCTTTATAGCCCAACATTAGCCGCCTTTAGCTTAGCGGTGGTGACGTGAAGTCATGTGACCGTGCTGTAGTTCCTTTATAGCCCAACATTAGCCGCCTTTAGCTTAGCGTGGTGACGTGAAGTCATGTGACCGTGCTGTAGTTCCTTTATAGCCCAACATTAGCCACCTTTAGCTTAGCGGTGGTGACGTGAAGTCATGTGAGCGTGCTGTAGTTCCTTTATAGCCCAACATTAGCCACCTTTAGCTTAGCGGTGGTGACGTGAAGTCATGTGACCGTGCTGTAGTTCCTTTATAGCCAAACATTAGCCACGTTTAGCATAGCGGTGGTGACGTGAAGTCATGTGACCTTGCTGTAGTTCCTTCATAGCCCAACATTAGCCACGTTTAGCTTAGCGGTGGTGACGTGAAGTCATGTGACCGTGCTGTAGTTCCTTTATAGCCCAACATTAGCCGCCTTTAGCTTAGCAGTGGTGACGTGAAGTCATGTGACCGTGCTGTAGTTCCTTTATAGCCCAACATTAGCCGCCTTTAGCTTAGCAGTGGTGACGTGAAGTCATTTGACCGTGCTGTAGTTCCTTTATAGCCCAACATTAGCCACCTTTAGCTTAGCGGTGGTGACGTGAAGTCATGTGACCGTGCTGTAGTTCCTTTATAGCCCAACATTACCTTTTTACTTCAGAAATCATAAAGTGGTGTTAATATGTGGAGATTATCTTGCTGAACTAAAAGTGTAAATATCATAAACGTTTGTTTGACTCTGAAATTATTATCAAAAATCCCCTTTTTTTGGCTCTATTAATCCTTAAAGACCCAGTGAAGTGTGCGCCGGTGCATGATCTGTTATGCTAATACGTATAGTAATGACCAAAATTGTCCATTGGAACCCATATAAAAGATGTTGGAATAGCAACGAATTTGACGAGTTGGAATTTTCCGCTGGGAAACCTCCGCCTTCGTGGGCGTGGCTTGCGATCTACTGCGTGACGTCAGAAGATGGGCTCAGCCGAAGTGTTTACATTCACCACCGTTCATTTTGTCTCTGTTTCAAAGTGGAATTTACCAACGTTTTTGAGCGAGTATTTTATTGGAAAGTGTTTCGCAGTCGACTGGAAGTGATTGCCAATCGAGGAAACCTGACAATGGAGGCGACAGTGAAGAAAAAGGGAGGAAAAACACACGGGAAGCGATGCATTGCCGCTGGCTGTGGTAATGTCAATTCTGCCGAAGTGGCGATGTTTCTGTTCCCAAAAGATGAAGGTGAGTGGCTGGTGTCATTGTTTCGTAGATTCGTAGATTGTTTATGAAAAATAAAGGCCACTGTGTTTGTGTCTACTAACAAGACTATCATGGCGGCGGCAGAGCTCAAGTCGAGTTTCTCCGCCTGGAGATATTCTCACTATTTCACTTTTGTCGAGCACAAAGAAAAGAACGTTTTAGTTAAATGTAAGTTGTGTCTTGGCGGGTCAAAGATCCTATCGACTGCCCAAAACAGCAATTAAAATCTGTTGAAACATCTGCAGAAACAACATGCTGGGACGAAGCTAGTAGCTAAGACCACAGACCCAGACTCATCCGACGCCACTCCACCTCCACCTAAGCAACAGCGGCTGGATTGGCACTTTGAAACATATCTTTGTGTTTGTGTTTGTATAGACCACATTGCTTAGCAGAGTTCAGTGATGCAAATGCATGTCAAGTTGATCAACAGGTTGTATTATTCTCCGATGCAATAACAGTACTGAAATGAAGGCTACAGTATAAGGGCATTAATGGGTGCCCTTTTTTAAGTAACTAAAAAGTTACTTTTCACAGTAACGCATTACTTTTTGGTGTAAGTAGTGAAGTAACTAGTAATTGTAACTAGTTACTGGTTTTCAGTAACTAGCACAACACTGCATGTGAACATGAATGTTGCATCATGCTATGAACAGATGAATGTATGATCAGGTGATGGCCAATCCTGTGTGTAGATCTACTCTAGATCTATGACAAAATATTGTCCTCAACTAAATTGACTTCCATGGCCACTTTCCTCATCTATCCTGTCCGAAAAGCTGTCAAAATCACTCATTTCTCTCGCACCAGTATCACTTTCCGAAGTCTCCGCCATGTTTACAATCACAACTGGGCCCATCTTGTGACGTCACAGCCGCTATCGTCTGCAGCAGCGGTAGGCTCAGACTCTGAAAAATTTGCGATGTTTATCTCGTCCCTCGCACTTCCTAAAAAATTATTTTAGCCATGAACAGGTACAATTATATGTAAGAAATGAAACTGCCATTTCACTTTGGCGCAAAAAAATGCACTTCACTGGCACTTTAATGTATGCATATTTGTAGTTGAAATGTGTCTCACCTTCTCGTAGTGCGTCTCCATACACAGGAAGACGGTGTACGCAGTGAGGCAGGCCAGACAGCCTTCGATATACGACTGGCTTCCCAACTTCTCCGCTTCGGCGTACAAGTTATTCAGCGTCTGCATCGTCTCCTCGAACTGCTGTTTGTCAATCTGAAATACATCAAGAAACCTCAAAAGGGTTAAAAATTATAATACAAAAGGTATTGCCAAGTGCATATTTGGCTATAAGTGTGAGAGCTTTGTTGGGATATTCGACTGGTAATTCATCCTGCTAGCACCAGATAGTTTTCTCTTTCCATCTCCAGATAAATAAGCAGCTCTATTTTCTTGGAGTCTACATTCATCAAGGGATTTCTGGGCCACCTTCCCACATTGGAAATTATTAGGATGGCCTTGCCAAATAAATGTTTTCACTTAATAACTGACGTACGGTGAAAATCCAGGAAGGAATCTAGATGGATTCTCCTTCTCCAATGGCGCACCTTGAATAAAATAAAGACGTATCTCTGAACTGAAGACAGCTTCTGGGATACAAACTCTAACCGAGACTGGCTGGAAATCAAAACCGTGTTTTTCTCAAGAATTTCCTCAAATGAAGGGGGTTTGAAGAGTGATGGAGGGTGGAGAGCTGCTGGACTCTGAGGCTGTTGGACTGGGGCTGTCGACAGTAGTCTGATAGAAACAACATTTCGGAAATAACATTTCGGTATTGGCAAAAAACAGAGAATCCTTGGGAGGTTATGGCGAGGTCCATGAAGGCCATACCATTACAGTTCTTAATGTCCTGATCCTGCTTCTGAGTTCATCCGGTTTATTATCCAATGACTGGACGTTTTCCAGAAGAACACCCTGAATAAGGACGATGTTCTTTACGATTCTTTATAGCCCAACATTAGCTTCCTTTAGTTTAGTGGTGGTGGTAAAAAATAACAATCAAGTAAAACAATAAAAATGCATATTGTATGTTGCACTGTAGGGTTTCATGAGCGCCAAGGATATAAGACACGTTTCTCCGCTGCTTCTGAGAATGTGACTGCATTTTTTGTTAGCAAACATACAACACACACTTAGAATTTGTTACATGTTATTTTTATAAACCAAAACACCCTAAAATGTAGATAGAGGAGGCCAGATTTCAAGCTTCCTCAGTCTGACTTAGGGGTCTCTAGCACTGCACAGGTAAAGTAGCAGCAGGTAGACATGGCAATTCTTCGTGTACGATTTACTTCTGATCAGTCAAAGTCACTATCATATCCCTATCAATGCGGCCTCATCATATTAGATGATAGGGCTCGTTTTCACGTTTTGCATGTTGCGAAAAAAGTTATATATAAAATGGACAAAGCGCTTTTATCAAATAAATCGTCCATTCAAACACATTGAGGAATTGCCATAAAAAAGGTGCATTCACACACCATTCCCAGTTTGGAGCCATTGGGGATTAAATATCCTGCCCAAGGACTCATCAATATGGTGGCTATGGGGTATTGGAATCAATTGGTAAACGACTATTGTGCCTTAGATTGCTGTCAACCAATTTTCTGATGAGTAAAAGTTGGTCACTATCATTTTGGACGAAACGGCTCGCTTTGGCGGTTTGCATGTTGCGTATCAAAGGTAAAAAACAACAACAACAACAAAGTAAAACAACAAAAATGCTTAAGTATATTGTCTGTTGAACTGGGGCTTGTCAGGAGAGCCAAGGATGTAATTCCCCGCTGCTCCTGAGAATGTGACGTCATTTTATAATTTCTTGCACGATTCTGTTATTTTATTGTTGGTAAACAAAGGACATACAGAACAGTATACTTTGGATTTGTTACATGTGACTTTGATCAACCAAAACACCCCAAACTGTTATTGGCTTTAAATCCGAACAACTTAGAGAAGGTCGCATCAAATCCTCACCTTTGCCTGAACCGGCTGACGCCATTCAACAGCTGGTAGAAGCTAACACACCTGATGTTGACATTTTGCCAACTATGATACACTCCCTGAAAGCTGATATTTTCGGGAGATTCAACTCTCTGCCTTCCAGTCTTTGCTTTGTCCAAAAATAACTTTAAAACAGTAGATCGGTCCATTGCAAGAGTTGGTCTAGGAACACGGTTAAACTATGCTAAAGGTCGAGCTAGCAGCTACAGATCGTAGCAGGCGGATAATAGAGTTGGAGGCTACCGTTAGCATCTGACAGCTCAAGGTAAACATCTAGATGACCGATGAGAGGACCTGGGACTTCAAATATTCATTTCCAACAACTACCCATTAGCCTTTGTGCACAGGACAATACACCATTTTAAATATATATCTTTAAATCCATCCTGGACACCAGCACCTGGGATTTCTCTGACACTGAGGGTGAATTAAAGGTCTCCTACTATACTATCGAGAGACGAGAGCTCATGAGGAGAATTCTAGCAGCAGAAACTCAGCTACATGCTGCCGTGATTAAACTCCATATCATGTTCCAAACCACATCAAGGATTCTCTCTGAACCAGTATGGAGCTCAAACTCTCTCTCTCTCTCAGGTTTACCACAAGGTGAGTTCCTTTTTATTTCATGCTTCTTCACACATACTCTCTCCAGTACAGGTTAGCTCTGAATGTTAGCGATGCTAATGTAAACACAGACCATATTACTTCCAGAACACGTCTCATTGTTTCTGACAGCAACGTTTCTGATAGGCCCGTGGGTGTAAAGCCCGCCCACATTTTAGTAATGTCGTCATGACGCAGCAAATCTGGATCAGCTCCGTTGATCCCCCGTTTTTAGAGATGTGGGTACGGAGGAAAGAGAGAGGGGTTTATTTCCTCCTGACACACCGGGGACACGTATTTATGTATAAAAGACATCAGAAAGTGCATTTTGCATGACAGGAGACCTTTAAAGAGTCCTCCACCCTCCAATGTTCTGCTCTCTTTTGCCCGAGGAATGCAGCAAGCTCCAACACATCAGTGGTTTTTAGGCGTGTTTGATTACCGTCATCGAGAACCTTTGATCTCCGTCTAAATCTCCCATTCAGAGGCTGCGATTCAAACCACAGCTCTACTTCTGAGAGTCTTTCCATTGACGCAGATTTATTAGCATTATGAATTATAGATTAGTGTACAAGACTGAATTCAGGTGAGGAAAAGCTAGTTAAAAAATGTATTTAGCTGCATCTCTCTTTAAAATTGCCTGATATAATTACCCAATATATCAAAGCTTAAAACGTTAAATGTCTAGGGACTTCTAAACAAGCTACGCTGAAATGCATTTCATTTGTACTTTTATTGTACCATTGGTTTTATATCTTTGTGTTTATTATATCTAACTTATTTTAAACCAATATTTAGACTAGTTAATTATAGTCTTGGTATTATTTAGTATTCAGGGTTAGATCAGTTTTAGGGTATTTGGTAAGTGTGAGGCGTGTGGAAGTAATACTTTCTTTTTAGCGTTTCTATTCTCAAGCTTAAGAAACTGAGTGTGTCTCCATTCGGTCCTTGGTAGGATTCGAGACCATTTGTGAATAAATTAATTTAATCAAGTTATGTGAAAACATTTTCTCCTTTAATGCAAAATGTTCAATTATAGATTGGTTTTACAACAACATTTAAAAATATGTATATGGTTTTATATATAGTTTTAATGTCAGTGGGTGGTTTGTCTCCATGTAATGCCTTAATCATAATGACCTAATAATGTTTTGGCGGTTCTCTATAACAGACGTTATAAATGTGATATAGAGAGGCGAAGTCCCTCCCTTTCCAGTGACCACCGTGGGACCTTATTTCGGGGAAATTATGTATTGAAGTCAATGGGGAGAGAAAACGTATCTTTCGATCCCGTTTGAATTGTGCCACGAATTACACATATCATGTTTGTCAATCTTAAAAAATAATTTCCATGTAAAAAAAGTCACAGTTTGTCATAAAACTGTTGAAATATAAGACTATGAAAAATACGCAACTAGAAAGACTACAAATCCCAGAGTCCCGGTCCCGCATGCTGGCTCTTAGGAACCGACTCACTCCCCTTGTGTGTATGTACAGCTCTCAACATGCCCAGACTTGGAGTGATTTTCACCTCTTTTAATACTTTCCGCCTCATTCTGAAAGAAAGAAGTGAAATGTGCCAACGTGACGGCCGTCTTGGTGTGTGGTGCGAGACGGGAGATGTAGTTCATTGAGCGGTTTCACACAAAAAAAGTGTTACTTCACAGTTTTACGACTCATTTTTATTTTTTTGACTTGCAAAATGATCTTTTAAATTGACAAACATCATATGTGTAATTCGTGGCACAATTCAAACGGGATCGAAAGATAATCTTTCTCTCCCCATTGACTTCAATACATACTTTTTCCGAAATAAGGTCTCATGGAGCTCCCCCGGAAAGGGAGGGACTTCGCCTCTCTATTGATCCAAGAGGGAAATATTTGTAGATTGCAACGAATGGTGGGTAACAGTTTGTCTGAAAATAAACTTGAACCTTTGGAATGAAAAACATGTTTCAAAGCCTTTCGGCAAGTCAGTACTTCCCTTTAACGCTCAAGGTAAATACAGGAAAATTGTAAATATTAAAATGTAATTTAACTGAACTGATTAAATACACATTACACACAGGTCAGTGAACAATGTCAGTTCCCAATTTATATAACTAAATGTTAAAGTGATGCCAGAAAACAATATTTCTGTTCCTCAAAAACGGTATAATTCCTCCAGAAATGTGAGTATCAGACAGAGCGTCAGGCGGCAGAGACAGCTTTGTTTTCACGGAGCTCCGACATCACGCTGTTGTTTACGTCCGCGGAGACATCTTGTTTAAGGGCGCCATGTTGTTGTGGATATATCTTATAAACAAAATCAGAGACACAGTACTCATACTATATCTTTATAGAAAAACCCCTGCAATTCTTCTACCTTAGCTCATTTCTATTGCCAATACTGAATGAGCTTTGTTTTTAGGAGCTCCGACGTCACGTTGTTGTTTACGTCACGTTTTTGTTTACGTCAGGAGACATCTTGTATACGGGCGACATGTTCTCCAGATAATTGATATATCTTATAAACAAGATCAGAGACACAGTACTCATACTATATCTTTCTAGAAAAACCTGTGACTCTCTTACATGGTTTGGCATCTAGCTGCCAAATACATTTAAAACACGGAGCGCTTTTCCAGTTCCTTGGTGAGATTCTCCAAAAACATTCAAACAGTAAGAAGCTACCAAAAATAATACAGGGGAAAATGTTCGCGGTAAGACGTAAATAAATGAAAATGAAATGTAATGTAAGACACACGAGGCTTTTTAAACTTTAGGTTATGCAAACATCCTCTCAAAGTGAGATAAACAAAAGGTTAGGGTTACAGTTTAAAGGCCCTGACACACCAAACTTACACCAAAGAACACGTCCCGATGGACCCGACTGTTGTGTCGCCTCACGTCTCCTGCGTCTTGGCCAAAAAGTCGCACTGGAACATACCGCGAAGACTTCAGCCGACGGCCAAGTAGCACGTACGCACTGCGCATGCGGCAATAACTCTCCTTACCAGCAGGCGGCGGTAGTGTGTATTCTTCATTCAAAAGAGGCAACCGGAAGACAGACTGCGTGATACAAGCAACAAATAGCGTGCGTTCCATTTTCACTCTCGTCCATCACAGACTGTTTCACAGACTGTTTCACATAGCGACTTATAATCGTATAATTCTTGCGTCCAGGTGAGATGAAAATGAAAAATAATAGCCGTCTGTGTGTGCCTAATCGTTTGTTTGCGTACCTCACTTCCGTTTCGCTTCTCATGCACTGATTCGCTAAGCTGAACAGCCAATCAGAGTGATTTATTTTGCCGGCAGCTGAAGGTGTCGGCACGGCCGAAAAGACACGACGGTGCGGGACACACCAATCTGAGTAGGACGACAGGACGCTCATCGACGGCCAGATATCTATCGAAGGCCGAAATGGGCTTGGTGTGTAAGGACCTTAACATCAACGAACTTTGATGGTGGACTGAATGTTTTACATGCCAATAAGAGAGCTTCATATTTTCTCTTTTACTTTATAAACCTGACTTCAATCTGTGTGTCTTTCAATAACCTTAATTCATTTCTTTAATATTGTACCCACACTCTACTTCATTGCATCTACTTTTTAATTTAAAAAGCTGAAACTACTTGTCATGCTTGTATAATGAATAACTTGAACAGCTAACTATTATAGTACATTCTATCTAGGGTTGTCAACTCGCACGAGATTAATCTGGAAACATTAACGTGACTTTAAACAATTTACGGAAATGAATAGGGATGCTCCGATCGATATCTACCGATACTCACTCTCTGCCGATCGATCGGTGCTCTCTAAAAATGCCGATCGCGAGAGCCGATCACATGACGTCAAATTATGATGTAAAATACATGACACTTTTCTCTGTGCGCGGCAAAACAAGCTCGCCAACATGGCTTCACCGGTCTGGCAGTATTTTAAGGTGTCCAATAAAATAGCGGTATGCAACGTGTGAGAAGCAGAAATCCTGCAGCTCCGCCCGCTGTGACGGACCGGTGAGCGGAGCGACACACACACTAAGAGTTAGACCTTACACACTTAGCTATTTGATCTACCTCTGGAACTAGCTAAACTAGTTATAAATATATTTATTCTTCACTGTCGGGTCACTCATTACTGGATCAGCGAGCTGTATGAGATACTGACAGGCTGTCAGGAGAGAGAGAGAGAGGGGGAGAGAGGGAGAGAGAGGGAGGGAGAGAGAGAGAGAGAGAGAGAGGGGGAGAGGGAGAGAGAGCGCTTCCGCCTCCCACCTTTCCCCCCTGCCACAATTGGACCTGGACTTTAAACCTACTGCACTGTAACTGTACTTCCAACATCATTTTTTGCACTAATGTCACATTCATGTTTCTGTGGATTGTGTTTTAAATATATTATTACCTAGTACTTATACGTACTTATTACTTAGTTTTTATACCCCTTTTATCTAGGCCCTTTTTGTATCTTGTTTTATGTATATGTCACACTGTGGGACTGCGAGAAACGGTATTTTGAATGTTCTGTATGTATAACACGTGGAATTCTTGACAATGAAGTTGACTTTGACTTTGATACCAGTATACTGTATGCAAATGCATCACTGTGGTTTAACAGATCTCTCAGAATGACAGTGAAGTGTTTCCTACCCGGGTCTCCAGCTCGGAGGGGAACTTGCTCTGGAACTGGCACACGGTGCCGTTGGAGTAATCTCTCTGGAGGAAGACTTTGGCAGCGACGGCCGCCTGCTGCCTCATGTCCTGCAGGCTGTGAGTCTGAGGAAACACCAGGACTCAGCATTTAGAAACCATCACATGCTGATAAAACACACTTGATACACTTCAGACTCCGACAAAAGAGCAGTGAGCATGCAAAATCATTTTCATTTCATTTAATCGTTTATTTGAACAGGGACAATGCACATTAATGAACACTTAAGACAAATAATGCTTCAAGTGTAAATATGCCGGATTTTAGCTTTGAGCTAATTTCCATCCGTAGTCCCTCACATACAACATATAAGAACATGACATTTATAAAAATAGCAACAAATAAATACATGATATGCAGGAAGAGCATGAGCAGCATAGCATTAACCACATGGCAGCACAATATAGCAGCTACGACATGTAAAGTGCAGGAGGAGATACCCCTGTGTTAAAGAAGAGGAGAGACCCCTGTGTTAAAGAAGAGGAGATACCCCTGTGTTAAAGAAGAGGAGATACCCCTGAGTTAAAGAAGAGGAGAGACCCCTGTGTTAAAGAAGAGGAGATACCCCTGAGTTAAAGAAGAGGAGATACCCCTGTGTTAAAGAAGAGGAGAGACCCCTGTGTTAAAGAAGAGGAGATACCCCTGTGTTACAGAAGAGGAGTTACCCCTGTGTTAAAAAAGAGGAGATACCCCGGTGTTAAAGAAGAGGAGAGACCCCTGTGTTAAAGAAGAGGAGAGACCCCTGTGTTAAAGAAGAGGAGAGACCCCTGTGTTAAAGAAGAGGAGATACCCCTGTGTTAAAGAAGAGGAGATACCCCTGTGTTAAAGAAGAGGAGATACCTCTGAGTTAAAGAAGAGGAGATACCCCTGAGTTAAAGAAGAGGAGATACCCCTGTGTTAAAGAAGAGGAGATACCCCTGTGTTAAAGAAGAGGAGATACCTCTGAGTTAAAGAAGAGGAGATACCCCTGTGTTAAAGAAGAGGAGATACCCCTGAGTTAAAGAAGAGGAGATACCCCTGTGTTAAAGAAGAGGAGAGACCCCTGTGTTAAAGAAGAGGAGAGACCCCTGTGTTAAAGAAGAGGAGATACCCCTGTGTTAAAGAAGAGGAGAGACCCCTGTGTTAAAGAAGAGGAGATACCCCTGTGTTAAAGAAGAGGAGATACCCCTGTGTTAAAGAAGAGGAGATACCCCTGTGTTAAAGAAGAGGAGATACCCCGGTGTTAAAGAAGAGGAGAGACCCCTGTGTTAAAGAAGAGGAGATACCCCGGTGTTAAAGAAGAGGAGAGACCCCTGTGTTAAAGAAGAGGAGATACCCCGGTGTTAAAGAAGAGGAGATACCCCGGTGTTAAAGAAGAGGAGATACCCCTGTGTTAAAGAAGAGGAGATACCCCTGTGTTAAAGAAGAGGAGATACCCCTGTGTTAAAGAAGAGGAGATACCCCTGAGTTAAAGAAGAGGAGAGACCCATGTGTTAAAGAAGAGGAGATACCCCTGTGTTAAAGGGCATTTAGCGGTGATTGCACGTCTGTTTGTTTCTCAACCATTCTTTGAGGTGACCTTTGAAGCTATTGAGAGTGGGACAATCCCGTGTCTCAGTGGCTATTCCACGACGAGCTGCCTTTAATGGAGAGGACATTTTGTCCAAAAGTGGTCCGTCTACGGTGGACCTCACAGTCTCCTCTGGTTTCTGACCTAGTGCAGCGTCCAGTGTGTTTTTTGTGGATGAATTCCCCTAAGGGAGGGGGGGGGGGCAGTCCATGTAAACATTTATAAAAAAAGCACATACTTTTAAAAGACTTAAAATTGTCAAAACTCAGGAAAGTGTCATCATAAGCCTTATAAAGCAAAAGTCAACCCTTTGAGACACTTTATGAGTCAGCATACCATAATAACCTAGGGAGGCTGTCCAACAACATTACATTACTTTACATGTCACTTGTTATCCAAAGCGACTTACATATTGCCCCATACTCATATTTTTGAAGTAATGATATCGTTTTTGAGGAACAGAAATATTGCTTTAACATTTTGCGGGAGAAATCTGCATTTTGGTTTGAGGACGCAGCGCTCCTGTAACCCAGTTTAGATAAAACCCTGGTGTTGTAAAAATTGGGAACTGACATTTTTCACTGACCTGTGTGCAATGTTTAAGGGGGGAGCCATTTGGGGTGAAGTGTCTTTGGGGACACAGCGACATGTTGAGAGCAGTGGGGATTGAACCAGTGCTCCCCTGATCCAAAGATCAACGCAGTAGCCCACTGAGCCACAGCCCCCCCACCAACATCCCCATCTCTGACCCAAACCACGTACTGAACAGTGAATATGAACTGTGTCCATCAAATCGGAGACACAGGGTCCCACCATTTAATAAAGTCAGACTGAAGCTCTCCTTCACCAGTCAATCCTCACAGCAAATACAGATTTAAACCCCAGGTCTAATGTACACTAAAGGGTATTTGAGCAAGTTTCTCTCAGTGATCGTGTTGTGATGTTAAATGGTTGTTGTCCATGTATCGTGTCTTAATATCTGTCACAAATAGAGCTGCTGTGACTTCAAATTTCAGACTTGATCTGTCTATTAAAGTATTATAGAAGTACCAGAGTGTAGGAATACTCTGTTACAGTAAAAGTAGAAGTACTCAGATATTGTTCTTGAGTAAAAGTAGAAGTACTCAGATCTTGTACTTGAGTAAAAGTAGAAGTACTCAGATCTTGTACTTGCGTAAAAGTAGAAGTACTCAGATCTTGTACTTGAGTAAAAGTAGAAGTACTCAGCTCTTGTACTTGAGTAAAAGTAGAAGTACTCAGATCTTGTACTTGAGTAAAAGTAGAAGTACTCAGATCTTGTACTTGAGTAAAAGTAGAAGTACTCAGGGATTGTACTTGAGTAAAAGTAGAAGTACTCAGATATTGTTCTTGAGTAAAAGTAGAAGTACTCAGATATTGTTCTTGAGTAAAAGTAGAAGTACTCAGATCTTGTAATTGAGTAAAAGTAGAAGTACTCAGATCTTGTAATTGAGTAAAAGTAGAAGTACTCAGATCTTGTTCTTGAGTAAAAGTAGAAGTACTCAGATCATGTAGTAAAAGTAGAAGTACTCAGGGATTGTACTTGAGTAAAAGTGGAAGTACTCTGATCTTGTTCTTGAGTAAAAGTAGAAGTACTCAGATCTTGTAATTGAGTAAAAGTAGAAGTACTCAGATCTTGTAATTGAGTAAAAGTAGAAGTACTCAGGTCTTGTACTTGAGTAAAAGTAGAAGTACCAGAGTGTAGGAATACTCTGTTTCAGTAAAAGTCCTGCATTCAAAATGTTCCTCAAGTAAAAGTAGAAAAGTATTCTCATCAAAATATAGTTAAAGTAGCGACAGTAAAAGTAGTCATTGTGCAGATTGGTCCATTTCAGAATAATATATATGATATGTTTTATAATGATTGATCATGAAAGTGTTCTCAAAGCTGGTAAAGGTGCAGCTAGTTTGAATGACTTTGTATACTGCAGGGTAGCTTGTGGATTTACTCCAGGTGGAACTAAAGTCTGATTTAACACTTGATTATATTTCACATCATTCATCCAGATCTGTGAAGTAACTAAAGGTATTAAATACATGTAGTGGAGGAAAAGTACACCATGTACCTCTGAGCTGTAGTGGAGTAATAGTATTTTAAGTACTTGAGTAACTGTACCTAGGTACTTTACACCCCTAGGTTATGAAACAACACAATGTCGCTATTTAATAAAAAATATATAACTAGTTTCCAGCATATTTGTATAAACAGGCCTACTTTAGCCTGTTAGCTTGATCAAACTAGTCCACTTTCCGTCTCTTTTCATCCAGAAATACCTCTCAGAAACACTCATAAAACATCACGTTAGGAAGAAACAGTTCCCACACATATGTTGTACCTAAAATATATAATATTAATGATCGTTATCTTACCTCTGCCATGATGAACAAGATTGATGTTGTGTTTGTTTTCCGCTAGCCTCTTTTAGCATGTGCTACGAAATAAGCACTCCGGAGGGGAACCTTTGTTCGATAACCAAGGTTCCGGTTGTAGAGATAACCGAAAAATAACAAAGTCATTAAAGATAGAATAAGATGGAACTTTATTGATGCCTGTAAGGGAACTCAGCTGTCATAGCAGCAACAGAAGAAGAGATGAACACAGATAGCACATGGAATATACACGGGAACAATAAGAAAGTAAAAATGCAAATTATTATTTTTTAATTAATATTAATATCATGATTTTTATTTAAAAAATGTTTTAATGTATTTTATTATCATTATCATAGTTTAGTATGTTTTTATTATTATTATTATATTCTTTATTAGTGTTTCTTTTTTTTCTTTTTATGTTTTTTAAATGATTAGTATTTTAATATTTATATTCTATTTGCCCCCACACGAGTCATGACGTTTAAAATAGATGTTCTATTCATTGTTGGTATTCATTATGAATATCATAACAGAAGAAAGGTTGTTTTACTCTGAATGTCCCAAAACACATTAAGCATAATACTCCAGAATCATAAAACAATTAAAGTAATATAAATCTATATTAAAAGCACGCAGTGGCTCAGTCGGTAGGGGCTTGGACTGTGAGCCGTAGGGTCGCCGGTTCAAGTCCCCGACCAGACCGAAATATGGAGTGTGGACTGCTACTTGGAGAGGTCCCAGTTCACCTCCTGCCTTGCCATGGTGCCCTTGAGCAAGGCACCGGACATCCCCCTTCCCCCCTCACTCCCATTGCTCCCCGGGTGCTGTACAATCGCTGCCCACTGCTCCTAGTACTAGACTCCTGCTACTAGGATGGGTTAAATGCAGAGAACACATGTCACTGTGTGTGCTGCGCTCTGCATGTGTGACCATTAAAGAGGGTTTCATCCCTCCCATTCTATCTATCTATCTATAATATGTATTTTTAAACACTAAAAGAGCATAACTTAAGAAAAAACTCTGATAGTAAAGTTATCTTTCTATGTAAGGGTTTCATTGTCTTTTTTGTTATCTTAGATGAAGATATTTACCTGTTAGATGATGACAGATTCATTTGGAGTTTGTCTATTTCTTTATTCTGAGAGCAAACATTAACGGTACGTCCACACGGCAGCGTGCGTTGAAGCTTGCCGGTGGGCGTGTCTGGCGTGCGACTAACAACCAATCACATTAATCCCCCGCCCCGGACACACAAGCACGCGGTTTGATTGGCTAGAGCTTGTACTGGCATATGATTTGATTGGCTGGCGCATCCGTTGACGCTTGAAAAGTTGAACATTTCTCAACTTTCGAAGCGAGCAACGGAGGCAAAGCGATGCGAGGGAACCACAATGCAGTTCGGCAAAGCGTGACGTCACCCCATTCAAAGTGAATGGGAAGCGTCTCCGTTGAAGCACGCGACGCTACCGTGTGGACGGGCCGTAACGCAGCGTCCACACGTACGCGGTGAAAAAATCTTGGCGGTGGGCGTGTCTGAAGCTTGGGGATTTTTTGCGCGCAACGCGACCAACAACCAATCACATGAATCTCCCGCCCCCGACATACAAAGCAAAAAACTGTCTATATATATATAATATACTGTCTATGCTTGCTAGCAATGTTAAAACGAAGTAAACTGGATATAAAATCCCCAAACAGGCGAAAACCTACCAGTTTCACCCACTGTCTCTGCCACCTCCCTCCATGCCTGGTTCCTCCGGTATGTATCCCGGTAGGTAAATAGGGACTGGTCATAAAGAACCGGGTGATTTGCTAGAGCAATAACTAATTTCTCCTCCATTTTGTTAGGAATATAGAAATGAACTGCGGTATGTCACTCCCAGCTTACACGCGGTTTGATTGGCTAGCGCTTGTACTGTCAGATTTGCATAAACGGGATTTGATTGGCTGACACTTTTCCCCGAACTGCGTCAAAAGTTGAACAATGTTCAACTTTTGAATCCTGGAACGCCTGTAAATCGCCGCTCTGCTTCCCACAATGCAGTTCGGGGAAAAGTGAGGCGAAGTGACGTCACCCCATTCAAAGTGAATGGGCAGAAGCGTTGGAAGATTTTTTCACCGCGTACGTGTGGACGGGGCGTAAGGGTTTCATGGTCTTTTTTGTTATTTTAGATGAAGATATTTACCTGTTAGATGACGACAGATTCAGTTGGAGTTTGTCTATTTCTTTATTCTGAGAGCAAACATTAAGGAGGATCTATGAACAATATTGTTGTGCACCTAAGTTGTAGTGGAACTAAATAAAACAGCAGTGGTGGTCCAAAGTATTCGCAGTAAGATATGCAACTGTCTTTCTGATTAAGACCCGACCTCTCTATCAGACTCAGATGTTGTATTTTAATTTTAAATGCATGCGAGAACATCAGTTTTTGTTTCTTTTTCTACCACAGAAAGATGTGTGATTCTCAGGAGAGGTTTCTGATCTTGGTTGTGCTAGAGGATATTTTTTTTTTTTGCCAATTCCAGTAAAATATCCATCTTTAAAAAACGCTCCGGGCCTGGAGACAAACAGTTTGAGAAAAGACAGAACACACAACAAAATATGATATTTATTTAATAGCTTTTTTAAAGAGTGTCAGCCAGCATTTAAAGCGCTCTTAAAACAGTGCAAATAGTTAGAAAACAAGTCATAAGAGGATTCAATTCACTTATTCACAAACAGGTTAAAAGTGCAATACGATCATGAGACATAATGAAGATCTGACACTTGAGAAAAGGGGCCAAGATAAAACAAACAAAGTCTTAAAGAGGACATATTCTACACATTTTCAGGTGTATATCAGTATGTAGTGTCTCTACTTTAAAGAGTCCTCTCCTGCTGATGTTCAGGTGTATATCAGTATGTAGTGTCTCTACTTTAAAGAGTCCTCTCCTGCTGATGTTCAGGTGTATATCAGTATGTAGTGTCTCTACTTTAAAGAGTCCTCTCCTGCTGATGTTCAGGTGTATATCAGTATGTAGTGTCTCTACTTTAAAGAGTCCTCTCCTGCTGATGTTCAGGTGTATATCAGTATGTAGTGTCTCTACCTTAAAGAGTCCTCTCCTGCTGATGTTCAGGTGTATATCAGTATGTAGTGTCTCTACTTTAAAGAGTCCTCTCCTGCTGATGTTCAGGTGTATATCAGTATGTAGTGTCTCTACTTTAAAGAGTCCTCTCCTGCTGATGTTCAGGTGTATATCAGTATGTAGTGTCTCTACTTTAAAGAGTCCTCTCCTGCTTAAATTCAGTGTATATCAGTATGTAGTGTCTCTACTTTAAAGAGTCCTCTCCTGCTTAAATTCAGTGTATATCACTATAGAAACAGGGATTGTATCCTTTGCAGACCATTTACATGCACAAAACTACAGGGAAAAAAACAGTTAATGTGGGACTTCTTCTTGTAACACAGTATTTTTACAGTGTGTTTTAAGTTATTTGACTTCAGTAGAGGATCTGAGTACTTCCTCCACCCATAATGACCCTGTCAGCGTGGTATTTAGTGAGTTACCTCTGTAATGACAGCAGACTGATGGTGATCTCTGGGGGACGTTTAGTGTTTCCATTAGAGAGCCCTTTAGTTAAACTATTGTCCGGGGCTGTAAAGCAGCATGTTGTAAACGAATGGTGCTCATTAGTGGTCTCTCCCACAGCAGCCTTCAGAGGAGAGAGGATTTAAAGCCAGGACTCAAGGAAACCCAATGATATTTGGATTTCTGCATTTAAACACATTCACTAATGACTCCCTGAAAGCCTTGGGATGATGGCTGAGAGCATTACTCACGCTCAACGCTGTGAAAATCTCTTAGCACTTTGTTATACTGTTGCTCTAAGAAGCTATAGTCATATCAATAGAGTGGTGAAGGGATGATTTATTTCTGTGTTGCACCCTGAAGGCAGCATCTCCCTGGTCCAATGGGATGTCACCATTTGGTTCTGGATTATTGCAGAAAATAATCTCTGTGTCAAACAAACGTTTCTGATATTTACACGTTTAGTTCAGAGGATAATCTCCACATATTAACACCACTTTATGATTTCTGAAGTAAAAAGCTAACGTTGTTCTATAAAGGAACTACAGCACGGTCACATGACTTCACGTCACCACCGCTAAGCTAAAGGAGGCTAATGTTGGGCTATAAAGGAACTACAGCACGGTCACATGACTTCACGTCACCACCGCTAAGCTAAAGGAGGCTAATGTTGGGCTATAAAGGAACTACAGCACGGTCACATGACTTCACGTCACCACCGCTAAGCTAAAGGAGGCTAATGTTGGGCTATAAAGGAACTACAGCACGGTCACATGACTTCACGTCACCACCGCTAAGCTAAAGGAGGCTAATGTTGGGCTATAAAGGAACTACAGCACGGTCACATGACTTCACGTCAGCACCGCTAAGCTAAAGGAGGCTAATGTTGGGCTATAAAGGAACTACAGCGTGGTCACATGACTTCACGTCACCACCGCTAAGCTAAAGGCTATTGTTGGGCTATAAAGGAACTACAGCACGGTCACATGACTTCACGTCACCACCGCTAAGCTAAAGGAGGCTAACGTTGGGCTATAAAGGAACTACAGCACGGTCATATGACTTCACGTCACCACCACTAAGCTAAATGTGGCTAACGTTGGGCTATAAAGGAACTACAGCACGGTCACATGACTTCACGTCACCACCGCTAAGCTAAAGGTGGCTAACGTTGGTCTATAAAGGAACTACAGCACGGTCACATGACTTCACGTCACCACCGCTAAGCTAAAGGAGGCTAATGTTGGGCTATAAAGGAACTACAGCACGGTCACATGACTTCACGTCACTACCGCTAAGCTAAAGGCAGAAGTGCTGCTGTCGGGGGTCCTGAGTAAATTTCATTTTGCGAAAGAAGGGTTACTTATTTCTCTAAATGTTGTAATGGCATTGGACTCTAATTTATGTACGAATAAACACATTCTAATTATCGATTTGTATTCTGCACTCCTTCCTTTATTACAGAAACTGTTGGATGAAGACCCCCCTGAACATTCCTGAAGGAAAAATAATATTTGACTCTGGTTTCTCATTCCCACTGCTCATTTTGAAGAGAACCACTCCCTGTTTCCTTGGCCCAGGTTGACTCAGTTCATCCAGACATAGGCTGGTTACTCTCAAACTGAGATTCAGAGCCAACAGACTGAAGACTCAGGGTCTGAGAACAGGATGCGTTGCCATGTCCGTGTCCTTGACAGAGAGTTATATCTACGATTCGAAATGTTTTTGTGAGAAAAATATCATTCGTCACCGGCTTGAGCTTCAATCTCAGGATCCATGTATCTCTGATCCTCTCAAGAATGGAAGTAGTCATCACATACAGAGCATCAACTAGTTCCTGAACAGTGTCCTTCACATGCTGATATCCAAGAGAGGGAGTTACACAGTCACAAGATGGAGGAATAGAAAGCAGTATTCAATGTTTAGTTCAGATTAGCTCCACGTCAGAAATGATCATGCTTGTCATATGTCTATCTCCATAGAGGCTGAATCATCATGTTAATCACATAGCTATCATATGCCTAAAACAGTCCTGATGCTCTTCTAGGTAATCATACATCCTGTCATGCACACAGCTACAGTTGGGATACCTTTGTTATCATGTTACTCTCAGATTGGAAGAGGACATTCACTATTTTCCCAACAATTGTTATCCTTTAATGAACTCTGTGGCCTCTGAGCTGCTTCCTGTGAACACACAGCGACAGCCAAGAAGAAAAAGAAGCATCAGACCGAGAAGCTGTTTCTGTTTATTTTACTGCATTACATGTTAAAGAGGTGTCTGTGCCCTTCAGTGACCTCTATTGGACGCCTGCAGGAACCACAGCGATTTTAAATGATCTGGCACATGTTCGCATGAAACTGAGAAAGAAAGCCACACTTACAGAATGAAGATGAGTTAGAAAGCGCCATAAAGGAAGTACAAAAAATGTATAATTAACATTAATATTATACACTTTGTTTCTGCAGTCCAAAGTTATTCTAATCTCATGTTGTGGTGAAAATACGTCGCAGACTTGAATAAGCTGCCTATTCATCACGACAGGAAGTGGGTTCCCCTTAAAGTGGGCCATGTTTTGACGGGCGGGGGGTCACATGACCTCATATTTCATGCAGCAACTTGAGAGGCATTAATCACAGCTTTAAACACAGACACTTTTATGGTGTTGTATTTGAGACTTATGTACCCAAATGTCCGACTTTAAAGCGCAGAAATATTTGACATTTAAAGGAGGCAAAAACTGAGGCGAAAAACGTTCCAATAATAACGTTTTTGGTGTTGTTTTATTTCAACTCTGCATGGTGCTGTTGGTTGTAAAGTGGTGGAAATCAGATTTAAAGTAGAGACACTACATACTGATATACACCTGAACATCAGCAGGAGAGGACTCTTTAAAGTAGAGACACTACATACTGATATACACCTGAACATCAGCAGGAGAGGACTCTTTAAAGTAGAGACACTACATACTGATATACACCTGAACATCAGCAGGAGAGGACTCTTTAAAGTAGAGACACTACATACTGATATACACCTGGACATCAGCAGGAGAGGACTCTTTAAAGTAGAGACACTACATACTGATATGCACCTGAACATCAGCAGGAGAGGACTCTTTAAAGTAGAGACACTACATACTGATATACACCTGAACATCAGCAGGAGAGGACTCTTTAAAGTAGAGACACTACATACTGATATACACCTGAACATCAGCAGGAGAGGACTCTTTAAAGTAGAGACACTACATACTGATATGCACCTGAACATCAGCAGGAGAGGACTCTTTAAAGTAGAGACACTACATACTGATATACACCTGAACATCAGCAGGAGAGGACTCTTTAAAGTAGAGACACTACATACTGATATGCACCTGAACATCAGCAGGAGAGGACTCTTTAGAGACACTACATACTGATATACACCTGAACATCAGCAGGAGAGGACTCTTTAAAGTAGAGACACTGCATACTGATATACACCTGAACATCAGCAGGGGAGGACTCTTTAAAGTAGAGACACTACATACTGATATACACCTGAACATCAGCAGGAGAGGACTCTTTAAAGTAGAGACACTACATACTGATATACACCTGAACATCAGCAGGAGAGGACTCTTTAAAGTAGAGACACTACATACTGATATGCACCTGAACATCAGCAGGAGAGGACTCTTTAGAGACACTACATACTGATATACACCTGAACATCAGCAGGAGAGGACTCTTTAAAGTAGAGACACTACATACTGATATGCACCTGAACATCAGCAGGAGAGGACTCTTTAGAGACACTACATACTGATATACACCTGAACATCAGCAGGAGAGGACTCTTTAAAGTAGAGACACTGCATACTGATATACACCTGAAAATCAGCAGGGGAGGACTCTTTAAAGTAGGGACACTACATACTGATATACACCTGAACATCAGCAGGAGAGGACTCTTTAAAGTAGAGACACTACATACTGATATACACCTGAACATCAGCAGGAGAGGACTCTTTAAAGTAGAGACACTACATACTGATATACACCTGAACATCAGCAGGAGAGGACTCTTTAAAGTAGAGACACTACATACTGATATACACCTGAACATCAGCAGGAGAGGACTCTTTAAAGTAGAGACTCTACATACTGATATACACCTGAACATCAGCAGGAGAGGACTCTTTATACGACTTCAAACTCTTTAAATTCACGTGGAAAGAGAGTACTTGTTTGGATCACATGCTAACAATATAAATATTGCATTTGATGTTTACAGAGTACACAAACATGCTGCAGGAATCATCTTAAAACAGATGTAGTGAAACTTAAGAGAAGTCAGAAATGAGAAGCTTGGCAGAGTCCTTTAAAGAAGAAACCAACAATCATGTGTTGCTGATTGAAAGCAGACTCTACTATCCATAATGAAAAGCTTAATTCACCCTCTAAATGTTTGATCAGCAGCACACATGTCGTGTTTGCTCTGTCTCTTCCACTTTCAGTTAAAATGTCCTGGCGCTCTCTGCAGCAGGTCACAAGACGTCCAGATTCTCATTTACAGAAGTGTGGGGGTTTCTTTAGTAAACTGGAGGAGAGGCAATAGCTTTAATTTGGCACTAAAAATAAGTCTGGAAATACAAAACCTCCCACATATCTTCTGGTTTTAGTCCAGCCTTACTGTCCTGAGCTCCAGTGTGTACTGAATGTTCTCTCAATGTTTACTCTTCTGTGTATTGTTTGCTATCCTTGCTCCAAAATGGTGAAACAAGTTCTCCATTGATATCAGGGCAGCAGAAAGGCTACACATCTACCATAGCAGACCTGAAAAACCCCTGATTCCACTTTCGCTTGCCATTAAAAAGTACTTTTAATAGTTTGACCTTTGTGATGCTAACGCTCCAGCTGAAAGCTAATGCACTTGTTGTTCTGAGTTTGTATCTTCATGGTTAGTTGCATTTGGATAAAAGTGCAGTAAGTGGTATATCTAGCTTAATGTAATGTCTCAACCCAGTCTCACGGCATTTCGTGTTATAGTCACAAAATTAATTGAATCTATTGATTCGTGTTCACCAACACGATTCTCCCCTTTCTTTCGTGTCACACAGAATGATTTTAAAAGCAATGTATTTCTATTGGTAGTGTGTTTCGTGCCTGCACCACGTCTTTTTGTCCAGTCGGGTCTTGGAAGACCGGAAGCTGTGTGGTTCATAAAAACATTTTCACACTCAATATCTTACCCTAAGCCTAACCCTATCCCTTTTATTTTAAATTGTATAATGTCGGAGTTTTTTTGCCGTCCGCGAGGAAAAGAAATGGCTCAGAGCCTCAGAATACTGACATCTGTATTTTTTGTCATCTGTTTTTCCTTCTAATTTGTTATTATTTGGTGCAGGCACGAAAATACTACCAATAGAAATACATTGCTTCTAATTCGTTCTGAGTCAGAATACTGAAATCTGTATTTTTTTGTATCTGTTTTTCCTTCTAATTTGTTATTATTTACATTGCTTTTGAAATCGTTCTGTGTGACATGAAAGAAATGCGAAAATCGTGTTGGTGAACACGAATCAATAGATTAATTTTGTGACTATAACACGAAATGCCGTGAGACTGTGTTGAATGTCTATACGAACATATTCGGGGGTTTCTCTTTCTTGCATGTAGCACACAACAGAAGATAGTCCATGTCCGACACTACCTTTTCCCTGGTTGGTTTAGAAAAGGCAGGGAATCTGGGTATTGCATCTTCGCTATCTTAGGTTTGCATGCTAACATTTGCTAGTTAGCCGCAAAGACAAAGAACAGCTGAGTCTAAAAAGAATGTCATACATGAATTTCTAAAGAAGTCAGACCATTATCTAATAGTTGTTAAGATGTTTCCGTCTGTAGAGAAGTGATCAGTCTAATTTTGGATACCTTTATGTCTTGTCATCAGTTTAAGGGCGCTAGGCTAACAGGCAATGCTAGGTATAAAATCAGACACTTCAGAAATTGTTTACGGTTGCCGTGACCTCACAGGAAGTGACGATCGCTGTTGTTAGCTAGCTGTTTAGCTATCAACGTCATTTTCAGAGGTTGGAAGTAGTGGAGTACAAATACTTCGTTGCTGTACTTAAGTACATTTTTCTGGTATCAGTACTTTACTCCACTACTTATTTTTCTGACGACTTACACAAGTATCTGTACTTCTACTTGAGTAAAAGATGTGTGTACTTTTGCCACCTCTGGTTATTTCTGACCGCTAAATAACCCAGATCCCCATTTCTAATCTATTTGTTCTAATAAATGTCCCAACAAATGTCTTTAAAGCACAGAACATCATTAACAGAGACTCTTGGTGTTAAATAATTAAAGTTTCTGTTCCCAAATCTCCGAAAATACATCTTATTTTTTGTCTCCAGTCGTCATGGTCTGCTGTTTGGGTCTAAATCAACTAATGGGATTATTTGGCTGCCAGAGTAGCTCTGTTTGTGGAAGTAAGACTTCTATTGGCCATTGTTTACCCTCAATTCCCCTAAACTGTAACCACTCATTCGTTATTCCTGTCCCTTCGACGTGACGGACTGAGAACAGTAAACAATACCTGTTGCCCAATCTTAAATACCACGGGAGATTAATTGCATTGTGTTGTTTGGACGTCTCGCAGCTCTGTTTCTACTCATACCAACGTCAACCACTCGCACCCCAAATTAAACTGATCAAAGCTAACCGCAGCTCTCCCTCCCAACACTGTCGTAATTATGAGCTTCATAAGAAACATGATAGACAATCACAATGAGCGAGTTGTGCAAACTAAGCTGTCCAGAAGACCGATCGTGTTTATCCCTCAGAAACCGCCTGACATCATACGGTCCGAGATTAAATCATCTTCCCGCTCCTCTGGCTTTCATTATATCGTCTTGGAAATGTCCCGTGAGAGGGAGGGTACGTTTTATATCATTTAATGCTGTGATTGCCAAACAATAAGGTGCTGAAAAAGACCCTGCTGTGTCTGAATGTACATACTTCTGTACTTACATGTGTTATTTTCAGAGGTGGGAAGTAGTTGATTACAAATACTTCATTACTGTACTTTAACATTTTTCTGGTATCAGTACTTTACTCCACTACTTATTTTTCTGATGACTTTTTACTTTGACTTCTTACATGTTGAACACAAATACCTGTACTTTCTACTTCTTCCATTTTGAACACAAATACCTGTACTTTCTACTTCTTCCATGTTGAACCCAAATACCTGTACTTTCTACTTCTTCCATTTTGAACCCAAATACCTGTACTTTCTACTTCTTCCATTTTGAACCCAAATACCTGTACTTTCTACTTCTTCCATTTTGAACCCAAATACCTGTACTTTCTACTTCTTCCATTTTGAACACAAATACCTGTACTTTCTACTTCTTACATGTTGAACACAAATACCTGTACTTTCTACTTCTTACATTTTCCAAACAGGCTGGTTCCTTTAGTCTGAATGTGTGTTTGGTGGCGTGATCATTATTCTTTAGAGTCATTGCGTGCCTATTGATTTGAACACGATCCGTGTATCCATCATTTCCTGGTCTTCTCTAAAGAAGAGGGACCAATGAAAACGTTGTCATGTTGCCGTTGTTCAGCATGGAAACATTCATTAGCTAACAATGACATTATTGTTCTATTAATATAAAGGGAGGTCAGGTACTCTTTAAAACAGCTGCTAGTTATGGGTACTTTTTACTGAAGTACATTTCAAAGCCTCTTTACTTTGACTTGAGTAAAGAAGTTTAGTCAGTACTTCTACTTTCACCAGAGTATTTTTAAACACGAGTATCTGTACTTCTACTTGAGTGAAGGATGTACTTTTGCCATCTCTGGTGATTTGGAATGTATAAGAATGGCAAAATGTACGACCATCTCATACTCAGTGACCGCCAGCATCGCTACGTAGCGTTAGCGATAGCGGTTTCTTCGGTCAACACAGCTCTATAGAAATAAAAGTTATACATATGTGTATTTTATGCCCTTACAACTACACTGTAGTCGAGAAGAAGCGAGTGTTATTGCATCCAGTGAGCGATCTGTAGTGATTTGCTACAGTAAAATAATAGCATTGCTATAGCTTTACGAGTCCTACATGCTAGCTTCTGGATGCATCTTATGGTCTTTGTTAGAGGCATTTCTTGTGTTGATTATAAATTAAATATTTTCTAATTAATTTAGGTCTTAATATATTCTTTCAATTTATGAATTTGAATCACTTTTGATTTATTGTGATCAATCAGCTGTTATATAAGGAAGGGGCGGGACTGAGCCTCGGTCTCTGACCTCACGTTACATCGATAATTTTTGGTTATTTGTTTGTTAAATTTTATGGAAGAAGTCAATAAATCAGCCAAAAGAAGGCAAATAAATCCGAGCCTACAGCCCTGTCAATGTGGCACCGTTTTAAAATATACTACAAAGAATGAGCCACGACAGTCTTCATCCATTAAGGATCATTTGACATACTTCAGACAACTGAGCCGCCTCCATGACAAATGGGAAAACCCAAATTAGAGACATTAAAAGTACTATATGTTCTCCTGTAGTCAGAGTAACAACTATGCCTTTCTGTTGCCTGAAGTTTCTGCAAAGCAGGCATTTTTCTATTGGTTTGTTGAAGTTGTTATGTAACAGAATCAATTCAAATTCAATTCAAAGGTTTTATCGTCCTCTGCTCAGCAGCTACAGTGTAGAAATGGCAATGAAATTCTTCTGAGCTGAACTCCTCCAACAATGCAACATATATAATCAAATACAATCATACAAAATAGTGCAAGAAGTATATATACATGTAAATAGAATATGACATGTACAAGAACAGAAAATGAAATTAAATAATGTACATTAAGACACAATTAAATAGGGTTTATTGCGGTGATAACATGAGGTGCACTGCCTTAATAAAATTGATTTTAAGCAACCAGTAATGCCAACATTATACACTGTAATCTGAGTCTTTCAATTTTAACTGTATTGTAATATCATATTTTAACAGTACTATGTATTATTGTATTGACCTGTACTTAAATCATGTTTTATAATTGTTTGTGTGATAGAGATGATGCAATGTTTGTGGTGTTTGTTGATTGTTGTGTACCTACTTGAGGACTGCGATGGAAATGAGCTATCAGCTCAAATCTGGCATAATTCATCTCTTCTCTTTTCTGAGATTAGATTAGATTAGATTACTTTATTGTCATTACATAATGCAAGCAGAGTGTTACGAAACTAGGAGAGTGCAAACAGTCAGTTATATGCAACTATCAGCAGTCTGTACAAAATAAATGATAATAGATAGATAGGTAAATAGATGTAAAATGTATAAATAAGAATAAATACACTGAATACAGTATATACAGCAAGGATCAATGCGCTTCAGATTAATGTATTTGTATGCATGCCATGGTCCTTGTTGAAATAAATACGTAATATAATAAATACTTATATGAATAAATAGATTGCAAGATGACACAACGTTGAGTCCTGTGGGCAGCTTGGTGTTTGCAGTGCAGGTGAATAATGAATGTTAGTATACAAAGGATAAGCTCTGTTTCATGGAGATATTAACATTTTAGCACACAAATTGAGAAGCATATAATCAGCAGATCGCATTAGGAAAGTCAAAAAAACTAACTTTACAGGATATAAAACACAAATCAGATGGCACGATAATGACTTTTCTGCTGAAAGCAATCAATGACGTGTGGAAAAGCTTCTCTTGAGTGAAGTGTAGTGTGTTTTTAGTGCAGGTAAAACGTAGAGAAGTGAAGCTGCAGGAGGGAAACTCTGAAACTCTGAGACAGTTTGTACCTCCAGGCAGCCGTTAAAAAGCCCCTCAGTGGTCCTGGGGCAGGAGAAAAGTCTCATTGATTGGTGAATGGTTATGGAAATGCCATGTACAATGACCCTGAGATCAGCCACTCTCCAGCCCCCAAACAAATCCATGGGGTCTGACTGAGAGGAGGAGGAGGAGGAGGAGGGGTATATCCATGTGAAACCAACCCAAACAAAGACTCCCTGTTTCTTAGGGGCCAGACTACCCCCACCTCTCCAAGCTAGATAAATAAATAAATACAAATGGAAAAAGAAACCATATACGCCCACTGAAAGGGCCTCTGAGAGAGTGACTGACAGACAATTGAAAAGACAAATTGTTGCATTGTCTTTGGGGGGTTGATGTGCAAAGGTAATTACGAGGAGACGTGGAGCAGGGGGTCAGAGGTCGGAGTGTGTGTCTGACCCCCAGTTTTAGGCCATCTCTGGGGAAGAAAGGGGCTCTGAATGTCTCTCTTTACCCTTTAACCAACTCTCCGTCACCCCGAGACTCTTAGGGGTTTCTTTCTCACTCTCAATACTCTTTATTTTCTCGGGAAAAAAGCAGAGACTCCTGAATTTCGCGATGAGGATAAATAAAGGTCCATCTTATCAACGTTATGACTGACCGCTCAATAACCCACATCCCCATTTTTAATCATTTTTTTCGAATACATGTCCCAAAAAATGTCTTTAAAGCACAGGACATCATTAAGAGAGAATCTTGTTGTTAAATAATGTTAGTTTCTGTTCCCCAATCTCAAAAAAGAGGCTCTGGATGTCTCTCTTTACCTCTTAGTTTTCTTTCTCACTCTCAATACCAGAGGTCGCGTTAACCGAATATTTTCCGTCTATGACCGATTCTTTTTTTAACAATGACGGAAAAATCTGAAAGCAGTCCGTCATTTTGACAGATTAGAACAAACCCAGAACAGCGCCAAAGCTTCCCCGCAGCGAGGCTCCGGTGTTATGCATGCCCACCAAAAAGGAGATGATATCGTTTCCAAACCTAACTTTGCCGAACAAATCATTGAAATGTCTGTGAGTGCTTTACGCTGTGGCGCGCTCCCGCGAGGTGCAGTGGGCATGCATGACACCGGTGCTAACAGTTCACGAGCGGGACCCCCCCCCGTTGACAGTTCACGAGCGTGCTCTTCCCCCCCGTCAGAGTTGTGTACAGATCGAGGGGTAATAATGGATTGTGACGGAAATGTTACGATCCTAGCCGTCAAAATGACGGGCAGCGAAAAACTCTAGCGCAACCTCTGCTCAATACTCTGAAAAAAAGCTGAGACTCCTGAATTTCGCCAGGAGGATAAAGGTCCATCTTATCAACGTTCATTTCAGACCGCTCAATAACCCCCCTTTTAATCAATTTGTTCTAATACATGTCTCAACAAATGTCTTTAAAGCACAGGACATCATTAACAGAGAATCTTGTTAGTTTCTGTTCCCTAATCTCAAGAAAGAGGCTCTGAATGTGTCTCTTTACCCTTTAACCAACTCTCGTTCACCCCGAGACTCTCAGGGTTTTCTTTCTCACTCTCAACACTCTTTCTTTTCTCGGGGAAAAAGCTTTTTAGCTGACGAGGCGTTGTCCTGCAGCTACTCACCCATGTTTGATTTAATTGCTTTTCCACCCCTCTGTGCCGCAGCGTTCTGACGGACAGTTTCTGGAAGGTACTGATATTTTGACAGTCAGGCGAGGAGACAAGGTTGACCTGACCCACATTTATTCGGCTGGATTTCCCAGGGTGCCGAGGGGCTGGAAAACTGGAAGATACTGGGAAGAGCTGCTGGGATTTGAAGGGCCTCCTTAGGTCAAAGGGAGGTTTGAGTTAAAGCAACATTATATAGCTTTACCTTAAAATAACAGCGTCATGTTGAATGGAGATCAGCGCTGTATACATACACCTGAACATCAGCAGGAGAGGACTCTTTAAAGTAGAGACACTACATACTGATATACACCTGAACATCAGCAGGAGAGGACTCTTTAAAGTAGAGACACTACATACTGATATACACCTGAACATCAGCAGGAGAGGACTCTTTAAAGTAGAGACACTACATACTGATATACACCTGAACATCAGCAGGAGAGGACTCTTTAAAGTAGACACACTACATACTGATATACACCTGAACATCAGCAGGAGAGGACTCTTTAAAGTAGAGACACTACATACTGATATACACCTGAACATCAGCAGGAGAGGACTCTTTAAAGTAGAGACACTACATACTGATATACACCTGAACATCAGCAGGAGAGGACTCTTTAAAGTAGAGACACTACATACTGATATACACCTGAACATCAGCAGGAGAGGACTCTTTAAAGTAGAGACACTATATACTGATATACACCTGAACATCAGCAGAAGAGGACTCTTTAAAGTAGAGACACTACATACTGATATATACACCTGAACATCAGCAGGAGAGGACTCTTTAAAGTAGAGACACTACATACTGATATACACCTGAACATCAGCAGGAGAGGACTCTTTAAAGTAGAGACACTACATACTGATATACACCTGAACATCAGCAGGAGAGGACTCTTTAAAGTAGAGACACTACATACTGATATACACCTGAACATCAGCAGGAGAGGACTCTTTAAAGTAGAGACACTACATACTGATATACACCTGAACATCAGCAGGAGAGGACTCTTTAAAGTAGAGACACTACATACTGATATACACCTGAACATCAGCAGGAGAGGACTCTTTAAAGTAGAGACACTACATACTGATATACACCTGAACATCAGCAGGAGAGGACTCTTTAAAGTAGAGACACTACATACTGATATACACCTGAACATCAGCAGGAGAGGACTCTTTAAAGTAGAGACACTACATACTGATTAAACCTGAACAACAACAGGAGAGGACTCTTTAAAGTAGAGACACTACATACTGATATACACCTGAACATCAGCAGGAGAGGACTCTTTAAAGTAGAGACACTACATACTGATATACACCTGAACATCAGCAGGAGAGGACTCTTTAAAGTAGAGACACTACATACTGATATACACCTGAACATCAGCAGGAGAGGACTCTTTAAAGTAGAGAAACTACATACTGATATACACCTGAACATCAGCAGGAGAGGACTCTTTAAAGTAGAGAAACTACATACTGATATACACCTGAACATCAGCAGGAGAGGACTCTTTAAAGTAGAGACACTACATACTGATATAGGGCCCCTTTAAGATGCTGGTCATATTTTCCGCCCAGAGAATTCAATAGTGTTTCAGCTTGTTGCAAAAATGCAATTTTTCTTTTGTTCTGTTTTTTTTCTTTGAGCATACATGGATGAGGGTATAACAGCATTTTATTGCACACTGCTATCAAAACCCTGGAAATGAGACAACATATGCCCTCCAGTACACATTGTTGCTGTATGAAACATTGAGTTTTGGGATATGGAGGGAGAGGAAGATTTAAATGAGTTATGAATTTTGACATTCCCAACAGCAGTGCAATGAGGGAGAGGGTGGAGCGGAGATGTCTGAACTCAGGGCAACATGTTTTCCTGATTAACGGCAGCGGGTTTCTGTTGAACCCACACTGGGGTCGGTTTGGGAAAGAAAAAAAGAAGGAGAAATAACTGGAAGCATTCCCATTCGGTTGTTCCAAGACAGGAATGATGCATTTGGCCAGCAGCAGAGAGGGCAAAGTACACACATCCTTTACTCAAGTAGAAGTACACATCCTTTACTCAAGTAGAAGTACAGATACTCGTGTTTAAAAATACTCTGGTAAAAGTAGAAGTACTGACTAAACTTCTTTACTCAAGTAAAAGTAAAGAGGCTTTGAAATGTCCTTAAGTAAAAAGTACCCATAACTAGCAGCTGTTTTAAAGAGTACCTGACCTCCCTTTATATTAATAGAACAATAATGTCATTGTTAGCTAATGAATGTTTCCATGCTGAACAACGGCAACATGACAACGTTTTCATTGGTCCCTCTTCTTTAGAGAAGACCAGGAAATGATGGATACACGGATCGTGTTCAAATCAATAGGCACGCAATGACTCTAAATAATAATGATCACGCCACCAAACACACATTCAGACTAAAGGAACCAGCCTGTTTGGAAAATGTGAGAAGTAGAAAGTACAGGTCTTTGTGTTCAAAATGTAAGAAGTAGAAAGTACAGGTATTTGGGTTCAAAATGTAAGAAGTAGATGTGGGGGAAACTTCTGAAGCAGACACGAAGGGAGCTGGTGCTTTGATGGCAAACACTGACGGTTTATTTGGAGCTTCGGCCGGCTGAATTCACAAGACATGTCACGGGGCCACGGTCTGACCACACGGATGAGATGCCACAATCAATTCTGAAGACCCCTCCTGTAGCTCGAGGTTTTAACTAGTTCAGAGTGTAATACTTTCATCCTCTCTGGACTCTCTCTGTCCTCTTACATCTCGGCAGGCTCGACAGCCCCCTCCTGCTCCCTGGCTAAATGACGCACTGCGTGCTAATAGAACCATCCTTCGGGCAGCAGAGCGGAAACGGTGGAAATCCAAACACCATGACGACCTCCTAACCTATCAGGCTCTCCTCTCCTCTTTCTCTGCTTCGATCTCTCAGGCAAGAAGCACTTTCTTTCAAGATAAGATCCATTCTTCCTATTCCAATCCCAAAAAACTATTTTCCATCTTCTCCACCCTCTTAGAACCCCCCAAAGCCCCTTCCCCCTCCTCCCTTCTTCCAAGCGACTTTGTTAACTACTTTGAAAAAAAGGTTGATGATATTCGCTCTTCTTTTTCTGACTCACCTTTACTCACCGCTGGGTCACCTGACCCACCGTTCACCCACACACTGACCTCCTTTCCCCCTCTCTCTCCAAGTGAGGTTCTTACCCTCATTACCTCTGCCCGTCCTACCACCTGTCCTCTGGACCCTGTCCCCTCAAACCTCCTTCAGACTATCGCTCCTGATATTCTACCATTTCTCACCCATTTCATCAACACTTCTCTAACTTCTGGTCACTTTCCAAACAGTCTCAAGGAGGCGAGAGTAAACCCTCTCCTAAAGAAACCCACTCTCAACCCGTCTGATGTTATAAACTACAGGCCTGTCTCTCTCCTCCTGTTCCTGTCTAAAACACTTGAACGCGCTGTCTTTAAACAACTCTCCTGTTATCTCCATCATCACAACCTTCTGGATCCGCACCAGTCTGGTTTCAAGGCAGGTCACTCCACAGAAACTGCTCTCCTCGCTGTCTCTGAGGAACTGCACACTGCTAAAGCAGCCTCCCTCTCCTCTGTCATCATCCTTTTGGACCTGTCTGCTTTATTCGACACGGTGAATCATCAGATCCACTTCAAGACAATGGTACTTGCGTACCATGCTGTGAATGGATCTGGCCCTTCCTACATCCAGGACATGGTTAAACCATACACCCCAGCACGTGCACTCCGCTCTGCATCGGCCAAACGGCTCGCTGCGCCCGCACTGTGAGGGGGACCCAAGTTCCCATCAGCAAAAACACGTGGGTTTGCTATCCTGGCTCCAAAAAGGTGGAATGAGCTCCCCATTGAAATCAGGACAGCAGATAGCTTGCACATCTTCCGGCGCAGACTGAAAACTCATCTCTTTCGACTCCACTTCGAGCGATAGAATGACTAACAAAGAATTGCTAACAAAGCACTTATATACTAATCAAGGACTGGCTTATCTAAAGCCAGTTGAGTAGCACTTGAAATGTTTTGGCTCTATGAAACCTGATGTATTTATATGATTCTGTTTTCTTCAAGTTTGTATCTTCTTGGTCGAATGCACTTATTGTAAGTCGCTTTGGATAAAAGCGTCAGCTAAATGCAATGTAATGTAATAATCAACATTCTTCAATAGATAGACTAAACAGCTGAGGACACTGAATCACATTTGTTGTCGCTTATGGCTCGGGGTCACACCACGGGAAGGATGTGTTCCAGGTGTCCCACAACAATAACTATCTCTGACCGAAAGTTGCCTGGTCATAAACTGGCAACAACAACAACATGCTAGGGCAGCCCCTCCTTAAGGGAGATAGCGGCTGTCCAAGGCTGGGCATCTGCGTCAGAGGGCGAAGGAAGACATGCAGGGCAAATTATTCCCTGACAGTAGAAAGTACAGGTATTTGTGTTCAAAATGTAAGAAGTAAAAGTAAAAAGTCGTCAGAAAAATAAGTAGTGGAGTAAAGTACTGATACCAGAAACATGTACTTAAGTACAGTAACAAAGTATTTGTACTCCAATACTTCCCACCTCTGGGCAGCAGCTCCTGATTAAATGCAGTCGCACTACAACAACTTGAAATCTTGCCCAGTATATGTGTTTGATATTTAGTCAGAATATGTCTCTACACCTGATATCAGACATAATAACTTCAGAAGTAACACTGCAGTGAGATATCAGGGTCTTGTTTTTAGACAATGCATCATCTTGTTAAGTCACAAAATCTTATTTTGAGTTGTATCTCAGATGAAACTTGTTTTTTTTACACATTTATTAGAAAATCACCAACTAACATCAGAGTATTAGCGGCTTATTTTGTAACACAACATTTCCTGATACTGGTAAAATATAGTTCAAAATGAGTTCTCCAGCTAATCACAAGATCTGATTCATCTAAATATCCCTTCTTATTTCAAGAAATCTCACCAAGCTGTTCTATTGGCACATTGTTGTACTTATTCCAGGTGAAAACAACTTGGTTTCATTATTTTTTAACTAGTTTTAGAGCAGCATTCTTTCCAGTGTAGAAGCTCTCTCTCTGTTCCTCCTGGTTCTAATCCTGCAGAAACCATCCGATCATTTCACTTCTTATCTAATTTAATCTGCAGCTTGTAATTGCAATTTGTGGCTTTACTTGCTTTACATGCATCATCTGCTGGAGCTCCAGAGATGCAGAGCTTTGCATTTGAAAAGCTATTCTTAGTGACCACAGTGAGGGCAGTTTCCATTTCTTCAGTGGGAGTGAGGAGAAGAAAAGGCCCCACACAGGCTCTATTTGGTGTGTGTGTGTGTGTGTGTGTGCGTGTGTGTGTGTGTGTGTGCGTGTGTGAGTGAGGGAGGAGGGGGCGTGCAGCTGGGTTTGTTTATCGTCTTCTCGGCAGTTTGCGCCGTTCTCCAGAGGTGTGAAGTAATGGAGTACAAATACTTTGTTACTGTACTTCAGTACATGTTTCTGGTATCAGTACTTTACTCCACTACTTATTTTTCTGACCACTTTTTACTTTCTACTTCTTACATTTTGAACACAAATACCTGAACTTTCTACTTCTTACATGTTGAACACAAATACCTGTACTTTCTACTTCTTACATGTTGAACCCAAATACCTGTACTTTCTACTTCTTCCATGTCCCAAACAGGCTGGTTCCTTTAGTTTGAATGTGTGTTTGGTGGCGTGATCATTATTATTTAGAGTCATTGCGTGCCTATTGATTTGAACACGATCCGTGTATCCATCATTTCCTGGTCTTCTCTAAAGAAGAGGGACCAATGAAAACGTTGCCGTTGTTCAGCATGGAAACATTCATTAGCTAACAATGACATTATTGTTCTATTAATATAAAGGGAGGTCAGGTACTCTTTAAAACAGCTGCTAGTTATGGGTACTTTTTACTGAAGTACATTTCAAAGCCTCTTTACTTTGACTTGAGTAAAGAAGTTTAGTCAGTACTTCTACTTTCACCAGAGTATTTTTAAACACGAGTATCTGTACTTCTACTTGAGTAAAGGATGTGTGTACTTCTCTGGTTACTCTCAAGGTGAGGGACTAAATCGATCACGTGAAACAAAAGGCTGTACATGTGTTAACGGGAGGGAGGAACATTTTGCTTGTGCTGTCACAAAGCCTCATTAATTGTAATGTTTATGCACGCTAATGTTCGCCAGTTAAAATGGTTTAAAGGTCAAAGATGGGTGAAAGTGAACGATGAAAGGAATATAAAAAGGTTGGAAAACTGTCAAAGGAACTATAATTTCACGGGAAGACTTGGGGTAGAGGAATGTGAGAATTTGGTTCGTGATATTTCCAAATATCTGGAACAAACTCCCAGAAACCTGCCGGTCCGCTGCAACTCTGACTACTTTGAAATCCAGGCTGAAGACTTTTCTTTTTGCTTTTAATTGAACTATTCACATCTCACACTGCTCTGTAACTTTTATTCATGTGCCTGTTCTTCATGTTTTATTATCTTTGCTTTTTTACGTTTCTAATATGCTCTAAATGTCTTTCATTTTTGTAAAGCACTCTGAATTGCCTTGTGTTGAAAAGTGCTGTGTAAATAAACGTTCCTTGCCAGAGCACCTTGTGAGCCCTGCTTTGTGTCAGAGTGACAGAGTGCATCATGGGAGAGCGCCTCCACTGCTTTCACTCCAACATTCACCTACGCTGCAGAGATGGAACATTTCTGAACGTTTCTGAGAGTCTCTGTGATGCAGCTCCATCTCAGATGCTCTCCTGCACTGGAAACAATGCTGCTCCAAAAACAAGTTACACAATAATGAAACCAAGGTGTTTCCACTTGAAGTAAGAACAACAATCTGCCAATAGAACAAGGGAAGGTTAGCTTGGTGAGATTCCTTGGAATAAGAAGGGATATTTAGATAAATCAGATCTTGTAATTATCTGGAGAACTCATTCTGAACTATATTTGACCAGAATTAGGGTCAACACTCACCTGCTAGCTTCCTTATGTCCTCCCTAGCTTCCTTATGTCCTCCCTACTCACCTGCTAGCTTCCTTATGTCCTCCCTACTCACCTGCTAGCCTCCTTATGTCCTCCCTAGCTTCCTTATGTCCTCCCTACTCACCTGCTAGCTTCCTTATGTCCTCCCTAGCTTCCTTATGTCCTCCCTACTCACCTGCTAGCTTCCTTATGTCCTCCCTACTCACCTGCTAGCCTCCTTATGTCCTCCCTAGCTTCCTTATGTCCTCCCTACTCACCTGCTAGCTTCCTTACGTCCACCCTTGCTTCCTTATGTCCTCCCTACTCACCTGCTAGCTTCCTTATGTCCTCCCTACTCACCTGCTAGCTTCCTTACGTCCTCCCTAGCTTCCTTACGTCCTCCCTACTCATCTGCTAGCTTCCTTATTCCTCCCTACTCACCTGTTAGCTTCCTTATGTCCTCCCTACTCACCTGCTAGCTTCCTTATGTCCTCCCTACTCATCTGCTAGCTTCCTTATTCCTCTCACCTGCTAGCTTCCTTATTCCTCCCTACTCACCTGTTAGCTTCCTTATTCCTCCCTACTCACCTGCTAGCTTCCTTACGTCCTCCCTAGCTTCCTTATGTCCTCCCTACTCACCTGCTAGCTTCCTTACGTCCTCCCTACTCATCTGCTAGCTTCCTTATTCCTCCCTACTCACCTGTTAGCTTCCTTATGTCCTCCCTACTCACCTGCTAGCTTCCTTATGTCCTCCCTACTCATCTGCTAGTTTCCTTATTCCTCTCACCTGCTAGCTTCCTTATGTCCTCCCTACTCACCTGCGCTAGCTTCTTACGTCTCCCTAGCTTCCTTATGTCCTCCCTATCACTGCTAGCTTCCTTACGTCCTCCCTACTCATCTGCTAGCTTCCTTATTCCTCCCTACTCACCTGTTAGCTTCCTTATGTCCTCCCCTACTCACCAGCTAGCTTCCTTACGTCCTCCCTACTCATCTGCTAGCTTACTTATGTCCTCCCTACTCATCTGCTAGTTTCCTTATTCCTCTCACCTGCTAGCTTCCTTATTCCTCCCTACTCACCTGCTAGCTTCCTTATTGCTTAGACGCCTTCTGTTTTCTGATGTTAGTTA
This sequence comes from Dissostichus eleginoides, assembly GCA_031216635.1. Classification (NCBI taxonomy): domain Eukaryota; kingdom Metazoa; phylum Chordata; class Actinopteri; order Perciformes; family Nototheniidae; genus Dissostichus; species Dissostichus eleginoides. The sequence goes on along the minus strand of CM062269.1, from coordinate 2,343,444 downwards.
GTGGAGATTTTCTTATAAAATAAGATGTTTTTAAGAGACTTGGACTTAAAAAGATGCTTAAGATGCCTTGTCTAAAAACAAGACTTCAGTTATTAAGTCTTATATCAAGTGTAACGACACATATACTGGGCAAGATTTGGAGTTTCAGTCACGATGTTTAGACGGCAGGTCGGCGAGGAACACGCTGTTACGCCATGAAATGGAAACAGAGTGTTAAAGCTTTAACATGTGAACATGACGCTGCCTTCATCACCAACACTGAGTGATAGTGAGGAGTCCATCAGGGCTGAGTAACAGAGTGTGTTTTAAACAGTGTTTTTACTTCTTTAGTTTGCTCTTTTCTGCATTTACTTGCACTCTGTTATCTCTATTTCTGTTTCTTCCTACTCTTGTTCTTTATTGTTTTATGTCTTATGGACGCAACCAATACGTGTTCATGTGAGTTAAGAAATGCTTCAACGGAAAACAATACACAGCTGTCCCAAAGGCTGTATGAACCTGCAACGAGGCAACAGAAACAAAAGGGTTGAAGATGTATTTAACATCTACAATAAGCCATTTTATAAGCCTGCATTACAACCACAGAAGTCCTGTCATGTATCTCAACACTAACGCGTGTAAGGTATCCCATACTTGCTTAGTACTAGACAGTTAAAAGGTTTAATGTGCTTTAAACAAAGTGCCTCTGAAACCCCCTCCCCCAACACCTTCATCGTGTTGGAGTTAGGGTCCATTTCTGTGACTTTCCAAACTCCTCCAACTCCACCAGATATTAGGCTTTTACTCGACTACCTTCCTGTGTACCTCTACAATCCCCCCAAAACACAGCTGTGTGCGTCACTCTTTAGTGTCCCCTGGTCTCCAGCTGTGTGCGTCACTCTTTAGTGTCCCCTGGTCTCCCAGCTCTGTGCGTCACTCTTTAGTGTCCCCTGGTCTCCCAGCTGTGTGCGTCACTCTTTAGTGTCCCCTGGTCTCCCAGCTGTGTGCGTCACTCTTTAGTGTCCCCTGGTCTCCAGCTGTGTGCGTCACTCTTTAGTGTCCCCTGGTCTCCCAGCTCTGTGCGTCACTCTTTAGTGTCTCCTGGTCTCCCAGCTGTGTCCGTCACTCTTTAGTCTCCCCTGGTCTCCAGCTGTGTGAGTCACTCTTTAGTGTCCCCTGGTCTCCAGCTGTGTGCGTCACTCTTTAGTGTCCCCTGGTCTCCCAGCTCTGTGCGTCACTCTTTAGTGTCTCCTGGTCTCCCAGCTGTGTCCGTCAATCTTTAGTGTCCCCTGGTCTCCGTTGTGTTTTGAGCTTCTTCAGCGTTTTGTATTTGCAGCGTTGGGTTTCTGCAGCTTTTAGTAAACGCTGCGCATGTCTCCTCAAGTTGCTGAATGTTCTCTAAATGCTGCATGTGTTGTCAAGTTGCTGAATGTTCTCTAAATGCTGCATGTGTTGTCAAGTTGCTGAATGTTCTCTAAATGCTGCATGTGTTGTCAAGTTGCTGAATGTTCTCTAAATGCTGCATGTGTTGTCAAGTTGCTGAAGATGTTTCTTCATGAGGAACGTTTGGGTTTTTATACCTGCATCCTCTCTGAAGCTGCAGCACGTTTCTCCAGATGGAAGAGTTTGAGCCGTTGTAGCACGTTAGCACCTGTTGGCCACCGTACATACTAGCATTAAACCAGCTTTGTGTCCAGAGGAAGTTGGACACATAACAGTAGACTTTTGTCCTCCTTGGTAGAAAGAATAAGCCGACGTTGATGAGAGGAGACATCTGATGTGATTTGTGGAGATCCCTTCCTGAAGCAGCTTCCTCTCCAACGAACTTCAAACGTCTGAATAAAGAATCCTTCTGATCAAGGCTCACACTGAGGGAGAGGAAGATAATTACCCAATTGGAGATTAAATCCACAAATGATGATGATGATGATGATGATGATGATGATGATGATGATGATGATGATGATGATGATGATGATGATGATGATGATAAATGGAGCATTGTTGGATCTGAAATAAAGGTCCAAGTAATTTTATGCAGATGGATAATTTCTTTGCTGGATTCCTCCTCGTGCTCTCCGTCTCAAAGCCCTTCCTTCACTGTGATGTCTCCGTTTTTAATACTCAATGTCTTTCAAGATGATTATTCAAGATGCTTTTCTCGTGTTCTGCGCTGGCAGGTTTGAGAGCACAAATTGAATCATGATGAAGCCATTTTCACATGACTGCTGTGGACATGGCCACCATATTAAATGCAAAGACATGATTCTCTGGATGTTTCTTGCTCCCCTGACACAAATCCATCTTTCATTTCTGGCGTGCGGACAGAAGACATGCTGGTGAATATGTGGTGAGCTCTAAAGAAGCAGCACATGTTAGACCATCTTCCTCTTAGTGCTGCACAAAGTCTACAATCCTGCTTATCAACTAGGAGGTAGAAAAGCTCCTATTTTCCGTTTCAAATTCGCAGCGATTACTTTCAGATACCCTCCAAATCAAGAGTGTTGCTACTAGCTTTAAACAGACAAACATACATCAATAACAGGCTCGTTTGCATTCCTTTTGGGTTAAAAACAAAAGTATAAATGCGCTTATTGTGTCCATCTGGTGCTCAGTAACATAGCATTAGTTTTAGACTTCTGGCCTTCTTTGGGGTAACTTTGGGGTCCTAACTAGAGACAGGTCATTGGTGGTTTAAAATGTACGTGACTGAGCATTTGCCTACTGATGCTCAGTAACATGAGGAGAGTTTTCCCATGGTTCTCTCCTTCAACCTGATTGGATGTAATCTATTAAAGAGAGAGTACCTAACCCTAGATGATTCAGGATGATTCACACTTTTTAAATAACCAATGTTTTAATCTTTGGGCTTGGGGGACGGTATCAACTATTTTAAATCTTTGAGTCATTGGTAATTAGTCCAGTAAGTCGAGTCCAAACCTCTTTCAGACGCTATCAGACCAACGAAAAGTACTTTGTTTTAAGCCCTTAAAGTAGCGACAGTAAAGTAGTCATTGTGCAGATTGGTCCATTTCAGAATAATATATATGATATGTTTTATAATGATTGATCATGAAAGTGTTCTCAAAGCTGGTAAAGGTGCAGCTGGTTTGAATGACTTTGTATACTGCAGGGTAGCTTGTGAATGTTCCAGCTGGTTCTACCTGGTTCACTAATTCAACTTGATTGAATGCTGTCAAGCAGACAGACTTTCTGGAGAAGAAACGCTTGTTGTTCCAAGAAATGATTTGATTTATGGCCCACTTTGAACCTTCCTAGATTCTAATCTTCGGTTTGGGGGACGGTATGAAGTATTTTCAAAGTACGATCTACTGGCATTTAGGTCGAGTTGCAAGTCTTTTTTGTTGAGAAGTCCAATCTGAAGTCCGTAACTGAGTCCACACCTCCTTCAAAGGCTCTTCAGCTATTTCAATTTCATAGATTCAAAGGTTTTATCGTCATATGCTCAGCAGCTACAGAGTAGAAATGGCAATGAAATTCTTCTGACCTGAGCTCCTCCAACAATGCAACATATATCATTAAATACAAAAAAACAAATATAAAATAATGTAATGTTTCCATTAAAGGCAAATCAAAGGAACCTGGATGTATCAGTGCAGCATCGGGACATTTGAAACACAATAAGCTGACTCGTAGAAGGTCTTTCTGCTCGCTGTGGGTCAGATATCATTAACTCCCCTCCCCATGGTATGAGTTCTGTGTGAGGTATTTCAGCCTCACACAGAAGCATAATTAAAGTAACTGCAGCCTATTTTCTTCTCGCTTTTCTTGCAAACCAATGTCACATATTGCCAGCATTAGTCACGACGAGTGCAGTTAATCACAGGATCAGCGTGTTGCGAAACCTCCTCCCAAAACTCACCAGAAAGACGAGGGGCAGCAAACCTTCTGAAACATAAACTGTTGACGGAGAAGAAGCAGTCTGAACTGAGGTCATCGCTGCACAAAACTCTAACGTAGCTACAAATACTGGTTTATTATTCTGGTTTCAGACAGGAGAGGACTCTTTAAAGTAGAGACACTACATACTGATATACACCAGAACATCAGCAGGAGAGGACTCTTTAAAGTAGAGACACTACATACTGATATACACCAGAACATCAGCAGGAGAGGACTCTTTAAAGTAGAGACACTACGTACTGATATACACCTGAACATCATCAGGAGAGGACTCTTTAAAGTAGAAACACTACATACTGATATACACCTGAACATCAGCAGGAGGACTCTTTAAAGTAGAGACACTACATACTGATATACACCTGAACATCAGCAGGAGAGGACTCTTTAAAGTAGAGACGCTACATACTGATATACACCTGAACATCAGCAGGAGAGGACTCTTTAAAGTAGAGACACTACATACTGATATACACCTGAACATCAGCAGGAGAGGACTCTTTAAAGTAGAGACACTACATACTGATAAACACCTGAACATCAGCAGGAGAGGACTCTTTAAAGTAGAGACACTACATACTGATATACACCAGAACATCAGCAGGAGAGGACTCTTTAAAGTAGAGACACTACATACTGATATACACCAGAACATCAGCAGGAGAGGACTCTTTAAAGTAGAGACACTACGTACTGATATACACCTGAACATCATCAGGAGAGGACTCTTTAAAGTAGAAACACTACATACTGATATACACCTGAACATCAGCAGGAGGACTCTTTAAAGTAGAGACACTACATACTGATATACACCTGAACATCAGCAGGAGAGGACTCTTTAAAGTAGAGACGCTACATACTGATATACACCTGAACATCAGCAGGAGAGGACTCTTTAAAGTAGAGACACTACATACTGATATACACCTGAACATCAGCAGGAGAGGACTCTTTAAAGTAGAGACACTACATACTGATAAACACCTGAACATCAGCAGGAGAGGACTCTTTAAAGTAGAGACACTACATACTGATATACACCTGAACATCAGCAGGAGAGGACTCTTTAAAGTAGAGACGCTACATACTGATATACACCTGAACATCAGCAGGAGAGGACTCTTTAAAGTAGAGACACTACATACTGATATACACCTGAACATCAGCAGGAGAGGACTCTTTAAAATAGAGACACTACATACTGATATACACCTGAACATCAGCAGGAGAGGACTCTTTAAAGCACCTTAAGGAGAACTGGATCGGGTCAAAGGTCAAAGAGAAGGACGAGTGGCAGGAGATCATAATGAATTCATCAGGAATTTCTGAAAATGAAAGCAGAATTCAGTGTTGGCGTCTGGACTCTTTAAATATGAAGAATCATTCGATTTCAGCCGAGTCCGTTGCCAGTCACGCACAATGGAGCAATTATGTTATTTTTCCATAACATCTGCTCATGGAAAGTGAAGAAAACATCTCTTCATCATGAAGAGTCTCCGGAGACCTCAGAGAAAACAGAACGAGTATAATAATAAAAACGATGCCATGCAGGACGGCAGTAAAACCCAACTGGTGCCAAGCTGGTGTTACCTGACGATACGCAGGGCGCTTGTTATTTCTACATGTTAGCGTGGAATATAATGGAGCTTTTTCCCTCATAGCCTCCGTCATGTAAACACACCTCGTCAGTCCACAGCTGAGCAGAATAATATTGATTATCATAATAAAGCTTTGTTTTTATTGGACTTTTCATACACAGGTTGCAGCTTCAAGGGCCTTTGACGTAACATACAAATATGACATTCAATTCAAGTTAGAGTTAAAATAAATTAGCAGACATTCAGCACGATTCAAAGAAGGGAAAATAAGCAAGAGGATAAATAAAACAAAGATGTTTGGTGCCTTGCTCAAGGGCACTAAGGCAGGGCCCAGGAGGTGAACTGGGACCTCTCCAAGTAGCAGTACACACTCCATATTTAAAGGTCTGTTTGGGGACTTGAACCAGTAACCCTACGTTTGCTCCAGTCCCTACAGACTGAGCCGGTGGCGGAAGAGACAGATACACCAATTGGTAAAAGCAAGAGAGAAATAAAACCACATTTTGAATCAAGTAAAATAATAAGAAAGTAAAAACAGATGACCCTCTCACTAAAATCAAGGAATAAGTCAAAATTAATTAATTAAAAAAGAAAACGGACACACGAACTTCTCAGTAAAAGACAAAGATGTTAAAAATTAAAGAAAATGTAGAATATGTCTTCATCCCACCTCCTCATCCAATCCACATGTCAACATCACCGCCAGTGTCTAGACCCGGTGGGTTTCTTATTATTCTCACGGCTGCACTTTCCCCTTAAAGGTCACCTATTATGCAAAATCCACTTATTCATGTCTCTTCTACATCAACATGTGTCCCCTCTTCTTCATGTCTCTTCTACATCAACATGTGTCCCCTCTGTGTAAAGAGACTGGGTGTTTCTCAATCTCGAGTACGCTTGCTTGGTAGCACATGTCTTCCGAGCGTCTTGCTTCAGAAGCGAGGCAAGAATACTTCCTAGCCTCGGAAAACGAAGAGTGGAACAGGCGAGCAAGTGTGCAAGTGTGCAAGTGTGCAAGTGTGCGTCATATGAGAGGCCCCGCCTTACATTTTCCGCCACAGATTTGGGGAAATTGGTCCGTGCGTAAAGCATTGTGGGGATTTTAAGACCGCGGAGTCTACACATATGCAGCCTCGAAATGTCTCCAAACGAAGTACGCCGGGCTCGGTAGAATTCCAAGTATGCTGGACATTGGAACAGTCCTTCGGCGGCACTCGATGACCTAGTATGCTTGAAATAGTGGCTCTGGAGCAGCCTTCCTCGACATTGAGAAACACCCACTCTCTCTTTACACAGAGGGGACACATGTCTCTTCTACATCAACATGTGTCCCCTCTGTGTAAAGAGACTCTCTCTTTACACAGAGGGGACACATGTCTCTTCTACATCAACATGTGTCCCCTCTTCTTCATGTCTCTTCTACATCAACATGTGTCCCCTCTTCTTCATGTCTCTTCTACATCAACATGTGTCCCCTCTTGTTCATGTCTCTTCTACATCAACATGTGTCCCCACTTCTTCATGTCTCTTCTACATCAACATGTGTCCCCTCTTCTTCATGTCTCTTCTACATCAACATGTGTCCCCTCTGTGTAAAGAGACTCTGAAAGTCTCAGGAACAAAGATTCTCTCTCTTTTTCTCCTGATCCATTTCTATAAAAACCTGAAAATGAGCTGATCAGATTTTGGCCACTTTATGATGTCATAACGATGTTTTGTCTTGTGTAACCATTAGCCAATCAGCAACCAAGGTAACCCCCCCCCCCCCTTATCACCTGAATCTCCTCCTAGAGCACCATTGAGTTCTTTGTAACCAAATCTCTCTCAGAGGGGCGTGGGGAGGGGCTCCTTATTTTCATCTAAAGTAACAGACAGAGAATCAGCACTGATCTGATTGGTGTTTCAGCCAATCAGAGACAGGCTCTGGATATATCTGAGACCTGGGATATATTGATGAGAAACAGTATAATAGGGGACCTTTAAAATATACGATACCAGGATCTGGGTCTAATCTAAATGAACATTTATATCATATGGTGCATGTGTCAATAATTGTTCTTTAAACTAAAAATGTAGTCTCTCCTGATTGAAGTGGTGAAATGCAACACAGGGTAAACCAATGCTTCAATAAGAGGCTGCAGATCCACAGACTTCCTGAACACAAAGGGTTGTTAAGGAAAGATTTAGGAGACAGTTTGGTTCCTCCGGAGCAGATCTGGCTTTGCTCAAACTCATGAAGAAGAGTCCTGTCAGAACCTCAGAGACACAGAGAGAAAACTCTCCTGCAAACCAAAGTAGAGAAAGGATGTTTCAGACCTGACTGTCAGCGCCACGTTCACTTCCAAACTCCAGCTGACGAACAACGAGAGACTAAATATTTGGACTGAGAGAGCGGAGTTTCCCCAAAATGCTGATTTAAAGTCTCGAGAACATGTATCACCATTAAGGAGATTAAGGTCTTGTACTTGAGTAAAATTAGAAGTACCAGAGTGTAGGAATACTCTGTTACAGTAAAAGTCCTGCATTCAAAATGTTCCTCAAGTGAAAGTAGAAAAGTATTCTCATCAAAATATAGTGAAAGTAGCGACAGTAAAAGTAGTCATTGTGCAGATTGGTCCATTTCAGAATAATATATATGATATGTTTTATAATGATTGATCATGAAAGTGTTCTCAAAGCTGGTAAAGGTGCAGCTAGTTTGAATGACTTTGTATACTGCAGGGTAGCTTGAGAATTTACTCCAGGTGGAACTAAAGTCTGATTTAACACTTGATTATATTTCACATCATTCATCCAGATCTGTGAAGTAACTAAAGGGATTAAATACATGTAGTGGAGGAAAAGTACACAGTAGCATGAAATGGAAATACTCCAGTAAAGTACAAGTACCTCTAAATTGTACTTAAGTCCAGTACTTGAGTAAATCTACTTAGTTACTTCCCACCTCTGATTACTGCTGTGAATCAGGCTGCAGCCAGACGGAGACGAAACGGGTCGTATCTGCTACAGTTCTCTATCAGATAGACGGTTCGTCCACACGAGGCCGACGGGGAAACGCAGAAAACGATAACGGGTCCCAAGGTGGGCAGATCTGCAGACGCAACGCTCTGGGGGGCCAAACGGCTCCGTGTGTACGCCCTATACGATCATTTCCTGCTAACGAAAATACTGACGGGCTGTCAGGAGAGGGGGAGGAAAAGAGAGACTCTGTATATTATTCTTATATTATTATATCGAGTCGTTATCCATTTGTTTTAAAGCTCAATAAATAACAAAGAAGACCTCTGACCGGCACTTTTATAATTTTGTCTGGAAGATTTAAACTTTAACGGACATGTTGACCGGCGAAAAAAAATTCTAAGGATACTCTGCCGCACGGTCCCCTCGTCCCTTGGAAGAGGCGGAGAGGTGGGTGTTTTTCATCTGCTGGTGGACTACCAGAGAGCAGGAGCAAACGCTTGCCTCGGGGAGGGAGAAAAAGAGCCAGAGCCCTGCCTCTCCCCACCTCTGCTGCTAAATCCACAGTGGAGAATAAACAGAAGGGCAACCATGGCAACCATGCATGCTCGGGAAGTCTTCTTCGCTGCTTTTGGTGTATTTTGTGGCGGAAGTACAGCGCCACTTACAGGCCCGGCATATGTACTACAGCGTCTCCAGCGGGTCGAGCGGTCTCGTGTGGACGCACACGTTTCTGGTGCCGATTGCGTGTGGACGGAATACTTTTTTGATATTGAATTTGGTTCGTTTTCGTTACCGTCTCCGTGTGGCTAGGGTCTCAGACTTCTCTTCACTAACGGACTCCAGTTTATCTAACATCACAAACAGAGACCCCTCAGGACTCTTTCTGTTCATTAGAAATGTAAACAGAGTATTTAAAGTACTTCAGGATTAGCATTAGCATAGCTTTTCTAAGCACATATCACCACTTTAGCACATGCAAATACACATATAGGCCTAGTGAGGATACACATCCATATATACAGATCAATTACCTGATAATCAACGCTTGCTATTTATCTGATGTATCATATTCCATGTACTTGTATACAGACTCTTCTTGCACTATTTCTATTGTATTTGTATTTACTTGCACATCTCAAAACATTCTCTTGCACTAGTTTATCTATCATACACATGTGTGTGTGTGTGTGTGTGTGTGTGTCTGTCTGTGTGTGTGTGTGTGTGTGTGTGTGTGTGTGGGGGGGGGGGGGGTCTCCTGCAGAGTTTAACACACTGTGTAATTAAGCTCTCTCTGACTGACAGCGCGGTGCCAAAAGACGCAAGACGCGTTCCCATTGGCCGGAGCGTGCTTTACAATCTGCTCTTGTTTCCAAGCACAGGCAGAGCACACACACACACACACACACACACACACACCCTTACGATGCATTTACATGAGAAGTATACACACACAGCTCTCTGCGATGTCTTCGTCATGTGTGTGTGTGTGTGTGTGTGTGTGTGTGTGTGTGTGTGTGCTCTGCCTGTGCTTATGTTGACCTTGATTTCTGCATCATGTTGTTTATTGTATTCCTGTTTCTGAATATAGGCTGAGCTCCTCAGCAGAATCACGAGGCAGAGATGAAGGTGAACATGAAAACTAAACACAGACGTGGATAAACGTGTATGTTTTATTGCACTCGGCACACATGGTGCCATCTGTCAGCGTCCCTTTAGAGCAGGGGGTCAAACTCAAGGCCCGTGGACCAGATCCGGCCTGTGACTTCATTTAATGCGGCCCCACAAGAGCTTCCAAAGAATAGTTTATTATACGGTTACATGCCGATTTACAGAAGCACGTTGCCCATAAACTACATGTCCCACAATGCATCTCAAATTTGACTTTTTATCCAGATTTTGGCTTTTCTTTTTTAATCATTTTGTGACATGCGCACTGAAGAGACTTGCAATTATTTGCCCCAGACTTCTGCTTTCAGACGTAGTTATTTATGAAGTTATTACCCTCTGATAATAATCCAATGCAGAGGCAATCATTTAATATAAGAGATAAGAGATAAGAGATAAGAGAGAAGAGAGAAGAGAAGGGTTAAGAGAGAAGAGATAAGAGATAAGAGATAAGAGAGAAGAGAGAAGAGAGAAGAGATCAGAGATAAGAGATAATAGAGAAGAGATAAGAGATCAGAGAGAAGAGATAAGAGATAAGAGATCAGAGATAAGAGATAAGAGATAAGAGATAAGAGATAAGAGAGAAGAGATAAGAGATCAGAGATAAGAGAGAAGATAAGATAATAATAATAGAGATCAGAGAGAAGATAAGAGAGAAGAGATAAGAGAAAGAGATAAGAGAAGAGAGAAGAGAGAAGAGATAAGAGAGTAAGAGATAAAGAGATAAGAGATAGAAGATAGAGCTAAGAGAGAAGAGAGAAAGATAAGAGATAAGAGATCAGAGATAGAGATAAGAGAGAAGAGGAAGAGAAGAGATAAAGAGAATATAGTAGAGATAAGATCAAGAGATAAGAGATCAGAGATAAGAGATCAGAGATCAGAGATAAGAGATAAGAAGAAGAGAGAAGAGATCAGAGATAAGAGATAAGAGAGAAGAGATAAGAGAGAAGAGATAAGAGATAAGAGAGAAGAGATAAGAGATCAGAGATAAGAGATAAGAGATAAGAGAGAAGAGAGAAGAGAGAAGAGAGAAGAGATAAGAGAGAAGAGATAAGAGAGAAGAGATAAGAGATAAGAGATAAGAGAGAAGAGATAAGAGATAAGAGATAAGAGATAAGAGAGAAGAGATAAGAGATAAGAGATAAGAGAGAAGAGATAAGAGATAAGAGAGAAGAGAGAAGAGAGAAGAGAGAAGAGAGAAGAGATAAGAGATAAGAGAGAAGAGATAAGAGAGAAGAGATAAGAGATAAGAGAGAAGAGAGAAGGATAAGAGATAAGAGAGAAGAGAAGAGAGAAGAGAGAAGAGAGAAGAGAGAAGAGATAAGAGAGAAGAGATAAGAGATAAGAGAGAAGAGATAAGAGATAAGAGAGAAGAGAGAAGGGATAAGAGAGAAGAGATAAGAGAGAAGAGATAAGAGATAAGAGAGAAGAGAGAAGAGAGAAGAGAGAAGAGAGAAGAGATAAGAGAGAAGAGATAAGAGATAAGAGAGAAGAGATAAGAGATAAGAGAGAAGAGAGAAGGATAAGAGAGAAGAGATAAGAGAGAAGAGATAAGAGATAAGAGATAAGAGAGAAGAGATAAGAGATAAGAGAGAAGAGATAAGAGAGAAGAGATAAGAGAGAAGAGATAAGAGATAAGAGAGAAGAGGGAAGAGAGAAGAGAGAAGAGAGAAGAGATAAGAGAGAAGAGATAAGAGATAAGAGAGAAGAGATAAGAGAGAAGAGAGAAGAGATAAGAGATAAGAGAGAAGAGAGAAGGGATAAGAGAGAAGAGATAAGAGAGAAGAGATAAGAGATAAGAGATAAGAGAGAAGAGATAAGAGATAAGAGATAAGAGAGAAGAGAGAAGAGATAAGAGAGAAGAGATAAGAGATAAGAGAGAAGAGATAAGAGAGAAGAGATAAGAGATAAGAGATAAGAGATAAGAGATAAGAGATAAGAGAGAAGAGATAAGAGATAAGAGAGAAGAGATAAGAGATAAGAGAGAAGAGATAAGAGAGAAGAGATAAGAGATAAGAGATAAGAGATAAGAGAGAAGAGAGAAGAGATAAGAGAGAAGAGAGAAGAGAGAAGAGATAAGAGATAAGAGAGAAGAGATAAGAGAGAAGAGAGAAGAGATAAGAGAGAAGAGAGAAGAGATAAGAGATAAGAGAGAAGATGGTACTTTATTGATCCCAATTTGGGATTTGTTTTGTGTTGCTGCATAAAAGACAAGGCATTTTAGAATAGAACAAAACTAGAAATAAAAAAGTAAATAAAGAAAAATAGAAAATATACATGTTGGATTTGACAAGATATTATATTTACAAATATATATATACACAAATATATGACATATGGAATATTAATATTAAATATTGAACTGCTGATGTTCAGGTGTATATCAGTATGTGGTGTCTCTACTTTAAAGAGTCCTCTCCTGCTGATGTTCAGGTGTATATCAGTATGTAGTGTCTCTACTTTAAAGAGTCCTCTCCTGCTGATGTTCAGGTGTATATCAGTATGTAGTGTCTCTACTTTAAAGAGTCCTCTCCTGCTGATGTTCAGGTGTATATCAGTATGTAGTGTCTCTACTTTAAAGAGTCCTCTCCTGCTGATGTTCAGGTGTATATCAGTATGTAGTGTCTCTACTTTAAAGAGTCCTCTCCTGCTGATGTTCAGGTGTATATCAGTATGTGGTGTCTCTACTTTAAAGAGTCCTCTCCTGCTGATGTTCAGGTGTTATCAGTATGTAGTGTCTCTACTTTAAAGAGTCCTCTCCTGCTGATGTTCAGGTGTATATCAGTATGTAGTGTCTCTACTTTAAAGAGTCCTCTCCTGCTGATGTTCAGGTGTATATCAGTATGTAGTGTCTCTACTTTAAAGAGTCCTCTCCTGCTGATGTTCAGGTGTATATCAGTATGTAGTGTCTCTACTTTAAAGAGTCCTCTCCTGCTGATGTTCAGGTGTATATCAGTATGTAGTGCTCTACTTTAAAGAGTCCTCTCCTGCTGATGTTCAGGTGTATATCAGTATGTAGTGTCTCTACTTTAAAGAGTCCTCTCCTGCTGATGTTCAGGTGTATATCAGTATGTAGTGTCTCTACTTTAAAGAGTCCTCTCCTGCTGATGTTCAGGTGTATATCAGTATGTAGTGTCTCTACTTTAAGAGTCCTCTCCTGCTGATGTTCAGGTGTATATCAGTATGTAGTGTCTCTACTTTAAAGAGTCCTCTCTGCTGATGTTCAGGTGTATATCAGTATGTAGTGTCTCTACTTTAAAGAGTCCTCTCCTGCTGATGTTCAGGTGTATATCAGTATGTAGTGTCTCTACTTTAAAAGTCCTCTCCTGCTGATGTTCAGGTGTATATCAGTATGTAGTGTCTCTACTTTAAAGAGTCCTCTCCTGCTGATGTTCAGGTGTATATCAGTATGTAGTGTCTCTACTTTAAGAGTCCTCTCCTGCTGATGTTCAGGTGTATATCAGTATGTAGTGTCTCTACTTTAAAGAGTCCTCTCCTGCTGATGTTCAGGTGTATATCAGTATGTAGTGTCTCTACTTTAAAGAGTCCTCTCCTGCTGATGTTCAGGTGTATATCAGTATGTAGTCTCTCTACTTTAAAGAGTCCTCCTGCTGATGTTCAGGTGTATATCAGTATGTAGTGTCTCTACTTTAAAGAGTCCTCTCCTGCTGATGTTCAGGTGTATATCAGTATGTAGTGTCTCTACTTTAAAGAGTCCTCTCCTGCTGATGTTCAGGTGTATATCAGTATGTAGTGTCTCTACTTTAAAGAGTCCTCTCCTGCTGATGTTCAGGTGTATATCAGTATGTAGTGTCTCTACTTTAAAGAGTCCTCTCCTGCTGATGTTCAGGTGTATATCAGTATGTAGTGTCTCTACTTTAAAGAGTCCTCTCCTGCTGATGTTCAGGTGTATATCAGTATGTAGTGTCTCTACTTTAAAGAGTCCTCTCCTGCTGATGTTCAGGTGTATATCAGTATGTAGTGTGTCTACTTTAAAGAGTCCTCTCCTGCTGATGTTCAGGTGTATATCAGTATGTAGTGTGTCTACTTTAAAGAGTCCTCTCCTGCTGATGTTCAGGTGTATATCAGTATGTAGTGTGTCTACTTTAAAGAGTCCTCTCCTGCTGATGTTCAGGTGTATATCAGTATGTAGTGTGTCTACTTTAAAGAGTCCTCTCCTGCTGATGTTCAGGTGTATATCAGTATGTAGTGTGTCTACTTTAAAGAGTCCTCTCCTGCTGATGTTCAGGTGTATATCAGTATGTAGTGTGTCTACTTTAAAGAGTCCTCTCCTGCTGATGTTCAGGTGTATATCAGTATGTAGTGTGTCTACTTTAAAGAGTATGTGTCAGATGGAATATTAAATTAGACTGAATATATAAATGTATGTCTTTCAGGTTTGTAAAGCACGTTGAATTGCCTCTTGTTGAAAGGTGCTGTTTAAATAAACTTGCCTTGCATCAGATCCCCCCCCCCCCCCCCCCCCGACTGCATCCACACTTTTTAAAGTAAATGAGGTGTTGTTTCTGCCGCTCTGCAGGAACTCTGAGCGACACAATGGGATGCAAATTGTCCCAAATTTAAATAGTGGAGTTCACACCTGAGGGCAGTCAGGGGGAGATGGACCCTCTAATTGACTTCAGAGTAATGAGGTCTGATAAAGAAACACTTTAGTTCTGAGCTATCTGTTTACTGTCAGATAAAACTTTATTAGCACGCCGTTAATGTCAGTCCCTTTAATTTGATTTACAGGGACTCTTAAGATGTTTCATCCCACAGGCCATAAGACTATTAAACACGGTAACTTTTTAAAGAACATCCATAAACATTCATCTGTTTGCTAATTATTCACCTGACATATCATATTCTATTTACTTGTATATATTACATTACATTACATGTTAGATGCTTTTATCCAAAGCGACTTACATACTCAATACTGTGGGCAATCCCCACAGGAGCAACAACATGCTGACTGCAGTGGGGTTTGAACCTGTGCTCCCCTGATCCGAACACCAACGCTCTACCCACTGCGCCACACGCCTCCTTTGACTCTTCTTGCACTATTGTATCTGTTTTATTTGTTCTATGTCCTACATATATTCATGTTGCTCTGTTGGAGGAGGACTTCAGTTTTTAGCTGAAGTCTAGCTGCTGAGCACATGACAAGAAAGCTTTGAATCTTGAATGAATGTCCTTTCTGTTTTCGCTTGCAACTCAAATTAGGAAGAGTTTCGTGCTCCTCATTAGACCAAGTTCTCTAAAATATAAGTGTCATGCAACCTTTAAAAAAGGCTGTAAAAAAAGATTTCAACCTTTGGAAGTATTCCCAAAAACCTCCAGAAAAACAGACTTTTCACTCTTTGCTTCTGTCTTTTCTAATGACAGACAGAAGTGAGAAATATCATGTTGTTTACTTTTACTGTTGTCTATATTGAAGTTACTTTAGATGGTGGACAGTGTTTACTCTGCACCGGGTAACCAAAATGCAGATTTTCCCCTTCAAAATGTCAAAGTGATGCCAGAAAACAATATTTCTGTTCCTCAAAAACGGTATAATTCCTCCAGAAATCTGAGTTTCAAACAGAGCGTCTCTAATTCCCCTCCTCGACTCCTATCCTCGTGTCTTAGTCCCGCCCACAGGAGATGCAAGCGGAGGAGCCGAGGAGGGGAACCGAGGAGTCGAGGAGGGGAAATGAGAGAAATGAGAAACCTTCCTTGTATACGTCAACATACGTCATGTTGTTGTTGATACACTGCAAACATGTACAATCTTGCCAGGTATATTTGTCTAATTTCTAGTCAGAATATGTCGTTACACTTGATATAAGACTTAATAACTGAAGTCTTGTTTTTAGACAAGGCATCTTAAGCATCTTTTAAGTCAAGTCTCTTAAAAACATCTTATTTTAGAGGAACATCTCCAGCTAACATCAGGAAACAGAAAATGAAGCATTTCTGGCTTTTTTGTTACAAATTCCCTGATTCTGGTCAAATATAGTTCAAAATAAGTTCTCCCAGCTAAACACAAGATGTCATTTATCTAATTAACCATCTTTACTTCAAGAAATCTCACCAAGCCATTTTGTTCTTGTTCTATTGGCAGGTTTGTTCACTTATTAAAAGAGAAAACACCTTGTTTTTATTATATATTGACTTGTTTTTGGAGCAGCATTTTTTCCAATAAGAAAAAGGTTTCAAATTTCCTTTTTTTGTTGTTCACACAAGTCTTTAGGGTGGTATTAACATAATGACTAACAAAAACTAAAAATATATATTTGTATTTGTGTTTTATTGTGTGTCCTTTGTAGAGGACATCGGGTGTTAGTTATGCGAAGCATAGTATACAAACAACATTAACATACAAGTACATTTAGACAACATTAGAGCACAACAACTCAATGCAACAAATACTGAGCCCTCATTTGAAGTACTCCATCCTTTTGTGCAATGCAGAGATACATCTGACACTTGAGGCACTTGATGTATGTGTTCCCACTGCATCCGTCTGCCATGAACTCTACAGAAACCTACGTGTTAGTGTTGGCCCAAAGTGGACTCCATTTGTGTAAAATGGGGAAATAAAAAGTTAGCAAATCCCTTCTCAGAGGACATTCATAAAAACATTTAGTTTTAGGTCAAATAATGATTACACTGCTCTGAAAACTCACTACACTAACTCCTAAGATGTTCCCTTACTATAATGAATTTAAATATTGACCTCACAACACTGGTAATTACAAAATTACAACCTTACCATTTCTCTTTCTTAAATAGTGCTTGTGTTGATGGACGCCATTTTGAAATACAATGAAATGATCTTTTTCAAAGCCACACCCCCACACATGTCATATGTTTGAAAAGCCCAGGATGTCCTCTGTGGAGTACACTTGGACTTAATGCTGTGGCATGTATCACCTCAAAGTAATGGACCAAAACCCAATGTGCTCCACAGAGGACACAAATGAATGGGTGGGTCTCTGGAGGATAAACAAGATCAGAGACACAGTACTCATACTATCTACATCTTTCTAGAAACACCTCTGACGAATGTGAACTGCAGTTAATTTGATGTTAGTAAAAACGCTTTTGTCTCCTTCTGTTTAACATCTAATCTCTACAAGAAGAAGACCTTTCTCTCGTTTCCTAAGCTGCTTCTTTCGTCTAATGTTTCTTCACTTATTGTTATTTTTTCCAGGAGTTGTCTGCAGTGAATTTGACATTAGTAAAAAAATACAGTGTTTGTTTGCAGGGGATCTTTCAATACCCGCTCTGTTTCTCCTGCAGCGACGTATAAACCACTGGAATAAAAGCAAGTATGTGCATCTCATTAGACTATAAAATAAATATCATGCAACCTTTAAAAAACAGAGGCTATGAAAAGTGTTGCCAGAGTCCTGCAGAAAGAAAAATCTCTGCAAGAAGAAGAAGACCTTTCTCTCGCTGCTTCTTTATTCCTGATCAAACACAGACAGTAGACAAATATAATGTACATACATCAAAGTTATTCAAGGTATATGCATGTAAAACAAAAGCATGCTTGTGTTGCACGAGAGAGCATGCATCAATCACAACTTGCAAAGGTATTTTTTATCTCATTAAATATGTAGCTTGTAATTGAAATGAGTGGCTTTACAGATTTTGTTAAACATATACAAATATTAGTTAAATTAGCTCGAGCGACTATGAGGGGCTGTACAGGCCGGAATTCATACTGGTCCTCTCACACACATACATTCTCCTACATACATATATTTTCACTCTCACACACATACATTCTCCTACATACATATATTGTCTTCAGACATGCATATATTATTTATCATATTAAATGTAAACATTGAATGAATGTGCATGAGAGCAAAATGTATATATGTGTGAGTGTAAATAGTGTGTGAGAGGAGAATGTATGTGTGTGAGAGGAGAATGTATGTGTGTGAAGGAGAATGTATGTGTGTGAGAGGAGAATGTATGTGTGTGAAAGGAGAATGTATGTGTGTGTGAGAGGAGAATGTATGTGTGTGAGAGGAGAATGTATGTGTGTGAGAGGAGAATGTATGTGTGTGAGAGGAGAATGTATGTGTGTAAAAGGAGAATGTATGTGTGTGAGAGGAGAATGTATGTGTGTGAGAGGAGAATGTATGTGTGTGAGAGGAGAATGTATGTGTGTGAGAGGAGAATGTATGTGTGTGAGAGGAGAATGTATGTGTGTGAGAGGAGAATGTATGTGTGTGAGAGGACCAGTATGAATTACGGCCTGCACGGCCCCTCATAAGCGACGGCCCTCTGCCCTCCTCAGCTGAACTGTTCCTCTGGAGACAATAAATACATAAGAAACTGTTGTATTTGTTGTTTATTTCTCGTGCTTGCATAAATAAAAGCAGCCCCTTTCGCTGGTTAGACCAAATTAAATCACAAAATCATCCAAAGGTTTATTAAAGCCAGGGTCACAGAGATGGAAAGACACGTTTTCTTTTAAGGAAAATCGTACATTTACAAGAAAACATTTGGGAAAAAGTGAGAAAATTACTAAAAAGATTTAAACGTATTCTCTAGAAAAAACAGCGGAATATTCCTGAGATTATAACCTCACACATTCCTGAGATTATAACCTCACACATTCCTGAGATTATAACCTCACACATTTACAGAAATGTTTTTTGCTTTTCTCTGCAAGTTTGGACGGTCATTTGCTCTTAACGCTGCAGCCTCTCTCTCTGTATTTATTGTATTTTAGGAATACCTCATCATACATTAATTACATTTGCATCAATTTCCTGAATGGACCTTCCTCGAGGACTCGTGATGTGTCCTGTGCCACACTTTGGGAACTGTCATTTGAAAAAAAAATATGCAAAATACATTTTAACTCTGTTTAACTTCCATAAAACTCCTCCCAGCGTCAGTGTTTATGAGTGTTAATGTATTATTCTGTGTTTTGTTTTGACAAAGGAAGTGCACGCTGGGGAGTGAAAGGGTGAGGGAGGATGTGTGTGTGGGGGGGGGGAGGGGGGGTCTCCTGCAGAGTTTAACACACTGTGTAATTAAGCTCTCTCTGACTGACAGCGCGGTGCCAAAAGGCGCAAGACGCGTTCCCATTGGCCGGAGCGTGCTTTACAATCTGCTCTTGTTTCCAAGCACAGGCAGAGCACACACACACCACACACACACACACACACACACACACACACACACACACACACACACACACACACACACACACACACACACACACACACAGAGGATCTACTTCACCCTCCTCTCAGAGCAGGAGCAGTCAGACGCGCAGGAGCAGCGGAAGGAGCCGGTGGACTTTACGCAGAGCAGAAAAACACACTTTTTTCCTCCATGAAGTGTTGACTCTTTTTTCTCTGAGTTGATTCATCCCCTCCTGCTTCAGACTGACTTTACGCACAGCAGGAAACCCAGCATTTGTTTCTCCTTTTTCTTCTTTCCTGCGCTGATTCCTCCCTTCAGTGTCCTCTCTGAAGCCATGACGTCGCGCTGCAGGATGGAGCGGCTCGCGGTGCGGCTCGCGCTCACCCTGGTTCTCCTGTCGGTCTCGTGCAGCGCGTCAGAGTACGAGTACCTCTCCTGGAAGTCTGACGCGTACTCGCGCGGCTACGGGAAGGCCCCGCAGTGCGTGGACATCCCGCAGGACCTGCGGCTGTGCCACGCGGTGGGCTACGATCAGATGCTGCTGCCCAACCTGCTGGAGCACGAGACCATGGCAGAGGTGAAGCAGCAGGCGAGCAGCTGGGTGCCGCTCGTGCACAAGAGCTGCCACCCGGGCACGCAGGTGTTCCTGTGCTCGCTATTCGCGCCCGTGTGCCTCGAGCGCCCCATCTTCCCGTGCCGCTGGCTGTGCGAGGCGGTGCGCGATGGCTGCACCCCCATCATGGAGTCTTTTGGGTTCCCGTGGCCCGAGATGCTCGCGTGCGACAAGTTCCCGCAGGACGACGTGTGCATCGCGATGACGCAGCCCAACGCGACCGAGAGCCCCAACCCCACAGGTAACTTTAACTTGATTAACCCCACAGGTAACCCTAACCCCACAGGTAACATTTGCGTAACGGTTAACAGGTGTGGAAGAAGTACTCGGATACTTGACTTAAGTAAAAGTAGAAATACTAGTCTTGAAATACTTTCAAATAGCAAAGAGCATTTCGATGTTGTCAAAACAACAAACATTTATCCTAGGGGTTAGGGTTATTAAGAGTAGTAAGAAAGTACACAAGTACCAAATAGCCTAATATAACTTAAAAAGCACACATAAGATATTAAAGATATAATTACAAATTACACCATTTGCTAAATACACATCCAGTACCAGTATTTAAAAGTATTAGTAATAGTTGTAAATTAGCAGAAAGGTGATGGTATTAGAGTATTAAAGTGTCCTGCTTTGTACCGACTGCACAGTATTTGTATCATTCGTCCCACACATTGAGAAGATGTCCTGTATTTGATTGCCAGTCACCCGTTTAAAATGTGTCTTTTATCCAATGGCTGTTTAGAAACAGGGTTATCTCCATTAGCTGTGTCAGATGTCAACAAAGAAATTACATTTAGCTGACGCTTTCATCCAAAGTGACGTACAATAAGTGCCACAAACCAAAATGATTCAAACTAAGGACGAAAAGAGCTGATTTATTCACATCAAACAGGCAAGACCATGTTATTGCTGGTGCATGAAGTGACTTTTTATATAGCATTACAGGTGAATACACATTGATTCAACTCTAAAAGATATCATGCGTCAGTTGTTTGTTGGAGAAAAAATCCATTCGAACCAAATATGTTGAAGTCCTTTACTTGTTTGTGCAATCGAATCAACCGATTCTTAAACATTATATTGATAAACTAACTCTTATCGCAGTGTCATGTCTCACACAAACTACTCTTTGTCACGGAGGAACACTGATACCTCCATATCGTTATGGTAACTGTTACGAGGAATATTCAGATATTAAAGTAGAAATGCTCGTCTCATTACATTTGAAAATACTGAAATGTTGACTTTAATTTAAAGTATTATATCCACACGTTTAACATACCTGTATTAGGTTATAGTTGGAAGCAATAATATTAAGTTGAACCTGATATTTGATGTGAAATACAGTTATTTATGATCAGTTTTTCAGTGTGTACTCCATAAGAGAAGAGAGAGGAGTGCGCAGAGGAAAAGGAAATATCTATAAGGTAGAGGTGGAAGAAGTACTACAGTAAAAGTAGAGAAACACTATATTTAAATACTCTATTACAAGTAAAAGTCCTAAGGAGTATTTCAGTGTTGTAATATCAAATTTGTGCCGATTTAATGTACTTTCTGTGTAGTTTTGTGTTTTTACGAGTACTTTACTGAGAAGAGATGAGGGTGCAAAGGGCTTTGGATGAAGTTGAATTTTTCCGTTTTAAATACCTCGATATTGTTAACTGTTGACAGAGGTGGAAGAAGTACTCGGATACTTAAGTAAAAGTAGAAATACTATGGTCTTAAAATACTACTCAAGGAACATTTCGATGTTGTGATAATCTTCCTGGTTAGATGAATGTGTGCAAAGGACTCGGCAATATGATCAAATATTTCTGATCAAATACCTCGACCATACTCATTATGCAGAATGGCTTTTCCCCAAGTAGTAAAGTATAAAGTCACTTTAAGTGTTAAATAAATGTATAAAAGTGAGATATTTGCCTACAAAAGTTACTGGATAGAAGTTTATCCAAGTACGAGTCTTTACTGCAATACTTGAGTACATTTGGTGCATTTCACCACATTTCTGATAAATAATCAGCAGTTATGTGGATTTGATGGCTTGAATACAGTCTCATATCACATATACATCCATAATAATATTGATAAAACCTGATTACTGCCAAGAGAACTCTGCATGCCATCTATTTATGTATTCATATTTTATTAAGATGCACTTTTAACCACTGTTTTGGACGTCTGGAGGCGTGATGCCTGGCTCAAAAGCACATTATCTGTTTTTCGATGAAGGCGGACCACTTCACTTTTATCCGTAAACAAAGAGTGGAGCTGCAGAAACACATTAAAACCTCTGCTCTGGCCTGAAAGCAGTCACATTTAAATATTTAATGTTATAGTCTAAGTCTAAAACAGAGGAAAGCACCAGATTCTCACATTTAATTCACACGGAAACAGCAAATATTCACCATTTGTTGATTCTTAAACGTTTGTTTTGCAACAGAACAGTATGTGCATTTTACGTCACAGTCCTTTTTAAAATCCAACATCATATCCTTGTCTTTTTCTGCAAAACTAACCCCTTTCCAAACAGCTAAAATATGCAGTAAAACTAAGAATATATATATTTTCTTACCCCTCTGAATATTTCCTGTAAATGTTATTTTCCTTTCCGTCTAAATGCAGATTCAAAGCCTTCTCCACATGAGTGTAAAGGTGGATAAAAGTGGTCTTATTTAAATATAATATATGCTTTTATACGTCTTAAACGGAGAAACGCTTGATCTATTCATGTAGAATCTGGAAACAGAGAATATTGAGCATTTGTTGCTTGAAAACGTATTTAAAAAAATAAAGATTGCAGCCATTTGGGACTCCTTTATAAACCTGGCATTAAGCAGAGAAAGAGGGAAGACAAACAGCTCTGGTGCGTTAGAGTCGACACCTTTGCAGCAAATGATCCTGAGAATGTTGTTTCAGGGAAGAAGGTGTTTGCAGATGCAAGTCCCCACGAAACAAAGCAAACACAACCTTTTGGGGGGAAATCAGCTGTGAAACTCTGTAGTGTCTCTACTTTAAAGAGTCCTCTCCTGCTGATGTTCAGGTGTATATCAGTATGTAGTGTCTCTACTTTAAAGAGTCCTCTCCTGCTGATGTTCAGGTGTATATCAGTATGTAGTGTCTCTACTTTAAAGAGTCCTCTCCTGCTGATGTTCAGGTGTATATCAGTATGTAGTGTCTCTATTTAAAGAGTCCTCTCCTGCTGATGTTCAGTGTATATCAGTATTAGTGCTCTACTTTAAGAGTCCTCTCCTGCTGATGTTCAGTGTATATCAGTATGTAGTGTCTCTACTTTAAAGTCCTCTCCTGCTGATGTTCAGGTGTATATCAGTATGTAGTGTCTTACTTTAAAGAGTCCTCTCCTGCTGATGTTCAGGTGTATATCAGTATGAGTGTCTCTACTTTAAAGAGTCCTCTCCTGCTGATGTTCAGGTGTATATCATTGTAGTGTCTCTACTTTAAAGAGTACCTCTCCTGCTGATGTTCAGGTGTATATCAGTATGTAGTGTCTCTACTTTAAAGAGTCCTCTCCTGCTGATGTTCAGGTGTATATTAGTATGTAGTGTCTCTACTTTAAAGAGTCCTCTCCTGCTGATGTTCAGGTGTATATCAGTATGTAGTGTCTCTACTTTAAAGAGTCCTCTCCTGCTGATGTTCAGGTGTATATCAGTATGTAGTGTCTCTACTTTAAAGAGTCCTCTCCTGCTGATGTTCAGGTGTATATCAGTATGTAGTGTCTCTACTTTAAAGAGTCCTCTCCTGCTGATGTTCAGGTGTATATCAGTATGTAGTGTCTCTACTTTAAAGAGTCCTCTCCTGCTGATGTTCAGGTGTATATCAGTATGTAGTGTCTCTACTTTAAAGAGTCCTCTCCTGCTGATGTTCAGGTGTATATCAGTATGTAGTGTCTCTACTTTAAAGAGTCCTCTCCTGCTGATGTTCAGGTGTATATCAGTATATAGTGCTTCTACTTTAAAGAGTCCTCTCCTGCTGATGTTCAGGTGTATATCAGTATGTAGTGTCTCTACTTTAAAGAGTCCTCTCCTGCTGATGTTCAGGTGTATATCAGTATGTAGTGCTTCTACTTTAAAGAGTCCTCTCCTGCTGATGTTCAGGTGTATATTAGTATGTAGTGTCTCTACTTTAAAGAGTCCTCTCCTGCTGATGTTCAGTTGTTTTTGTCCCTGAAGAAAGTTAAAATGTTCTTTTAAAGCTCAGTATAAACTCCAGTTGCTTGCTATCGACTGGCCGTAACATATTGGAAAAGCAGCAGCAGATGGAAGTGATTTTTTCCGAGGTGTTTGTTGAGAACAATGCTGGGAGGAAGTCCAGCAGCGAAAAGCGAATACCTGAATATCTATTAATTCCCATGTTCTACTGCGCAATCACTGACAAATGCATCAAGAGATGGAAACAGAGGGGAAGACATAATGTGAAAAACATGCAGCGTCCAAATAACGTGTGTTAAAATCTCTGTCTGGAGGCCAGCGGCTCTAAACAAAGCCAGACACCTCTGACGGAAAAATGCTCTCACAGAATAAACAAGATGCGCCGGGAGGATAAAAAACAGAGCAAATCTGAGGAGATAAAGCTCCAACATCTCAATTTAAAAATGGACAGGAACGTTGTTATTAATGCTTTACCTACAGCACAGTAATGAGAGCCATTGTTCATAACACATACTGTAAACCTTGCACATTACAATGTACATTCCTGCATAATCCTACCCCTTCAAATTGTGACATACTTCACTTTCTTCTGAATATTTTGTGTATATTTACATTTCTTGTAAATATTTCTTAGGTTTTTATGATAGATGTTATGATGCATTTATACTTGCTCCATTTTTGTAAATTAATTCCTATTATTGTGTTTATGTTTGCACCTTTTTCCACCAAAGAAAATTCCTTATCTGTGTCAACCGGCGATTTTGATCCAGTACTAATAGCAAGAAGCTAGCGGCAGATTAACGTATTTCAGGCACCTAAAAAGATACAGAATCTGAATTTATGTGTATACTATATTTAGAATATTATTACTGATTTACCTCGCTGTCAGAAAGTTAAACAGTCTGTGTTTTTTAAGTTTTTAATTATGAACATTCACATCATTTACAAAAACAGTCAAAAAATTCCATGATACATTTATTTGTGTAATTATGTGACTTTGGTTAGTTTAGATTCACCAAAATGACACAATAACCCAAAGTGATTAACCAAATCGAGGCAACTCCAGTTTTATACGAGTCTAAATTTGGGGTTTTTGTCAATTGAGTCTGGTGGCTATTAAGGGGGTCATCCCAATGTTCCCACATTTCTAATATTTTATAGGTGGCGCTATTGCGGAGTGCACTGTATAAATATATACCCTACTTTTATAATATTACATATTTACATATTTATGTTCAACCCAGTCTCACTGCATTTCGTGTTATAGTCACGAAATTAATCTATTGATTCACCAACACGATTTCGCCATTTCTTTCGTGTCACACAGAACGATTTTAGAACCAATGTATTTCTATTGGTAGTATGTTTCGTGCCTGCACAAATAATAACAAATTAGAAGGAAGAAAAGATGACAAAAAATACAGATGTCAGTATTCTGAGGCTCTGAGCCATTTATTTTCCTCGCGGACGGCAACACAACTCCGAAATTATACAATTTAAAATAAAAGGGATAGGGTTAGGCTTAGGGTAAGATATTGAGTAAGAAAATGTTTTTGTGAACCACACAGCTTCCGGTCTTCCAAGACCCGAGCGAACAAAAAGACGTGGTGCAGGCACGAAACACACTACCAATAGAAATGCATTGCTTTTAAAATCGTTCTGTGTGACACGAAAGAAAGGGGAGAATCGTGTTGGTGAACACGAATCAATAGATTCCATTAATGTCGTGACTATAACACGAAATGCCTTGAGACTGGGTTGTTATGTTAGCATTTTGGGTTAGGGTTAGAGGCTTCAGACAGGCTTCAGACAGGCAGACACATACTTTTCTCTGTTATATAATTAGATTACTTAGAAATGTGGGACCATTTGGCTGTGGGAACATAGACACGCTCCCCTATTAAGAGAGCATAGAAATTGACAAAAAGGGATGTCTGACAGCTCCAACATCACTTAAAAGGGATAGTTTTGACTGTTTTACGTTAGTTTGTATGTGGTACTTCTCCATAGTAAATGTTTTAAACCTGTAGATGACAGTAGAAACAGACAGGAGGAAGCTAAGCTATGCTAAAGCAGCAAAGCATATATTAGCATCCTTCGCTAGCAGCTACGTAGCAAGCTATATTTAGGTTATTTTCATAGATTTACCTCGCTTTCAGACGGCTAAAGAGTCCGTGTTTTGGAGAGGTATTGAAGCTGTTATCTCTGCTATACTATACAAAACAAAGACACCAAATAACACAAACTACATACATTAAGTGATTAAGGCCGTGGTAAACCAGTGACTCCCATTCTTATGCTTTAAATGCACCATTTAGGTAACTAAAGTTGGTGAAACTAAGTCCATTCACTCCAATTTAAACGGGAAATAACACAGATTTTTCTTTCAGATGAACATTTCTCATTAAAATACCATTTGATTCAGGTCATCGTCTCTTAAGATTAAACCAGTAAAAGGGTCTAAAATTGTAAAATTATCCAATATATTAGAAAAAAAGGCGTAAACTTGAATCATTTGTGGATCAGATCTTGATTCAACCACGTTAACAATTTAAAAAAAAGTAATATATCATAATATACCATATGTGGAGGCAGAATAAAGATTATTACCGGACATTTTGCTGATAATTCTTAACTTAAGTGAGAATTTGAATGCAGGACTTTTATTTGTAATGGATTACTTTGACATTTATGTATCCGTACTTCCTCCATTAATGATAGTTAATAGAGCTAACAGTGGTTATAATGATAGTTAATAGAGCTAACAGTGGTTATAATGATAGTTAATAGAGGTCAGCTAACAGTGATAATTGATTTAAAGGAGCAGCAGGCGGAGGAACTCTTTAAACAGTCTCTGTTTTCATTAGCTCTTCACACCTAGCCGCGACATTCACGAGTTCTCGCTGAACACATGTAACGGACAACTGGTGACGGAGAGAGAGACTCCCCTTCTACTACTTCTACTTCTACTTATTCTACTACATCTACAACTACTTCTACTTCTACTACTTCTACTTCTACTACTACTACTACTTCTACTTATTCTACTACATCTACTACAACTTCTACTTCTACTACTTCTACTTCTACTACTACTACTACTTCTACTTCTACTACTACTACTACTTCTACTTCTACTTATTCTACTACATCTACTACTACTTCTACTTCTACTACTTCTACTTCTACTACTACTACTACTTCTACTTCTACTTATTCTACTACATCTACTACTACTTCTACTTCTACTACTTCTACTTCTACTACTTCTACTACTTCTACTACTACTACTTCTACCACTACTACTACTACACTACTTCTACTACTTCTACTTCTACTACTACTACAACTTCTACTACTACTACTACAACTACTACTACTTCTACTACTTCTACTTCTACTACTACTACAACTTCTACTACTACTACTTCTACCACTACTACTTCTACTTCTACTACTTCTAATACTTCTACTTCTACTACTTCTACTACTTCTACTACTACAACTTCTACAACTACTACTTCTACCACTACTTCTACAACTTCTACTACTACTACTTTTACCACTACTACTACTACTACTACTACTACCACTACTACTTCTACTACTTCTACAACTACTACTTCTACTACTACTACTACTACTACTACTACTTCTACTACTACTACAACTACTACTTCTACTACTACTACTACTACTACTTGTACTACTTCTACTACTACTACTACTACTACTACTTCTACTACTACTACAACTACTACTTCTACTACTACTACTTCTACTACTACTTCTACTACTTCAACTACTACTACTTCTACTACTACTACTTCTACTACTTCTACAACTACTACTTCTACTACTTCTACTACTACTACTTCTACTACTACTACTACTACTTCTACTACTACTACTACTACTACTTCTACAACTACCACTGCTACTACTTCTACTACTACTACTTCTACTACTACTACTTCTACTACTACAACTACTACTTCTACTACCTCTACTACTTCTACTACTTCTACTACCTCTACTACTTCTACTACTTCTACTACTACTTCCTCCTCCTCCTCCTCCTCTCCTCCTCCTCCTCATCCTCCTCCTCTTCTTCCTCCTCCTCTTCCTCCAGCTTTATTTGGAAAGTAGAGTCAGCTGTTTGGCACAGAGCGATAATTTGAAAAATTGAAAAATGTGGTCAGTTAAATATCTGCAGATAATCGAGTGAATTACTCTTTGGCAAAAACACCCTTTGTCTTCAGGAGGTCTGGATGTATTGGTTTTATATTTGGGAATGTCAGAGCATTCCTTTAAATGTGATTTCCATGCACGTTTTTCCGTACTTTTTGTGAGGTGTATACGAGTTTTATTGAAATGTCCTTTCTGAGCGCTGTGTTAAAGGATCTCTCCGTTACAGCTGGTTAATAAAAACTGCAGACATTCCTGAGTGATGTCATCAGAGCGAGACACCGTCACTCTGCACATCTGCAGGAAACACACTTTCATTAAACTCACTAAAAAAAGAGTTTAAATCCACTTAATTTAACGTCCACATTTGTGCAATTATCCAACTGATCAATACTCAAATCACTTGGGATAATGTCTGTGTTAGATTTAACATTTGAGGCCAGAACTCCATGACTTATATCTGTATCAGCTGGCATCCTTATAAAATCCCCGAACCATAAATATTCTTGAATGGACTAATACAAAATAAATCCAGCGTGGGTGTCCGGAAAATACTTGAAAATTAAATATATACATATTTTATTTCACATTTTTTATTTCACTTCTTGTGTTTGTATTAATATTTGTATTTTATATTATTTTCATTTAATTTCTGTTTTCTTTTACAAATTCTTAGTTAGATTTTTTAAGTTTATATAATCTAATTTATTTTTATTTAATCCACTTCATGCGCTTTTTGACTTTAACTTCTTCAGTTATTTTTATATTTTCAGTTAAGTGTATGTTATCGTGTCATATCCCACCAGAGGCGCGGGAAGGGGGGGGCTGCAGCGCCCTCAGCACCCCCCTTCCCGCGCCCCTGTATCCCACCCAGAATAAATCAAGTATTCTGATTCTTGTGAAGAACTAAATCAATGACTGATTTATTACAACTTGCATTTCATTTCTCGTCTTTTCCCCACTGACTGTAACGCTCACCCTTCATGTCTCCTCTCAGGTTTCTCTTCGATCTGCCCTCCATGTGACAACGAGATGAAGACGGACGCCATGTTGGAACATATGTGCGCCAGCGAGTTCGGTATGAGTCCAACACACACTGTGCAAAACACACACTGTGCTCCGTGCGGACGTGCATCACAGCGTGAAATCAGAGGAACAGCATGAGATGAATCTGTCTCTACCTTTCATCGCCATGCTTTCAAACAGCCCATACATCCTGAACTAAGTATACATGAATCCACATTGTTTCCAACACACGGGACTTCTTACTGTTTCTGCTCAGATTTCCAAAGCTCAAAGGTTAACGGTGAGGTTTTTCTCCTGGTCAGACGCACCGTGGTGTTCTGGGAATAATTCAAAGATTCAAGATTCAAAGGTGTTCTCATCAGATGCTCAGCAGCTACAGTGTAGAAATGGCAATGACATTCTTCTGACCCGAGCTCCTCCAACAATGTGAAATTAAATAATGTACATTAAGACAAAATTACATACGGTTTTTAATAATAATAATAATAATAATGGGGAGTTAAAGATTGTGTGTAGAGGATGTTTGTTCTGCTGTCTGTACGCTCTGTTGCTGCAAAATAAGATTTGAGCTAGCTAACGTAGCTAACCTTTTGTGTATGCACATTAGCATCAGTGTCTTCAGAAATGGAGAAGTTCTCGAGTATCTCTCCAGAAACCAGGATATACTTTACGAAACTCTGCCAACTGTCTCTGTTGTTGGAAACTTACCTTAAATGCTTCATGGTGTTATTTTAACAATGTGATCACATGACTCCTTCTGATGTCACTGCAGATCTGCTGTAAGCTAGCTAGCTAACGTAGCTAACCTAGTCATTTCAGATATACTGACAAACACTACAGTTATGAGACGACTGACTCTGAGACAGAGACAGCTGTTCAGCTTTATAATCCTGAACGTCACCAAGCTGTCCCAGCTGTGTGCGTCACTCTTTAGTGTCCTCTGGTCTCCAGCTGTGTGCGTCACTCTTTAGTGTCCTCTGGTCTCCAGCTGTGTGCGTCACTCTTTAGTGTCCCCTGGTCTCCCAGCTGTGTGCGTCACTCTTTAGTGTCCCCTGGTCTCCAGCTGTGTGCGTCACTCTTTAGTGTCCCCTGGTCTCCCAGCTGTGAGCGTCACTCTTTAGTGTCCCCTGTTCTCCAGCTGTGTGCGTCACTCTTTAGTGTCCCCTGGTCTCCAGCTGTGTGCGTTACTCTTTAGTGTCCCTGGTCTCCCAGCTGTCAGCGTCAGTCTTTAGTGTCCCCTGGTCAGCTGTGTGCGTCACACTTTAGTGTCCCCTGGTCTCCCAGCTGTGTGCGTCACTCTTTAGTGTCTCCTGGTCTCCCGGCTGTGTGCGTCACTCTTTAGTGTCCCCTGGTCTCCCAGCTGTGTGCGTCACTCTTTAGTGTCCCCTGGTCTCCCGGCTGTGTGCGTCACTCTTTAGTGTCCCCTGGTCTCCAGCTGTGTGCGTTACTCTTTAGTGTCCCCTGGTCTCCCAGCTGTCAGCGTCAGTCTTTAGTGTCCCCTGGTCAGCTGTGTGCGTCACACTTTAGTGTCCCCTGGTCTCCCAGCTGTGTGCGTCACTCTTTAGTGTCTCCTGGTCTCCCGCTGTGTGCGTCACTCTTTAGTGTCCCCTGGTCTCCCGGCTGTGTGCGTCACTCTTTAGTGTCCCCTGGTCTCCATTGTGTTTTGAGCTTCTTCAGCGTTTGGTTTCTGCAGCTTTTAGTAAACGCTGCGCATGTCTCCTCAAGTTGCTGAATGTTCTCTAAATGCTGCATGTCTCCTCAAGCTGCTGAATGTTCTCTAAATGCTGCATGTCTCCTCAAGCTGCTGAATGTTCTCTAAATGCTGCATGTGTTGTCAAGTTGCTGAAGATGTTTCTTCATGTGGAACATTTGGGTTTTTATATCTGCATCCTTTCTGAAGCTGCAGCACGTTTCTAATAATGGAAGAGATTATGATCGTTGTATCGCGTTAGCACCTGTCCGCCACCGTAGAATACAGATAAACAACACATTATTTAGGGATTGCTTCTGAAAACAACATTACTAAACCAGGAAATGAGGAAGATCTTTATCTGATGACGGCAGCTGATTAAGTGGGACTTTAACTTGAGGAACCCAGTACAAATGAAGGTCTGGAGTACAATTAAAAGCATGAACCGAGCTGCATTTCCAGGAACGATATGAGCACGATGATGTATGTAAGATGTATTCAGCTTTCATGTTTCCACCAAAACTTGTGGCATCTTAAATCCCAGGTGCCATGCTGCTAGATGCACATTGGAGATAGCCTGATGTATTTCTCAGGAAGAGTTTACATTACATTACATTGCATTGCATTTAGCTGACGCTTTTATCCAAAGCGACTTACAATAAGTGCATTCGACCAACAAGATACAAACTTGAAGAAAACAGAATCATATAAGTACATCAGGTTTCATAGAGCCAAAACATTTCAAGTGCTACTCAACTGGCTTTAGATAAGCCAGTCCTTGATTAGTATATAAGTGCTTTGTTAGCAATTCTTTGTTAGTAATTCTATCGCTCGAAGTGGAGTCGAAAGAGATGAGTTTTCAGTCTGCGCCGGAAGATGTGCAAGCTATCTGCTGTCCTGATTTCAATGGGGAGCTCATTCCACCATTTTGGAGCCAGGATAGCAAACCGACGTGTTTTTGCTGATGGGGTTTAGAGTTATATTTGTTTAACGAATTGCCTCGCTGTTTACGCTGCGGTGACGGGACTCAGTCTGAAACCGGAGTGGCACATTGTGGGTTTGTTTCATCTCAGAGCAAGACAGATGTTGTTTTGGTTTCATGTCATAAGCGCCTTAACCAGCCGACAAGTGAGGAAACACAGACAGAACCAAGCCGAGGAAAATGCTTTCTTTGGTATGCAACACACATGAGATTTCAGCGGGAGTTTATCGCAGCCGGTAAACAACTAATGCTCAATGAAGAGATAGCATCGAAAAGAAGGATGTGTTTAATTGCTTCTTCCAGTAAGAATTTGGCTTTGGTCTGAGGAGAAACTATACATGTACAGCTGCTGAAGACAGATTATGATTTAACGTCTTGTCGAGAGGAAACTGAAAATATCCCATGCTTTGATCAGGATGTGTTTCATCCAGTGGAGGAATGTAAAGAAGTACATTTACTCTGAGATGCTTGTACTTGTACCTAAGAATATTTTAATGATATGCTACTTTAAACTTCTACTCAACAGCATTCACTGGCCAATATTTCACTTTTACTACATTGTGCATAACAAGTATGTTTACTTTCTTAAGTATATCTTGATCCAAATGCTTTTGTACTTAAGTAAGATTTTGAAAACAGGACTTTTACTTTGGTAATGCTGCTTTTATTTGAGTAAACGATAGGCTGACGATACACGATAATACTTTATAGTCAGTTCAAGTCAGAGCAGCTCTGAAGCTCCATCAACAAAGACACATATTAAAGAGTCCTCTCCTACTGATGTTCAGCTGTATATCAATATGTAGTGTCTCTACTTTAAAGAGTCCTCTCCTGCTGATGCTCAGGTGTATATCAGTATGTAGTGTCTCTACCTTAATGAGTCCTCTCCTGCTGATGCTCAGGTGTATATCAGTATGTAGTGTCTCTACTTTAAAGAGTCCTCTCCTGCTGATGTTCAGGTGTATATCAGTATGTAGTGTCTCTACTTTAAAGAGTCCTCTCCTGCTGATGTTCAGGTGTATATCAGTATGTAGTGTCTCTACTTTAAAGAGTCCTCTTCTGCTGATGTTCAGGTGTATATCAGTATGTAGTGTCTCTACTTTAAAGAGTCCTCTCCTGCTGATGTTCAGCTGTATATCAATATGTAGTGTCTCTACTTTAAAGAGTCCTCTCCTGCTGATGTTCAGGTGTATATCAGTATGTAGTGTCTCTACTTTAAAGAGTCCTCTCTCTGGCAGTGAAGTAGAGTTCTTCCACTGAATCCTCTCTTACTGGAAGTTGTGAAATGTTCTCGGTCGAGGTGTGATGTAGTTTTCGTGATAATACTTTCTGTTGTTGCAGAATTACTTCCCAACAATTGCACAAGTGGATAAGCTTTTTCCTGCGGCTTGATAAAGGCGTCTGACTCAAGGTTGTTCTGGCAGGAGGAGAAAGATTCTTGTGTTTCAACATCAAGTAACAAGGAACAGCTTCATAATCCAGAACGCTCATTTCTCTAGTGAAGAAAAAAGAACCAATTAAATATACTTAAGTACAATTTTGAGGTTCATATTATGCTACTGTGTACTTCTATTCTATTACAGTTCAGAGCTGAATGGTGTACTAATTTGGTACTTTAACTATATTTTGATGATAACACTTTTTTACTTTTACTTGAGTAACATTTTGAATGCAGGACTTTTACTGTAACAGAGTATTCCTAAACTCTGGTACTTCTACTTTTACACAAGTACAAGATCTGAGTACTTCTACTTTTACTAAAGTACAAGATCTGAGTACTTCTACTTTTACTCAAGTACAAGATCTGAGTACTTCTACTTTTACTTAAGTACAAGATCTGAGTTCTTCTACTTTACTCAAGTACAAGATCTGAGTACTTCTACTTTTACTCAAGTACAAGATCTGAGTACTTCTACTTTTACTCAAGTACAAGATCTGAGTACTTCTACTTTGACTCAAGTACAAGATCTGAGTACTTCTCCCTCTTTTTAAATGTATACTGATGCTTTTAAAAGTAAGATAGTAAGTCATAGTTTGAATGCAGGACTTTTACTTATAGAAAAGTATTTTCACACCGTAGTATTGCTACTTATACTTAAGTAGTATGTCTAATGCAAGACTTCACTTGTATTTTTAAGCTGTAGTATCGCTACTAAATTAAATCCTAATTAAAATGTCAGTGCTGGTATTTTCTTGTAAAAAGTAAGAGTAGCGATGCATTGTAAACAGACTTTAGTAAATGTTGGCTGCAGGACTTTTCCAGTATATTCTCCACTGTAGTTCTGCTCCTCTCCTGAATCATCTGAGTACTTCTTGGTCCTCACACACCGGTTCTGTTTGCAGCTGGTAACAGATTTACGGCTCGTCGCACTCCACACTTTGTTCCCGCCGCTCTTTATCTCCATGCTTAAGGTTTTACGGTTCCTCGTTGTCCCTGAACCTCTCGCAGCCTTCAATTAAAGCTCTCGGCCTCGGACACGGCACTTTGTTGTCGTTGCCAAATTGCTCCTTTCCTTTGCAACAACAGGGCAGATCTCCTCAGCTCATCAGTTGTGTTTCCATTACTGTGAATGGGGGCAAACACACCCCCCTGCTGGGTTTATGACCCCCCCCCCCATCCCCCCTGTCTGAAGAAATCAGGTCAAGGGTCAGGAAACCCCCCCAAACTAAACAACAGTTGATTCTTCAACGCTGGGGATTATCCAAAGTAAAGTTACACATTTTACACATAGGACAGTGTCTCAAATAATGAAGAGGATTGGGTTCACATGTGGATTTTCAGAGATTACAGTCAGAATTCTGCGAAAAGTCAGAAAAAGTAGGAATTCTGAGAAAAGTCAGAAAAAGTCAGAATTCTAAGATTCTTTTTATAAAAGGTCCCAAAAAAGTCTTTAGTCAGAATTCTTCTTTCTAGAAGTTTTGAAATGGAGTCAGAAATCAGAGAAAAGTCTGGAAAATTCCCACTAAAGTCTAAAGTGGGAATTCTATTTTCTAAGAATTTGGAGATTTAAGTCAGAATTCTGCGAAAAGTCAGAAGAATTCCAAATGTTTCTTACTAAGAATTCTGAGAAAAAAAGTCATAATCCGTCTCACAGAATCTCAGAACTCAAAACATTTGATACTGCAATGCTGGAGATTATCCAAAGTAAAGTTATACATTTGACATAACATAGGACAGTGTCTCAAATAATGAAGAAGATTAGGGTCACGTGTGGATTTTCAGAAATTCAAGTCAGGATTCTGAGAAAAGTCAGAAATCTCAGATTTTTTTTTTAAAGGTCACCTATTATGCAAAATCCACTTCTCCATGTCTCTTCTACATCAGCATGTGTCCCCTCTTCTTCATGTCTCTTCTACATCAACATGTGTCCCCACTTCTTCCTGTCTCTTCTACATCAACATGTGTCCCCACTTCTTCATGTCTCTTCTATATCAACATGTGTCCCCTCTTCTTCATGTCTCTTCTACATCAACATGTGTCCCCTCTTCTTCATGTCTCTTCTACATCAACATGTGTCCCCTCTTCTTCATGTCTCTTCTACATCAACATGTGTCCCCTCTTCTTCATGTCTCTTCTACATCAACATGTGTCCCCACTTCTTCCTGTCTCTTCTACATCAACATGTGTCCCCTCTTCTTCATGTCTCTTCTACATCAACATGTGTCCCCTCTTCTCATGTCTCTTCTACATCAACATGTGTCCCCTCTTCTCATGTCTCTTCTACATCAACATGTGTCCCCTCTTCTCATGTCTCTTCTACATCAACATGTGTCCCCTCTTCCTCATGTCTCTTCTACATCAACATGTGTCCCCTCTTCTTCATGTCTCTTCTACATCAACACGTGTCCCCTCTTCTCCATGTCTCTTCTACATCAACATGTGTCCCCTTCTTCATGTCTCTTCTCATCAACATGTGTCCCCTCTTCTCATGTCTCTTCTACATCAACATGTGTCCCCACTTCTTCATGTCTCTTCTACATCAACATGTGTCCCCTTCTTCATGTCTCTTCTACATCAACATGTGTCCCCTCTTCTTCATGTCTCTTCTACATCAACATGTGTCCCCTCTTCTTCATGTCTCTTCTACATCAACATGTGTCCCCTCTTCTTCACGTCTCTTCTACATCAGCATGTGTCCCCTCTTCTTCATGTCTCTTCTACATCAACATGTGTCCCCTCTGAGTAAAGAGACTCTGAAAGTCTCAGGAACAAAGATTCTCTCTCTTTTTGTCCTGATCCATTTCTATAAAAACCTGTCTGAAAATGAGCTGATCAGATTTTGGCCACTTTATGATGTCATAACGATGTTTTGTCTTGTGTAACCATTAGCCAATCACCAACCAAGGTAACCCCCCCCCCCCCCCACCTTATCACCTGAATCTCCTCCTAGAGCACCATTGAGTTCTTTTTAACCAAATGTCTCTCAGAGGGGCGTGGGGAGGGGCTCCTTATTTTCATCTAAAGTAACAGACAGAGAATCAGCACTTTGGAAACAGGGCTGAAACAGAGGGGATTATGGGATGCTGCAATGACCTGTTTGGTGTTTCAGCCAATCAGAGACAGGCTCTGTATATATCTGAGACCTGTGATATATTGCTGAAAAACAGTATAATAGGGGACCTTTAAAGTCTGAAAAGTCCCATTAAAGTTATAGTCTTCTTTCTAGAAGTTTTGAGATAGAGTCAGAATTCAGAGAAAGTCTGAAAAATGCCCAGTAAAGTCGGAATTCAATTTTTCTTAGAAATTTTAGATTAAAGTCAGAAAAAGTCAGAATTTTTCTTAATAAGAATTCTGAAAAAAAAGTCAGAATCCGTCTCACAGAATCTCAGAAAAAATGATTTCATTAAAATGTTCACATGTGGCTCTAATCCTCTTCGTTATTGCAGTAACGTCAAAGCCAGGCAGAATAAGTATTGTTCAGTTTTTTCGAGAACAGAGTTTCTCGTTTGCATTTCTACTTTATTCCAAACATACCAACTTCTCTCCAAATGGGATCTACTTTTCTCAACATTTAAACTTAATTCTCAACATAATGCTTTTCTCTTCTGTTATATTGAACGTTATTCCTGTCATTGCGACTTCAATCTCTACGTTCTTTATTCTCAAAAACTAAATTAGTTCTCATAGTATCTGGCCCTAACGGTACGTCCACACGGCAGCGTCGCGTGCTTCAACGGAGACGCTTCCCATTCACTTTGAATGGGGTGACGTCACGCTTTGCCGAACTGCATTGTGGTTCCGTCGCGTTCCGTCGCTTTGCCTCCGTTGCTCGCTTCGAAAGTTGAGAAAAGTTCAACTTTTCAAGCGTCGACGGAAGCGCCCGCCTATCGAATCATATGCCAGTAAAAGCGCTAGCCAACTAACCCGCGCGCTTGTGTGTCCGGGGCGGGAGATTAATGTGATTGGTTGTTGGTCACACGCCAGACACGCCCACCGGCAAGGTTCAACGCGACGCTGCCGTGAGGACGGGCCGTCAGACTTTTGCATATAACTATTCTTTATTGTATAATATGTCGAGTTAAAGTTGCCCAAATCCAGTCTTATAATAGGTTCAACTGGGCATTTAGTTTAACATTTTATAATGAAACCATGATATATTATAATGGGTTTTATTGACACTAGAGAATTTAGTGTTTTGTTATCCACACTTTTAGCTTTTTCTGGTTCAATAAAAAACCTTTATTCTCTCTGTACAATCGCTCTGTGTTGGAAAAATGGCCTCTTATTGAGCTTTATATGTTTGAATTGTCCTCCATAAGCAATACAAGCAGCATAGGCGTGTGAGCAATGAATATAAGGAATCTCTATTGTTCATTGAGGGGGCGAACGTTATGTATTTTACCCACTTTTTCAAATGCAACACAAGGTTTACTTACTTTTTTACGAGTTTATTGTTTTTTTCAAAACTAATGTAGACTAGTGCAGGAAGTTTGATGGCGTAGAAATGCAGGAAATTACTTTTAAATCACAGAAACCCCCCATACATTCGCCAATTATATATCCAAAGATGCTCCCCCATTGTAAAATATAACCAGGCGCCCCGCAGATGTAACAGCGGTGAAGACCACCTACTGAAAACATGTTAAAGTGGAAATATCTTTATAAGTACGATGTTTTGCTTGTTTCTTCTACTAAATACTTTCAGATACACTTGTACAGAGTTTGTCGTTTACATTTCTACTCTATTCTTAACACATCAACTTCTCTCCAAATGGCATTTCTACTATTCTCAACGTTTAAACTTAATTTAAACTTAATTCTCATTAACTGTAAAACGGTAGAATTTGAAGTAGTTTGTAAGGAATTGGGTTTCTTTAATGGCAGATTGTGATTTTAAGGCTTTTTTAGTGAGACAATTAAATGTTGATAACTAGCCTGATTTGTGCTTAGTTCTCTCACAAATGTACTGTAAGATACACTTTTATGAACGACACCTTAAAACTAGGAAATGAAGTTCTGGTCGAATAGATTTTCTTTAAAAATAGACTCTTAAACGCTGTTTCAGTGAAACAATGCCGTTTTGTCGAAATCAATGATTTTTGCTTGTTTCTAAAAACTTTCAGATACACTTGTATGTATGAAAAACTGTACAACTGGTATAGACTTTGAGGTAGTTTGTAAGGAATAGGGTTTCTTTAATGGCAGTTTGTGAATGTAAGGCTGTTTTAGTTGATAACTACTCTGATTTATGCTTAGTTCTGCAGCCATAAGCGTAGGAAGGCATTCTTTAAAATGATTTAATGTGAACTTCTTACTCTATGAGGAGATTAAACTCTAAGAAGGTGCAAAGAAAGTTCATAGCGTCAAAGGATTACGGAGGATTTAAGTCCTTTCAGGGGTGGTCCTTCCCTTTTACCACTCGCTAATTATGAATGCTATAATTCATAATAAATAATTAAAAAGTCAGGATTCTGAGAAAAGTCGGAATTCTACAATCTTTTTCAGAAAAAGTCCCAATAAAGTCTTTAGGCAGAATTACTTTTACTCTACGTTCTGAGATGACAATATGGCAATGCCTAAAGTACTGAAGAGGATTAGGGTCACGTGGATCTTCTCATAAATTAAAGACAGGATTCTGAGAAAAGTTAGAAAGAGTCTGAATTCTGAGAAAAGTTTTTTTTTTTTAAGTCTGAAAAATTCCCAATAAAGTCTATAGACAGAATTCTTATTTCTATATGTCTTGAGAAAGAGTCAGAAATCTGAGGAAAGTCAGGAAAAGTCAGAATTCAGAGAAAGCCTGAAAAATGTTCCAAGAATTTTGAAATAAAAGTCCAAACAATGATTTAATGTGAACTTCTTACTCTATGAGGAGATTAAACTCTAAGAAGGTGCAAAGAAAGTTCATAGCGTCGACGGATTACGGAGGATTTATCGAGATGAAGTCCTTTCAGGGGTTCCCTTTTTACCACTCGCTAATTATGAATGCTGCCCGTTTTGATTTCAGCGAACACTAAGCCTGCTCACAGAGAACAGAGACAGACGATAAGAGTCTTAATCCCTACCATGTGCACTCTTAAGACTGGGGAAAAAAACAGTGCTGCTTGAACACTTTAATCAGCGATTGGGAGATACCGGCGAAAAGGAGGAGATGAAACGCTTATTAGTTCCAGATCAGGATTTTACGTCAAGCTTGATTGTGCAAAGAATGACTCAAGGGGGATTTGGTGTCTAAAGTTTTATCCAGATCTTTGCTGGAGTGTGAAAAAAAGTCATGTTCAATCAGGCACTGCAGGTCACAAGACTTTATCTCCAATCTCGCAGATTGGAAGTAGCACGCGGAGATTTTTCCTCTCACATCGACGTGTCACAAGGTCACGATGTGTCAGAGGTGAACGAGAGGACGTAATGCCGGGAGAGATTTGGACCACCGGAGTCTGACTCATGCTCTGATTCAGGGAACGGGAGGAAACAGCGAGATTAGAAAAGGTTAAATAGAGTTTAGTTAGAGATCAGGAGCATTGTGGTAAATCTGGAAAAGAAGTCTGGGAGTCAGTTCAACAGAGCTTCTGTACTTTCAGACTGATGTCGTGTTCTCTTGATTTACGGATTTGACACTGATAGATCCTACTAGGTTTGTTTTGCATTATTAGGATTATAAAGAGCATTGGAAATTCTATTTGTACGATGTCCACCTCGCGGCCCATAATATAAATTCTGCTATATTTTACTATATATTTTTTTATGTTATTATAATTTTCTTCAAATAGTTTTCTATCTATGTTTTGTATTTTTGTTTTATTTTTATGTATGCACCACAACACCAAGTCAAATTCCTCGTATGTGTTAAACTACCTGGTAATAAACCTGTTTCTGATTCTGATTCTGATTCTGAAAGACGTTGTTGACGTTTTCTCGTTGTACGGACTGAAAAATCTCTAAAAGTTCTTGAGCGAATTTCTTAGAATTTTGCACAAACATCCACTCGGATTCAAGAATGAACTGATGAGAACATGGTGTTTAAAGGTGTTTTCAGGGGAGAGAAACTCCCTCTGGTGGGAACACCTATAGAACACACTAGAGGAAAGGGAAAACCCCATAATAAAGGGCTTCTTTAGTTCGAAAAACAACCCATTCATACCGTTTAAAGACAGTAGGGAAAGACAAAATGGTGCATTCAATATTCCAGTGGAAGTGGATTCTCCAACATTTTACCCTTACAGGATGACATTAGCTTACATATTGTATGGTGTTTTAATTTGCTAATGCAGAGGTTGAGACACCGTGCATGTCTGGTATGTTTGTACCAACAAAATATGAACTAGACTGAACATTTTGTGCAATCCACCTTTAAACTGATTAACTGATTGTTCCCTTTGTTTCTTCCACCAACAGCTTTCAAGACCAAGATCAAGGAGGTGACGCGGGAAAACATGGACCGCAAGGTGGTCCTGCAGAAGAGGAAGAAGATGCTGAAGACGGGGAACCTGAAGAAGAAGGACATGAAGTCGCTGGTGTTGTACTTGAAGAATGGCGCCGATTGTCCCTGCCAGCAACTGGACAACCTGGGGAACCAGTACCTGATTATGGGCCGCAAGGTGGACAAGCAGTTCCTCCTCACTGGGATCCATAAGTGGGACAAGTCCAGCAAAGAGTTCAAAAAGGCCATCAAGAAACTCAAGACCTACAAATGTCCCGCCTTCGAGAACGTCTTCAAATAATACGTCCTCCGTTCGCATCTCATCCTACATATGAACTTGCACAAAATCCCAAACTTTGCTTTTTATTGTCCTGTTTATATATCTATATATCTTTGTATATTTACAGATATACTTTGGAAACGTCCTTTGCTAAGTTTTAAGATGATTGTGGTGAGTTATGACACCACAGTAAGCTGGGTTTCCCTTTTTAAAATCTGTCTTAAGAAAAAGGACTTTGTAGTAAAAGCCCTTCCTCACTGAAATCATTTCCACTATGTTTGTAGATACAGTATCTTTCTTACTCTTGCTTAAAAGTTGAGTGGATTTTATCACTAAGCGCTCAATAAGAAGATTGATACCACTCTTGTATCTCTACTTTAAATATGAAGCTAGAATCAGAAGGTTGCTAACTTAGCCTAGCCTAGCATAAGTAGCAGACGTAAACAGTTAGCTGGGTTTGTCCAATAGCTAAAACACATACCGTTTGTTGTTATTGGTACAGATTCAACTAATGAAATGTGTGTCAATTAGTGAGTTTAAAAAGTTCTGATAGACATGTTTTGGACCAACCAATGCTAGCTGCCTCAAGTCTTTATGCTAAGCTAATGCTAGCTTCATATTTAGCTTGCAAGTAGAGTGGATTTTATAACTGAGAGCTCAATAAGAAGATACCACTCTTGTATCTCTACTTTAAATATGAAGCTAGGATCAGAAGGTGGCTAGCTTAGCTTAGCTTAGCCTAGCATATGTAACAGAGGTAACAAGTTAGCTGGGTTTGTCCAATAGCTAAAACAAATAGCATTTGTTGTTATTGGTACAGACTAAACTATGAAATATGTGTACACTAGTGAGTTTATTGTTGACATGTCTTGGACAGAGCCATGCTAGCTGCCTCAAATCGTTATGCTAAGCTAACCATGTGGAGCTAGCTTCATATTTAGCGTACAGACTCAAGAGTGTGTTGATCTTCTCCTCTAACTCTCAGCAAGACAAATGTTTAACTTTTCTTTCACATCGTCTTATCATTTAATAACAAATCATAAAACCAGTTATTAGACTCCAGATTACTGTTGAATAACGTATGGACAGAGTTCTGCCGTCAGCTGATTGAAGAATGCACTACCAATCATTTTGATCATTTCCTTTTCATTTCATTATTGACTAACCACCAATCTGCATCATGAGATAACATAGAGGCCTTTATGGTAGATTTCTTTATACCTGTTGTGCGTTGTTACCTGATATTTGTTGTTTTTGTACCACTTTTCTTACTCTCTACATCCAGTCTTCAGTAGTAAGTTCTGTATTTTTCTCAATTGTCACAATTTGTTTTAGCACTATTCTGTTTCAGTTTGAATGTCAGCGGTGCATTGCTGCCTATTACTTGTACATACAAATTTTACATAAATATGGAAAACTGAAAAAGTGTCTCTTTTATTATTTTGTTATAGTTTTAAATCTGTTTTTAAAGGGTGTGTTTATGTCCATTTCGGTTGATTGGTTTGTCCCGTAACATATCTCACCAACTACAGGATGGATTGAAATGACATGTGGTACAGACATTTGTGGCTTAATAACGGAGTATCCTCAAGATGGAGGTGATCACGTGACTTCACCTGTAGCAGCGAGGAATCAATATTTCCAGACTTTTATTTGCCATTTGCTACAAGAAACGTATCATTATTTAAATTAACTTGTTATCACTGTTATGGCAACAACATAAAACCGTTTTAATCAAATCTGATGTTTATAAGCTGCTTAGTTTTTGCAACTGTAAAATATCTGTGAATATACAAAACGTTACAATCAAATGAACAAGTCTACAGTTTTCTAGACTAGACACGGGTATACAATCATAAGTAAAACGTAACCATGAAGTTATTCAACACAGTCTGAATAACCATTAACCTGTTAGCCCCATAGCCCAATGTGTCTGTGTTTGAAATGATTACTGATAATCCATCATAACATTTTTGTCAAAAACCCTAAAAAACGGAGATTTCATATAGAGTGTGTGAGGAATACAACCCAGCTTCCGGTTTTGGGCGTGCTGGCATGCATTCACCAATAGGTAATGTTTAGATGGATTTTAGGAACTTCCCCTCGATTCTATTGGCTCTAACGGTTAAAAAGAGGTGTCAATCATCAAAATCGAACGAGGAGGGCCAGAGATATGGCAAATCCACCCAAATGACCCCAGAAGTGTTTTTTTTTGCTAAACCTCTCTAAAAAGGTCAAATGTCACTTGTTTTGCATCAATCTTGATACAGGGTACTTATTATATGTTATAGTTTGGATTCCTAAAGCTTTTAGTCTACCATCCCATCATTCAAGGGTGGTTTTCACGATAAGTCATGTTTTTTTTTTGGACGGACACTATAATTTACATTTTTTACTATGTTCAATCTGAATTTACTTTAAAATAAAAACATCTATATTGATTCTGACTCTTCTTCATCCAACTCACAGGTTTATCATTGCTTTGAGAATAAAGATTATTAATGTACCCCTTTCAGAAGTGAAGTTATGGTCCTTTGTTCTGGGAATGTCATTTTCGAGCCTGAGGCCTGAAAACAGGCTCGGGGCTGAACAGGTTAAGAAAGAAGTAAATGCAGCATAAAAATGTTGTAATTTGCTTATTCAATATGTGCCTAAAAGCTGTTTCAAACTAAGTTAGTTTCTTTTGAAATCAGAAATTAAAAAATAATAATAAGTAATGATTATGATAAAACTCAACAACAACTTAAGTGGCGGTTTTTCTTTTCTGTAAAAGTTTTTTTATATTTAAAATCGATGTTTATAAACTGCTTAGTTTTTGCAACTGTAAAATATCTGTGAGTATGCAAAACTTTACAATCAAATGAACAAGTCTACAGTTTTCTAGACTAGACACAGGTATACAATCCTAATGAAAAAGGTAACCATGAAGTTGCTATCATCGAAAGCACAAACGGAGTGGAAGTGGTAGGGGTCGGTTTGTAATTTGGCCAAAATACTAGAAAAACTAGTGAATTCCAGTCGACAACATCTGTGTGCTATACCTATTGTGCTAATTAGCAAAATGGACTTTCAAACACCAGAGTGACAGGCTTACAGAGCACATGATGTGTTTTTAAACAAATGTATATT
Source organism: Dissostichus eleginoides (assembly GCA_031216635.1). Classification (NCBI taxonomy): domain Eukaryota; kingdom Metazoa; phylum Chordata; class Actinopteri; order Perciformes; family Nototheniidae; genus Dissostichus; species Dissostichus eleginoides. The sequence goes on along the minus strand of CM062269.1, from coordinate 2,299,217 downwards.
TATTCAAATTGTCACGCAGCTTTTTGCTGGTAATCCTAATGGAGCTGATAACAACACGTGATTTTAAAAATAACATAATTTGCTTATTGAATATGTGCCTAAAAGCTGTTTCAAACTAAGTTCGTTTCTTATACACTTGTGGCTTCCCAAACCTTTATTTCAAAGACCTTCCATCCTCTTATTTTTCCTCTTTAAACCATAATGTGGGTCTTTGTATGTGCTGTGTGATTTTTGTTAAACCATCCCTGCCAAAACAGCCATCTTGTGTTTTGACGGTTAAGTCAAACAGAGGACTTTTTGTAGCTTTGCCAAACCTACATTTTAACGATTTTTGGGAGAGATAAAGCAAGATCTACACACCGAAGAACCCTCTTGTTTTCATTCCCCTCATGTCTGCGAGGGTTTCTGTGGTTTCACAGGCTGTTGGTGCCTCGGTATGCGGTGTTTAAATGCTAATCCTGAGACATAGCTCATTAAGATCTCATGCTGATAGAGAACTCCAATGCTTTCTTAACCAAAAGGCAGCGCCGTCTAATCAACTGTCAGACCCTGAAAGATTTGTTTTCACAGAGTCTGCTGATGGATGTGGTTTCCATGCTGAGCAGGCGTCACTTTCCCATTGCATTTCATTTGATTCATGAACGGTAAGATGCAAATGTGCACAGAACACAAATAGCAGCTTTTTGTTTCCCTCGCACACAACAGAAACATAGATCCGAGTCACTGGATGATAAATGTTTGAATGTAAACATTTTTACGAGCTGAAATCCATCATGTCCGTGCAACAAGCGTAAACAACAAAACATGAAACCATTGTGTCAATAAAAAGGCTTGTTAAAAAAAACAGGAAGTATCAAACGGACCAACGTCTCGGCCCATCTGGTTCCAGTAACGGCTCTGGAATTGGAAAATATATCTCAGATGTGGACTTTGCTTTCTAATCATTACTTCAGCTGCCTTCAAAAGAGTCAGAAAACCCCGGGCCCGGATCCAAATTTGTCCTATTACGAGAAAATATGAAGAAACATCCTGTTGCATTCCTTCGTTTACAGAAAACCTCAAAGATGATGAAGTGCTTTTTTGATTGTTTCCACCTCAGGAACATATTCGATGATTACAACACACTTCAAGTCTTTGTCATAACATGCTGCTGAGTTGACAGGTCTGATTGGATCAAGAAACATCTTCAGCAACTTGACAACACATGCAGCATTTAGAAAACATTCAGCAGTTTGAGGAGACATGCGCAGCGTTTACTAAAAGCTGCAGAAACCAAACGCTGAAGAAGCTCAAAACACAACGGAGACCAGGGGACACTAAAGAGTGACGCACACAGCTTGGAGACCAGGGGACACTAAAGAGTGATGCACACAGCTGGGAGACCATGGGACACTAAAGAGTGACGGACACAGCTGGGAGACCAGGGGACACTAAAGAGTGATGCACACAGCTGGGAGACAAGGGGACACTAAAGAGTGACGCACACAGCTGGGAGACCAAGGGACACTAAAGAGTGATGCACACAGCTGGGAGACCAGGGGACACTAAAGAGTGACGCACACAGCTGGGAGACCAGGGGACACTAAAGAGTGATGCACACAGCTGGGAGACCAGGGGACACTAAAGAGTGACGGACACAGCTGGGAGACCAGGGGACACTAAAGAGTGATGCACACAGCTGGGAGACAAGGGGACACTAAAGAGTGACGCACACAGCTGGGAGACCAGGGGACACTAAAGAGTGACGCACACAGCTGGGATACCAGGGGACACTAAAGAGTGACGCACACAGCTGGGAGACCAGGGGACACTAAAGAGTGACGCACACAGCTGGGAGACCAGGGGGCACTAAAGAGTGACGCACACAGCTGGGAGACCAGGGGACACTAAAGAGTGACGCACACAGCTGGGAGACCAGGGGACACTAAAGACTGACGCGATGTTTCTTCATGTGTTTTGGAACATTTGTGTTTCTATATTTCTATTGTTTCTGCTAATGGGAATGTTTCGGACGTTGAAGCTCGTTGGCACCGCTCTGCTTCCTTATAAAAGACTTTGTTAAAGGAGTCTCACACTCAAGAGAAACTCTAGCTAACGCTGTATTTTAGGGTTTCAAAACCAAGTGTTAAAGATGATTCATGTCAGATTTTAACTACAGGAAATCACCTTTACATTACATAATAAATGTGATTTGTATGTCATGCTTTTTGATGGCGGCACAAAATCCTCCCAACCTTTTAAGTTCTTGGCTACTTGTGGTGGTGCACCATAAAACTGAGAATACAGCTATACCGTTAAACACAAAGGACAGATTTATAGCAGTGGTGGTGCTTTGAAAGCTCAAACATGGATTAGGAACAGAGGAGTAACTCACTTTTTAAAACCTCAAGACTCAGCCGTGGTTCAGAGATCCATAAAACTAATGCTGGTGAGGAGACGTAAGAAACAGAGTCGTGTTACGATGGATTACTGGCTGCCAATATGGCTGTTCAAGTCTTAAGAACACTTTATAGTTTCCTCCTGCTGATGTGAGGCAGTGGCGCAGCATCTTACAGACAGTGGTGTCGAGAAGTTCTCCAGATGTGTCTTTGAAACGCAGAGTAGATCACAGACTACAGTTACTGTGATCCTTATAGTAGAAAAAAGTATTTCGGAAAAATATTTAGAGTGGGAAATATCATATATTCCTGTTGTTCATATAAAACCAGATTTTTCCAACAGGGATCGAAACAGGATTATTGATATTATGTTAAAATAATCCTAACTGTTATTTAACTGTCTCTGTTCTTTTATGGTCTTATTTTAACAATGTGATCACATGACTCCTTCTGATGTTACTGCAGATGTGCTGTAAGCTAGATAGCTAACGTAGCTAACATAGTCATTTCAGATATTCTGACAAACACTTCCAGTTATGAGACGACTAACTCTGAGACAGTTAACTTTTTTTTTGGTCAGCATTTCTTTGGTCAACTTCTTTGGTCCAATGTTTTTGGGTTACATTTCTTCTTTGGTCAAATTTATTTTGAACACATTTCTTGGGTCAGCTTTTTTTTGTCCATTTTCTTTTTTTTACGCCAACAAATTCGTTTTCATCATTTACCTTTTTGTCATCAACTTTTACGTGTTCTGTTGCCAATTAATTTTTTTGTCATCAACTTTTTTCGCCTTTTATCACCACATTTTTTGCTCAACTTATAACCAATAACCAGGGGTAAACTAGCCGCAATACATGTGATCACATTGTTAAAATAAGCCCAAAAAACATAAGTTTCCAACAACAGAGACAGTTGTCCAGCTTTATAATCCATATATTTATGTTTGGCCGTTTTAAAGCAAAGCATTAAAGGTCCCCTATTATACTGTTTTTCATCAATATATCCCAGGTCTCAGATATATACAGAACCTGTCTCTGATTGGCTGAAACACCAAACAGATCATTGCAGCATCCCATAATCCCCTCTGTTTCAGTCCTGTTTCCAAAGTGCTGATTCTCTGTCTGTTACTTTAGATGAAAATAAGGAGCCCCTCCCCACGCCCCTCTGAGAGAGATTTGGTTACAAAGAACTCAATGGTGCTCTAGGTGGGGTGATAAGGTGGGGGGGGGGGGGGTACCTTGGTTGCTGATTGGCTAATGATTACACAAGACAAAACATCGTTATGACATCATAAAGTGGCCAAAATCTGATCAGCTCATTTTCAGACAGGTTTTTATATAAATTGATCAGGAGAAAAAGAGAGAGAATCTTTGTTCCTGAAACTTTCAGAGTCTCTTTCCACATGTTGATGTAGAAGAGACATGTGTCCCCTCTGTGTAAAGAGAGAGTCTCTTTACACAGAGGGGACACATGTTGATGTAGAAGAGACATGAAAAAGACGATTTTGCATAATAGGGGACCTTTAACGTCTCTGGTTTGTCTGCAGGATTCAGGGGGAGCGAAGCGTCGCAGCGTTTCAAACCAGGTTGCTCAGGAATTCTGGGATCACAGTCAAATTGGTGGATTAGTCATATCAATCTTCTGGCTGTGAGCCGCCCAGAACCCTCGGGCTGTTTGCCTCTCGCAGCGTGAGATTACGACTACATACACCGCTGAAATCCAGGGGGAGAAAGGGGATAACCTGAGAGGAAAATGGAAACAGAGAAACAATTGTTTTCTTTAGAGCTGCACAAGTAGCAGACGGAGGAGGGGAAGGAGGGAAGGACTACACATGTGGCCCGTGGCCATATGTTTTGAATAATAGCCATTAGTTTTAATAGGGTGATGTCATTGTAGGGTTGCTGTTCCAGTAACTATACTCCTGCTGTCCTGGATCAGATCCTGGATCAGATCCCTGACTCCTGCAGTGCACGAAGCGTTTTGCTCACGCAGGAAAGTGAGCATGGCTTGCTGATAATATAAAGTTCAAGCTCTTCTGAATCACTCACAGCTTTCAGCAACACTTCTTCTACTTCGTTGAGACGGATCCTCTTGCACTATTTGATCTGTTTTATTTGTTTTTAACAGCCTTCTAATTTCATTTGCAGGGACTCTTAAGATGTTTCATCCCACAGGCAATAAGACTGTTAAACACCTGAACTTTTAAAGAACACCCATAAACATTCTTCTATTTGCATCTTGCTAATTATTTATCTTATATATCATATTCCAATTAAGTGTTTATAGACTCTTCTTGCACTATTTCTATTTTATTTATATTTTCTTGCACATCTCAAAACATTCTCTTGCACTATTTTATCTGTTTTATTGGTTTTATGCCCTATATATATTCATGTTGCTCTGCTGGAGGAGGACTTCAGTTTTTCATTGACATATCTACACTGTAGCTGCTGAGCACATGGTGAGAGAGACTTGAAATCCTCTCTGCATAAGGACTTGGAGGGATTGGAACACATTTCTGAGGATGAAGTGGTGTGATGCCAGAGTCAACATGGCCTTCGCCGGCTATCAGCAGCGAGCAGCCACACGTTGTAAAAACATTTGGTGAAAAAGTGAGAATTTACGAGCGGCCATTAAAAAACCATGAAGGCCTGTCAGGAATAACCACGAGGGGGGGGGGGGGGCAGAGTCATTCTGTAATGGAGGCAGCTGAGTCAAGTCTGGGGAGATTAGGGAGAATTAACCATCGGTCAGAAAACAAGAGAGACGCGTTCCTAAAAAGCTTTCACTTCTATAATCCTTCCTCACATAATCACTTATCCTCAGTCAGAGGTATCTAAGTACATTTACTTGAGTACTGTACTTCAATTTTGAGTTACTAGTATTTCCATTTTCTTCTACTTTGTACTTCTACTCCACTACAATTCAGAGGTACATGGTGTACTTTTCCTCCACTGCATGTATTTAATACCTTTAGTTACTTCACAGATGTGGATGAATGATGTGAAATATAATCAAGTGTTAAATCAGACTTTAGTTCCACCTGGAGTGAATCCACAAGCTACCCTGCAGTATACAAAGTCATTCAAACTAGCTGCACCTTTACCAGCTTTGAGAACACTTTCATGATCAATCATTATAAAACATATCATATATATTATTCTGAAATGGACCAATCTGCACAATGACTACTTTCACTGTCGCTACTTTCACTATATTTTGATGAGAATACTTTTCTACTTTTACTTGAGGAACATTTTGAATGCAGGACTTTTACTGTAACAGAGTATTCCTACACTCTGGTACTTCTACTTTTACTCAAGTACAAGATCTGTGTACTTCTACTTTTACTCAAGTACACGATCTGAGTACTTCTACTTTTACTCAAGTACAACATCTGAGTACTTCTACTTTTACTAGAGTACTAGATCTGAGTCCTTCTACTTTTACTCAAGTACAAGATCTGAGTACTTCTACTTTTACTCAAGAACAAGACCTGAGTACTTCTACTTTTACTCAAGAACAAGATCTGAGTACTTCTACTTGTACTCAAGAACAAGATCTGAGTACTTCTACTTTTACTCAAGAACAAGATCTGAGTACTTCTACTTTTACTCAAGTACTAGATCTGAGTACTTCTACTTTTACTCAAGAACAAGATCTGAGTACTTCTACTTTTACTCAAGTACTAGATCTGAGTACTTCTACTTTTACTCAAGAACAAGATCTGAGTACTTCTACTTTTACTCAAGTACTAGATCTGAGTACTTCTACTTTTACTCAAGAACTAGATCTGAGTACTTCTACTTTTACTAGAGTACTAGATCTGAGTCCTTCTACTTTTACTCAAGTACAAGATCTGAGTACTTCTACTTTTACTCAAGAACAAGACCTGAGTACTTCTACTTTTACTCAAGAACAAGATCTGAGTACTTCTACTTTACTCAAGACAAGATCTGAGTACTTCTACTTTTACTCAAGAACAAGATCTGAGTACTTCTACTTTTACTCAAGTACAAGATCTGAGTACTTCTACTTTTACTCAAGAACAAGATCTGAGTACTTCTACTTTTACTCAAGTACTAGATCTGAGTACTTCTACTTGTACTCAAGTACAAGACCTGAGTACTTCTACTTTTACTAGAGTACAAGATCTGAGTACTTCTACTTTTACTCAAGTACAAGATCTGAGTATTTCTCCCACCTCTGTCCTTAATCAGTTTGCTCCTATTTTCGAACCAGATAAAACACATTTACGGTAAATGTTTCTCTGCGTCAGCTTTGCAGGACTTCATTCGATGTTTGAGGATCGGCCAAATCCATCCCGACAGGCTGTTAAAAGTTCAGTTGTTGCTCAATAATGTGTCTCCTGCTTCCAGAGCCAAAAACTGTAAGTGAAATTCATAAATTGTTCCCCCAATAAAAACCACAAGCATCTGTTACTTAGCAAAGTTAAGACCAGGATGTCGGGGAGTGTAAACTCACCTAAACTCACTTTCACCAGAGTTTAATGCACACGGGGGTTTACTCATTCATCAGAAATCCTCATTACCTTGTGATGTTTACAGTAATACAAACTGATGTCATGCTTTAAACCCTCATGTGATTTTAATCATCTCACAAAGAAAATGAACAGTTTAGTCTCAAATCCAGCAAAAATACCATAGAAGTGCGATCACTTTACAGCAACTATAGGTATACAAGGGTCTGTGAAAACTGATTAGATAGGGAGAGGGAATACACCTCCTATTGGCTAGCGCTCAAACACATTTTATGTGATAGGCTGAGGGGCGGGACATCTCTAAATGGTTGATCAATCACAACAGAGCCGGCCAGCTAACCAATCAGAGCAGACTGGGCTCTGGTTTCAGACAGAGGGTGAAAAGAGGTGCTGCAGCACAGACAGTATGAGAAAAATAAAGAGCTTTCTGAACATTAAAGCATGGAGACATGTCCCAGTAGAGACACTACATACTGATATACACCTGAACATCATCAGGAGAGGACTCTTTAAAGTAGATACACTACATACTGATATACACCTGAACATCAGCAGGAGAGGACTCTTTAAAGTAGAGACACTACATACTGATATACAACTGAACATCAGCAGGAGAGGACTCTTTAAAGTAGAGACACTACATACTGATATACACCTGAACATCAGCAGGAGAGGACTCTTTAAAGTAGAGACACTACATACTGATATACACCTGAACATCAGCAGGAGAGGACTCTTTAAAGTAGAGCACTACATACTGATATACACCTGAACATCAGCAGGAGAGGACTCTTTAAAGTAGAGACACTACATACTGATATACACCTGAACATCAGCAGGAGAGGACTCTTTAAAGTAGAGACACTACATACTGATATACACCTGAACATCAGCAGGAGAGGACTCTTTAAAGTAGAGACACTACATACTGATATACACCTGAACATCAGCAGGAGAGGACTCTTTAAAGTAGAGACACTACATACTGATATACACCTGAACATCAGCAGGAGAGGACTCTTTAAAGTAGAGACAACATCATGTATTAATGTCCAGCCAGGATCATTTGTGAAACCTCTGGTACTTGTTGAGATATTTCCGTCTGGAGCAAAGCGTCGATGTACCGATAGTCAGACATCGCCAACCCTCGAGTCATGCTGTCTGCACGACTCAAAAGAAAATCAATGTGGGAAACTAGGAAAAAAGACATGATTGCATTTTAATCAAAGGATGAAAGACAAGTGTCTCCTGTTCGAAAATTGAAACAATGAGAAAATTAAAAAGCCAAGCCTTCCCTTGACTAAGCATCTTTGATTATTTCAGACAGCCTGCTGGAAAGTGAACAGTAGATCCATGAAGCCAGCGGTAATGTGAGGGTAGTTTCTCATTTATAATAGCAGCTTTCACTGACTACTGTCTTTCTCCCAGGTTTGTTCCATCATGTCCTTTGTAGCTCCAGCACATTAGTGATTATTCTCAACTTTCTACCTCTCTCCTGTGGGCGGCTTTGAACTGTGGCCGCCTATACTTATTATGTTATCATGGTATATTTATGCAAAAAAGACAGCTTTATGGGGTTTTTCCGCCTGAAATGAACGCACATTGCATATTTAGTTTTCCTGGCATGCTTCCCTATGGAACATGTTGAAGCTACAGGTGGTAAGAATGCACACATTCAGGAGCTGTTATTACCAATGTACTCTTCCAGGTATCAAGTGAAACAATTTACACTCAGAAAAGGTGAGATGATTTGAAAGCCTGTGTTATTGCAACATCTAGTATATCTAAATGATAGCATTGACATACAATACGTCCTTTATGTTCAACTGTGCAACAACAAGCAAGTTCCTGTAAAAACCTCAATTACTGCAAAATGTGAATGGACAAGGACATCATGATCGTTAGATTGCTGACGCTCAGATAATTGAGTTAATGATGGTTGATAATGGCCGCAGGTGAACGTAGGAAAGACTAGTCTAGTGTCTGTTTGCATAAAGACCTACAATTTAGATTTTGAGGGGCTTTAATTTGCTTCAACAATCATAATTATATGATTAAAACTAAATTGAATATTCGGATGCTGTACGTATGTTGGATCAGTTCCACGAGTCATGATGTGGATTTTGCTTCTAAGCACGTAACTCCACGTAAAGCCCAAGAAACACAATAGATACATTCAAACTATCACTCTTTTGACCTTTCCTTGTTACAAAAATGTGACTTTACAATTTATAATATATAATATTTGAAATCTAGTCGACAAACCTAGCCGAAATTAGGAAATAGTAAGTCAAATTGTTCCAACAAAACATTTATCCAACCAACCATCCATCCATCCATCCAACACAACAACCAAATACCATCCAACAAATCATCCATCCATCCAACTAACGAACTAACTTACTAACTAACTTACTAACTAACTAACTTACTAACTAACCAACCAACCAGAAGTATTCAGTAGAAATCTTGACTTAGTACCTCATGATAATAATGTAGTTAGTGAAGTATGTGAAGTATCTCCTAGGTTTGCCTTACCATGAACCTTTTTCTATTTTCATAATCATAACTTTCATCAGTTTTCCTTTGTCTCTCAACGAGCTACCATAACTTGTTTTTCGAAAGGTATAAAGTCACTTTTACTCAAAACAACTTTATCCTACACAACCAGCTGGAAGCAGGAGGCCTACGATTACAGCCATGAATGTAACTAATGGAGTGTTTACTGTGTGTGACGGGAAATGAAAATGGTTGTTTAACAGGCATGATGTAATGGTTGTTTTAGCCGGCTGTATGAGCGATTCAACCCCAAACCCTGTGCATCTCGTTTTCATCAAGCCTGTCCTGACGTTACAGCCAACATGCCTCCCATTGTTTCTCTAACATCAGGAACTCTATGTAATTTAACTTTCAGCCCCTCTTTTTACCCTCCGTCTGAAACCAGAGCCCTGTGTGCTCTGATTGGTTAGCCAATAGAAGCGCTTCCATAGTGATGTCACTATGTTCCTGAAGTAAACAAAGGAGTCAAATGAATGAGTTTCAGGCAGGGGGAGAGATACTCTGGAGGGAACACAGGGATTTTAGCCTTTGCAGACCCTTTACATGCACTAAAACCTATAGAACACACTAGAGGAGAGGTAAAACACAAAAAGCAGAAGAGGGCCTCTTTAAAAGCTGTATAGGTATATAAATATGTTTTATAAATGATTGACTTATTATCAATAATACCTCAAACATATTAATTATTTGTATTAATATACAAAACATAGTTCAAATTGACCTAAAACTATATATTGTTTAATTAAAAAAAACTGCATTGGCGACGTTCACAAGGCTAGATATGTTTTTGTAATTTGAGTTATTACAAATGTCAAACGGATTATGAATGAGGCTCTCATACCCCAGCAACAACACACGGATGTATACATTATTAAGTATTCACAAAGAGCCAATCTAACATTTAGTCCAATTTGAAGTAAAAATGTAAAGTTTATTTTGGCAGTTTTTCAGGCAGTCATCAAGGTAATCCTCTTTGGAAATCACCAGCCTCCAATTACTTCTTTTTTAATTATTGTCATGAAAACAAACATTGAAACAGGTTAGGTGTTGTCTTTACAATTTGCATCACAAATCATGTATTCTTTATTTTCTCAGCGTTTATTCATCACCACTGTTAACGCTGCGAGTTGCTGCCAAATCAAAGCTCATGAAAAAGACCCCGAGGCGTCTCGGCACCCTGTGCTGATAAATCAAGTCCGGGCACGGCTTTTCTCAGCGGTTTGTTCACAACATGTCTGATGATTTGAGTCTTTGTGTGTTTGCTCTGATTAAATAAACTTGCAATCACAAGCTGCTGAGAAAACGCTCGTAAATCTGATGTCAGAATGATATTCCAGTGGGAGGATTTTTCCAGGTCTCTCTGTTTATATAGGACACTTAAGATGGAAAAAAAGATTCCCTGTAAACTTTTCTGACCCTTCTTTCACAAATGTTTTTCATTCTAGCAATTAAAATCATCGTGCATATTTTGACGCAATTAAGCAAATCCACATAGGCCTAAAAAACGTTTTAACCACAAAGCTTGCACAACTTTAGTTTCCCATATAACACAGGTTGCTTTCTTACAATGTACAGATTTACCTAAAAAAAGTAATGCAACATTATATAATATATATATATATATATATATATCATCTGGCCGGGGACAACAGCTAGAAATTAGCAATGTTGGCTAAAGCTGCCCATTTACTGTTTTTTTGACAGTTGATTAATGGGGACTGTTCACGACACTATAAACAAATAAACTAAACTAATATCCTCAGAAATCCATTCGTATTTAATCCAGGTTATTGTAAACTCAGACTCACCATGAGACAGCTGTTCTTGTCCCATGATAAACAAGAAGTCAACGTCGATTATTTCATCACGTAACCTCCGTATATAAGCAACGCCACTCCTGAAGTTACTTTAACTCATACCATGAACTTTCCCTAATCCTAACCAAGTAGTTTGTGTGAGGACGGGCATTTATTTTAAAAGATTGTATGTTACTGTGTGTAACCAGTGGAAATTGACACGTGTTGATGGAAATTCACTAAAAACAAGGTATAGTTTTCCATAGGTTATCATAAGAACGGTTTGAAAGGGGTTTGAAAAGGATCGGTCTCACTCAAGTTTTATTTGAACATTTTGGTCTCGTTCCTTCTGTCTTTGTTCAGCCTTTCTGTATTTTTCTATAGCATGCAGAACATGATCACTGATTTGTTTGTGGCATTAAGGTAAGTCCTAAAACATCTCCCAGCCGGCTCTGAGCAAGGTTGATAACACTGGGCTCTCATTGCAATTCATTCCTGGGGTCCCTCAGGGCTCCAACCTGGGCCCCCTTCCTCTTTTCTCCGTACGCCAATTAACTTTGTTCTTTCATTTGCTTCTCCTATCACAGATATGTAGATTAACACTCATCTGATTCCTCCTTTTCCCTGGTCTGAAACCCAAGTGGTCTCATGAAACCCGGCTTGTCTGGCTGACATCTATCATTAATTTGTATCATCATTGTACAGTGAAGTTATTGTAAGTAGCTTTTTATTAAATAGCCAAATGAAACGTAGTGAAATGATTCCTGCCAGAAGCCCTTCTCACCTACAATTGGCCAACCTCGAAGTTTTTGTATTTTTTAGCAAATTCTGTGAAGGTGATTGTTGTTCATATTTAATCTGTACTATATTTCAAGAACTATGAAGCTAATGAAAAGACTCCTAAGCTTAATATGACATATATCCTTTCTTCAGGATTGATTTGTTTGTCCAGTTTGATGTTTCCAACACTTTTCTGCTGCTCTTTTGAAGAGTAGTGGTTCTAGCCTGCTGATGGAAGTCGCTCCTATCAAAGATGTGAGGACTGGCTGTGGATCTTTTCTCGTCAAGAACGCGTTAGTTTCCTGGAACTCAAAGTGGGAATGAGTTCTTGGGCCAAAGTATGTTGCCTTCAAGTTGAAAGAAGTCCGATTGAATGACCCACTGATGTGGTATTCAAGGCTTTTGAGGGGGAAGTTGGAATTTTCTAATAGCTTCAAGATTTCAAGTTGCATTTTTAAAGGGGTCATTTCTTTGTAATCATAAAACAACCCCATATTTTCTCACTTACGTAAAGTGGTAAACAGCCATGTAAACTTTTTTGCTTTCAGTTAGCTCAGATTTCTAAGTGTGAGATGTGTTTCCTCTACTCAAGGTTGGTGAAAGGGATTCTGTTTGTGGTACATGTTGCAGTAAAATAAAAGAAAGACGGAGATTGTAATCAATGTGACCCGTTCAATCAATACATTCAGAAACACTTCATCACAGCTACATTATGATGCTAATGGGGCATTTGTAATGTTCAAAGTCAACGTAGTGACTGTAGATGCTGCATTATAATGTAAAACACTGACAAGCCAAGGAAATAATAGTTTCAGGGTAAGTTGCCACCTGTCACTCGTTCACCGGCTGACTGACTGGATACCGACCCTAAAGCTTTTAATTAAACTATATATCGACAGCGATCATCGATCTCCAATTTAAAAACTTTCCAAAATGACCCAATTTTGGATCAATACAGTACCTCTTATCTTATCAATGACATATTGCCATTTTCTGCTCGACTGACCATTGTAATTGGGCTACTTGTATATGAAAAAGGCTCGGTATTCTTAATTTTTTGATGTGATCAGTGAAAACCTCCATATCTGTATTTACCGGCAGTCAAATGACAGCAAGTGTTTTCACCCAAAAAAGGGGCGGGGTCACGAGGTAAAGGGAAAGTACTCTCATATATATCTAAAAAACATTTAGAAACAACTTAAAGTCAGTGACAGAATATTTTTTGGGGTTAACTGGTTTGGAAATGCAACAAAAAATGCAATTCTTTCAATACTTTTTAAGAATAAGGTTTATATCAATCTCCAGCAACATTGTTCCCTTGATTTTCCTGCCTTGCCTACTCAATTTAAAAATATGATCTTAAAAAATCAGTTTCAAGGTAGTATAAAGATCAGAAACTCAATGACCTCCAAAATGTATGGGTTTCCTCCAGGAGAAATCTGTCTGTGGAAATCCGATTTCTCTTATTACCAAACCGGATTATGGTAAACGTCTTTCCCATATGATGTTTGAAAAATCTGATCCAGTTCCTTAAGATGCACGGGAATCCAGGGTCTCAGTTTCAGCATTTAAAGGTAATTTTATGGCCTTAGAAATAGCCCAAAAGTGAAATTGAGCAAAACTCTTGAATATCGTCCGCTATGGAGTGATGACAGGTCCTTAATGTGAGATAGAGCCGCAAATCCTTAAAGAATTCAGACTGTGTTCCATGTGACTTAAAATCCCATTTTCTTACCACCGAAGGAATAATTGGACGTTTTGTTGAGAAATGAGCAGTTTGGCGCTGAAATGAAAGCAGAATTGAGGAGGCTAGATGGATGGATTGGATGGAATCGCTATAAACCCAGATAATACGGTTTTTCGTCTCATTAAACCATGACCAGAAGCTCCTACAGCTAACTTTGAATAAATTGTATCTGTCAAAATATAAACCATAATGAAAAACAATCCTAAAGCTAATTTGGACTATTGTAGTTACAATAAAGATAGTTACTTTAGTTTCTGTCAGTCGGTGGGTCCAGACTGAAATCAATTATTAACCGTTGACTTTGACTTCCATCAGCTGGTCAACATTTTAATTACAACCAAATATATTCCCAGGGTTTAGTCTGCACCGAGTAACAGGAGCGTTGCGCCCTCATAGAAAAATGCAGATTTTCCCCGTAAAATGTAAAAGTGATGCCAGAAAACAATATTTCTGTTCCTCAAAAACGGTATAATTACTTCAGAAATAAGAGTAAAGTGGGCAGGGCCGTAATTTTGTAAATGCCCTCATGCCATATATTTTTAGAAAAAACCCTATATTCCCATATGTACTTTATGTGCTAATGATCAAATGATAGCATGCTAACCCACCAAACAAGTGCTACTGCTACCTGCCTTCCTTGTGAACCTCATTGTGAGACAGATGAAGCGTATAACCATTTATTAATGCAGCCAATATATATGATTCCTATAACACTCAATATAGCTACTCCATGTATGGGATACCAACATGGGGTGGTCAAATCCAGCTCAGGCTAACTAACCCTAACCTAACCCTAATTTTCCAGTTGTGGTAGCTATAGTGAAAGTGCTGTTGGGCTGGTGTAGGATAGTTGGGGTTATTAAAACAATATTACATACAATTACATAGATCTTAATTAATACCCTTAGGGATATTCAGTAAGGGTAAATCTGTTATTGCAGCATAAGAGTTAACGAGTAAACGTGAAAATAACCGTTTGATTCGAATAACAAGATTTGGACCACACACACACACACACACACACACACACACACACACACACACGGCTATGTTGACGGCATAGAATTGTTGAGGATAATCCGTCTCTTCGACATATAGTGAAAAAGTACGATCTTATCTAAACATGTCTGCCTTTTATGGACTTATTAATAGTGCCGTTACCGGGCAGACTGACGTTGTGGAAGAAAAAACTGTATACACTGAAAATTGAGTTTCTGAAAGTCCTTAACCTTGTCGGTCTTTAACAGAAGATCTGTTCCAGTGACCTAACATGCATAAAACATTTTCATAAATAATGACATATATAATAAGAGTTTGTGGACAAGGCCTACATTTAAAAAGAAATCTGGTGGAAACTGTCACCAATCAGGTAACACTGCTCTCTCCTCAGAGCACAGGTGAAATCAATTACATCAATTACATCAATAACGACAGGCGTTCAATTCAGCAGAGTGTGTTTCAGGCTCTCTCACTTTGGAGCAGAGCCATTTTTAATGTAATGTGTTTCACCTGTGCTTTTTCCTGCTATGACTAAACGTCTGTCGTGAAATAGATTGTATCGTGAGAATTACGTAGTGACTCAAACACCTAATTTGTCTCCAAGCAGCATTTTAGAGTTCATTCATTTTGCTAAATCTTATTAGACTTCGCCTCGAGGAGTGCGGGACTGAAATTGAAATTCAACTAACAAAGACGTAATGCTTTACAGAGCCCCAGACTTTCTATTTATTTCCAAGGATATTGTCTTGATTGGAAATAAATCAATCCTGTGAGGCAAGGTGTGAGGTGCTGGTTTCTTGCATCACAGACTTTAAAAAGGATTGGGAGATTTACAAGAGATTAAAACGATAGTTACGTATGTAACTACGGTTCTATGAATCCTGGATGACCGCCAGAGGCGGTGCTTAGCACTGAATATCTTCTGTCTCGCGCATGCGTAGGTCGAATATTTATATCAACAAAGTCACGTGTGACCTCGTATGACCCCGGAAGGCATAAGTTCCGGTGCTGTCAACGAGTTCAGTCCTATGGAATCTTCTGGCGGAAACACGAGATTCCGAGTGACCAAGAACTCTGGCGGTCATCCAGGATTCATAGAACCGTAGTTACATACGTAACTATCGTTCTATTTCATCCTTACTGACCGCCAGAGGCGGTGCTTAGCACTGGATGACTTATACCAAAAGAGTCACAAGGAAGTCTGAATACTTACCCTATAGGGATGGCCTAGGTGGACTCTGCAGGAGGACCACACCCAGCGGGTGAGGGGCGGCAACATTCACCCTGTAGTCTCTGGCGAATGTGCTCGGGGATGCCCATGTGGCCGCGGCACATATGTCCTCCAGGGGCACACCTCTCAAGGTCGCCCATGACGTGGAGACACTCCTGGTAGAGTGGCACTTTACTCTGGGTGGCAAGGGACGGTCATTCGCCTTGTATGCCTGGGCAATGACGTTCACGATCCAGTGGGACAAGCGCTGTTTTGAGAGTGCACAGCCCCTTCTAGGACCACCGTAACACAGAGAGCTGTTCAGACTGACGTATGCCTGCGGCAGTCTGGACATAAGCTCTAAGGGCCCGCACCGGGCATAGGAGTGTTGACCTCTCTTCCCCCTCTCCTGATGGGGGTCAAACTGTGCCAGCTGGATAGGCCGATTAAAATGAGAGCGTGCCAGCACCTTAGGGAGGAACGCTGTGTTCGGCCATAAGGTGAGACCTGAGCCATCTGAGTTCCACCTCAGACACGCTGTTCACGGACAAGGCCTGAAGCTCGCCTACACGCTTTGCTGAGGTATACCAGCCTATGGCTCCCCACTGTGTTGTTGTCAACCCTTTCGTGTTGAGCTGATATAGCAGCCACATACACCCTGATGGTAGCGGGACACCGGCCGTCATCCAGGAGGGACTGCAGGAACTCAAGGGTAGTAGGCACCGAGCAATGTACTGGGTCCTCATTTCGCCCTTGGCACCAGTCAGAAAACAGTTTCCACCTGTTTTTGTACTGCCTACGAGTAGATGGTGCCCTAGCATTGAGAATAGTCCTCCTGACAGGCTCTATAAAGTCGCTCAGCAGCGGGTCGGGCCCTCCAGTGGCCAGACCCACAGCTGGAGGCGGCAGGGGTCGGGTGCCACATCCGACCCTCCAGCTGAGACAAGAGGTGCTTCCTGTTGGGGCGACGCCAAGGCGTCCCGCAACAGAGTCTGTGCAGCAGGGAGAACCAAGTCCTGGCTGGCCAGAAGGGGGCCACCAGAAGAAGCCTGTGGCCCTGATGAAGCACTCTGAGGAGTGTTGGTAGATCAGAGGAAGGGGTGGATAGGCATAGAGAAGACACCCTGGCCATGAATGAGCCAGGGCGTCCTGACCCAAAGGGCTGGTCTTCTCCGTCAAGGAGAACCATAGGAGGCAGTGGGTCGAGATCTTCGAGGCAAAGAGATCTACCTCTGCCCTGCCGAAGAGACCCCATGCTGGTCACCACCTCTGGAAGAAGCCGCCACTCCCCCGGTGGAGGCTTATGACGGGAGAGGAAGTCGGCGACTTGGTTCTGCTCTCCGGGCAGATACATTGACCGTAGGCTGGCCAGGCAAGGAGCTGCCCAGGTCAGGAGAGCCTGGGACACCTCTAGCAAGCGTGCAGATTTGGTGCCCCCCTGGTGGTTCACGTGATACACCGTTGTAGTGTTGTCCGAGCAGACAAGCACATGCCTCCCCCTCAGGTATGGCAGGAAGTGCCTGAGTGCTAGGTGCACAGCTCACAGCTCTAGCACGTTGATGTGTTCTGTGCAGTCCTGAGCAGACCACTACCCTGTCCTGTTTTGCCACACCGCACCCCATCCCGAGAGGCTGGCATCCGTCGTAACGGTCTCTCTGCGGAAAGGGACGGAGCCCATGGCCACGCCCCTCGACATATACGACCTCTCCCTCCATGGGGATAGAGTGGAGAGGCACTGTTGTGACACCCTGATTTTTCTGTGCCTGTGCAACTTGTTGTCACTGCAGGGGGCGCAGTGACAACAAGCCCAAGGGAACGACAGCTGAGGCAGCTGTCAGCTTGCCTTGCTTCGTCAGGGGAAACTATGAGGGAAGCAATGGTAGGCTCAACAGCCGGCATGTGGTCAAGGCCGACTCTTGCCGCATCCTGCATGGCTGCCAGGGCTCGGCCATCGGACGTAAGACGGGAAAGAGCCTTAGTGTCCCTCCAGCATGCATGTAACTCCCTCAGATACTCACAAGAGGGAGGAACGGTAAAGGTGGCGGGTGCCAGAGTGCGCCTGAAGAACGCACTGGCTGGCGCTGTTTCGGGCTGCTGTACATCCAGCTGCTGGCGAGCCAGTGCCATGAGAATGACGGTACCCATGGAGCCGTCATCTGCCCCCTCCGAGGATCCATGAGCTGAGGTACAGGAGCCAGGCCCAGAAGCATGGGATGGGCCCTCCCCATCATACTCATTAAATTGAGTGGCTGAAGCTGCCATCGAGAACACATCGTCATCTGGAACCAGCTCAGCCGTGGGTGGATTGGGTGCAGCGGCATGCTCTGTACGGGCACCAGAATGGAGAGCCAAGAGGAGTGACTTCATCTGGGCTAGCTCAGTAGTGAGTAGGTCCACCCTGGAGGACAGCCTATCAGGTTTAGTCCTCTTCTTGGGCGGGGCACCCGCAGCCTCTGCGGCCCAACGCCTAGGATGGGTAGGTTGGGCTGGGGTCGACTGCACAGGGGGAAGGCCACCCTCAGTCAGTAGTTCAACCTCGGCTAGTCTAGCAGCTCTACCGCACGAGGCATGATGGTGCAATTCATGCACGGGTCCTCCGAAAGGCCCTCCCTCAGATGCTCGAGGCCAAGACAAGAGGGGCAAAGGTCATGGCCATCCTCTGGTTGAAGAGGAGCCATACAGGTGTTACAGCCGTTAAACATAGCGACAGTACCAATGAAAAAACTCCAGACTAATTGCTGCTGGCAGCTTAAGTCAGTCTGAGCGAGAGCACTCAGCTGACTGTAAATAACTGGGCCAGGAAACAATCTATGCAGTCGAGGGGAGTGAGCACAATAGTAGTTAGCGTGAGCGTGAGCACTCTGCTAACTGGGGTGAGAAAAATTAAGTCAGTTAATGGTATATATGCCTTGAGAGGAGAGCGGGAACACTCTCTCCACTAGCGCCGTAGCGAGTTAGCCTGAGCGAGAGCACTCTGCTAACTGGAGGATGGAACAGGAACCAATTGTGCACCGTGAGAGGGGAGCGAAGACACTCTCTTCACTAGCGCCGTAACGAGTTAGCCTTGAGCGAGAGCACTCAGCTAACTGGAGGATGGAACAGAAACCAAATGTGTGCAGTGAGAGGGGAGCGAGACGCTCTCTTCACTAGTGCAGTAACAAATTAGCTTGAGCGAGAGCACTCGGCTAACTTGGACACAATTATCTCATTAGCTTGAGAATAGATAGCACAATCAGCAATAAATGGTAGCGATCTCACCGACTGACGTGCAGGAGCGTCCGCTCTTTACCGGTCCGGAGCTCCTGGGGTCCGAGCGGTGAACACCGCGGTCCCCTCCCTTGGGAGGGCGACAGCTCGTCGCAGCCTTTGGAGGGCGAGCGTTTTTTCTAGCCCGCAGCTCCGATCGAGACGATCACAAGGCTACAGGTAGCGATGAGCTAGAATCAAATTTTCAACAAGCTAGCTTGGCTTCTACTCATAAAGTAGTAACCTGTGCAGCGAGAAGATGAAAAAGGACTGAACTCGTTGACAACACCGGAACGTATGCCTTACGGGGTCATACGAGGTCACACGTGACTTTGTTGTAAATATTCGACCTGCGCATGCGCGAGACAGAAGATATTCAGTGCTAAGCACCGCCTCTGGCGGTCAGTAAGGATGAAATAGAAAGGTGACGCCATGAAGTGAGAGGGGACGGTTGCAACAACTCTTCTCCAATCAGAAACATGCTAGAGTGATGACACTCATACTGTAGATGCTCAGTTATTTTGGTGTTAATTTAAAGGATATATAACCTAAAAAAACATCGCTTTTTCAACATACAAGTGTCAACATGCAACTGTCCCCGGGGCATGTTTAATATATATGAATACGTGACGTTCAGGATTATAAACCTGAACAACTGTCTCTGTTGTTGGAAACTCACCTGAAATGTTTAATGGTCTTATTTTAACAATGTGATCACATGACTCCTTCTGATGTCACTGCAGATCTGCTGTAAGCTAGCTAGCTAACGTAGCCAACCTAGTCATTTCAGATATACTGACAAACACTTACAGTTATGAGACCACTGACTCTGAGACGGAGACAGTTGTTCAGTTTTATAATCCTGAACGTCACCAAGCCGTCCCAGCTGTGTGCGTCACTTTTTAGTGTCCCCTGGTCTCCCAGCTGTGTGCGTCACTCTTTAGTGTCCCCTGGTCTCCCAGCTGTGTGCGTCACTTTTTAGTGTCCCCTGGCATCCCAGCTGTGTGCGTCACTTTTTAGTGTCCCCTGGTCTCCCAGCTGTGTGTGCAACCCAGTCTCACGGCATTTCATGTTATAGTCACGGCATTTATTTAATCTATTGATTCGTGTTCACCAACACGATTTTCGCATTTCTTCGTGTCACACAGAACGATTTTAAAAGCAATGTATTTCTATTGGTAGTGTGTTTCGTGCCTGCACCACGTCTTTTTGTCCAGTCGGCTCTTGGAAGACCAGAAGCTGTGTGGTTCATAAAAACATTTTCTTACTCAATATCTTACCCTAAGCCTAACCCTATCCCTTTTATTTTAAATTGTATAATGCCTGAGTTTTGTTGCCGTCCGCGAGGAAAAGAAATGGCTCAGAGCCTCAGAATTTGACATCTGTATTTTTTGTCCTCTTTTTTTCCTTGTAATTTGTTATTATTTGGTGCAGGCACGAAACATACTACCAATAGAAATACATTGCTTCTAAAATCGTTCTGTCAGAAGACTGAAATCTGTATTTTTTAAATCTGTTTTTCCTTCTAATTTGTTATTATTTACATTGCTTTTAAAATCGTTCTGTGTGACACGAAAGAAATGGCGAAATCGTGTTGGTGAACACGAATCAATAGATTAATTTCGTGACTATAACATGAAATGCCGTGAGACTGTGTTGTGTGTGTCACTCTTTAGTGTCCCCTAGTCTCCAGCTGTGTGCGTCACTCTTTAGTGTCCCCTGGTCTCCCAGCTGTGTGCGTCACTCTTTAGTGTCCCCTGGTCTCCGTTGTGTTTTGAGCTTCTTGCAGCGTTTTGTATTTGCAGCGTTTGGTTTCTGCAGCTTTTAGTAAACGCTGCGCATGTTTCCCCAAGATGCTGAATGTTTTCTAAATGCTGCATGTGTTGTCAAGTTGCTGAAGATGTTTCTTTATGTGTACAGGAACATTGCAGTGTGTTTTCTCCTAGTGTTTTTGGCCGTTGTAACGTGTTTGCAACCGTCGGCCCACCATACATTCTCGCCTCAGAAAGAATAACGGCTGTAAAAACTAGAGTCGGTTCCCTGCTTGGTGATATAATGCATACCTTGTGCTGCGATGGCCTTTAAGGTAGAAATAGAGGAATGCCTGTGACTCTGGACAGCAGGACAGTCTGAAGTCTGGAGGAATGCCTGTCTCATATTTCACTGGCCATGAATGGGAGATTGAACCGTTATTGGTCCAAGCCTGCAGACTTATAATGAAGGACATGGTGTTTCTGTTATACATCACCAGTATCAGCTCGTAGATCTGCAGTGTCAGCAGTAAACTTTACTTGTTGAAGCTGAAACCAATAGCAGTGTTTTCAAACTGAACATGCTGACAGGGAAATACCTCAGAAGCTGCTACGCTAAAGGAAACATCCATCAGATTGATAGGTGATGGTGCTAACTATCTGAAATGTAGTAGACAGAAAATATCAGGATGGATTTGGTGCCAGCAGCAGATAATGGGAGGGGAATCCAATGTGGCTGAATAATCATATGCCTCCCTGTTTGTTCCCATCACACCCTCCATCTATCTCCCATTAAAAGTTGTTTTCTAAAAGTTAATCTCACCGACATTTTCCACTGATCAATGATTGCCTGTTGACGAAAAGGGAAACCCCGCATAAAAATCTGTGTTCCTACCTTAAAGGCTGACATAAATCTTAATTATGGGAAGGCACACATCACAGTGAGTGCAGTCAAAGGGATGCAGGCTAAATAAGGACAGGGTTTTATGTGGAAAATACACAACTCATGTTTTATAATTCTTTATAATTCTTTATGGGAATGCTATTTTTTAAACGACTGCATTTATTTGACAGCTAGCAGTAGTAAAACTGTCCGACCACATGAAAAGTAGTTAAATGAAAAGTTTGGAACAATTTTCTTACCAGGAATAAGATAAGAAGATTAAGGGCACTAAATGTGTATGTGCTAAATAAGAAGCTACAGCTAGCAGCCAGTTAGCTAGCTTAGTTGTGCTAAGAAACAGACTACAAACAGTTAGCTTTGCTCGTGCTAACGGTAACAAAATCAAAGACGTTTTTTTTAACGTTTTTTTTGTGAAAAGTCATGTATTTGTAAAGTTGTGAGCAAATGACTGGATAAATGTTTGTGAGTTAAATATGAAGTTACAGCTAGCAGCAGGTTAGCTAGCTTAGCACTGAAACAGTTAGCATAGCATTGGCTAACTAACAAAATCATCAAGGTTTATCTGAAAGTGTTTAATATAGTACGATAAAAGTCATATGTTTGGGAAGTAGTGATCATACCACTGGATAAATTAGACTTGGATTATACTGTACGAATAAAATAAGAAGACTAATGGCACTAAATGTGTATGCGCTAAATAAGAAGCTACAGCTAGCAGCCAGTTAGCTAGATTAGTTGTGCTAAGAAACAGACTACAAACAGTCAGCTTTGCTCGTGTAAGATGAGAAGATTAATAGCACTAGATGTTTGTGTGCTGAATATGAAGCTATAGCTAGCAGCCAGTTAGCTAGCTTAGCAAAAAGACTGCAAACAGTTAGCCTAGCTCTGAATAAAGGTAACAACACCCTAGAAGTTTATGTGAAAGTGTTTAAAATATTAAGATTTTTTGTGAAAAGTTGGTGAATGAGACTTGGATTATAGTTTATGAGTTGTATGAAAATGTGTAGATTGATTGTTTTTGTATTTTTTTAAATGGTGTTTTTGTTTTTAACCCGGCCCCCGTTTACTTTAATTCATTACGACGTGTCTCGTTGTTTATATTGTTCTTCCACCGTGGGGTCATGCAGGATAATTGAAGGTAAAACTATGATGATTATACAAATCATCCTTTTGTAGGTGTTAGAATTGCCTTTCTAAATGTGTTCAAATTATGTTCTTTTTAGGCAAACTATTCCATTAAGTACACTTACCTGGAGTTACATTTACTTTGGGTCTAAATAAATGCCAACAATCATTCGTTAACATCCATAAATAATGAAATGACCTGTATTTCTTGTTTTCATACATGTTTCTATGCCTTTGGTGTTCTTATAAGCCAATATGTGTATTACTCCATATATTAGAATCCAACTATGGCAGTGTTTCCATTTCTCTGTTGGGATTACATTGAAGGAGGCCTGAACAGTGAGCTGTTGCCATGTGGCGCCCTCTAGTGCTGCATGAGATTCAGTGCACCAGTAAAGCAGCAAGGGTCATCCAGTTCACAGCTTTTCTTAATGGTTTTGGCTCATTAATGGAAACAGGGATTTCTAAACTGAAGGTGCATTCATCATAACAGCATATCATGTACAGCACGACCATAGCTCTCCCTCAAAAGCACACAACTTACCTTATGTGACTTAATGTTTGTCTGGCTATAGATTTCAGGATTAGTTAATCTGGATGGAGGCAGTCAATTATATAGTAGAGAATAGAGAGTTAGGATTATTATTATATTACTGTTTTCAAGCTCAAAAGTGAATGTTCATGCCTTAGTATGTTATTTCTCATGTCATTTGCTAATAGGTCCTCAATACAGATCTAAAATAAAAAAATAATTTCATGATATTGCGGTCTGAAACACATCTGATGAATCTCCTCAACATGAAAAAGGTTTGTTATCAACCCAATGATATGGATATGATTATTGAACGGGTAAAAAAAGCACGTTTTAACACATATCTGAGGAAGAGGAGGGACGACATGTTGGTTTGATTTCTCTTTTAAAATTGCTGTTACGTCATATAAATCAGTTTTTGGATCAAAAGGATTATTACCTAAATAATTTGTATTTAGCAGATTCATATTTTTGACAGAGGGCGTTATAGAAGTGATAGAAAGTTGAAAATATTTAAATTTGAGGGTTTTTCTTTCAGAAAGCTGATCCTCAGTGAGGTGAATCGCACTGATCCAGGGTCTGGAGCAGCTTAAACTAAACGATGAGTTGATCCTCACACACTGCCTGACCTCAGGTCTGCTCTCTGGAGACAGCAGAGGATCAGGTGAGATGCTGTTGCACATTTACACTGATATTCAACCCTCTGCCTGGCAGCACAGGAGGTTCTTACTCTCCATTCGTTCCACGCCAGGATGCCAAGACAAACATGGCCGCTCTCCATCTCTGTGGGCTGGCGTACGACCGACCCCCCCCCATCGACTCCCTGCTGAGAGGTGACGTCTGTGTGTGTGCGTTCACATTGTGATTCTAATGTTTTACTTATCCTGGCCAGAGGTGGAATGGTAACTATAAATAATTACTCAGTGGTGGAAGAAGATATTTTAGTTCAGTAAAAGTAGTAATACCTAATCTAAAATAATAATACATATACAATAATAAGTACATTTTCACAGGAAAATTACCTTAATCTATTCGGGGGGGGGGAGGTGCGCCAGTGAGCACGCTCATGAACTCTTCGCCGGAGCCTCGCAGCAGGGTTACTGTGCGGAGTGCATAAAGCAGACCCTTCACGCGATAGCGAGGGGTAGAGCGAGGGATCGCAGTTGCCGTCGTGCTTGTGGACGGATTAAAAAAATTAAACCTAAATGGCTCGCGAATTATACTTTGGCGGCCGCCCAAGTAAAGTCTATGTGTGGGAAACCCTGCTATCTTACCAGTTCTTATGCAAATCGCAAATATCTCTCTCACATGCTGAAACCCCAACCACAGAAGGGGGGGTCTGGGGGGGATTCTCCCCCAGGAGATTTTTAGAAATACTAATATATAAACTACGCATTCTGGTACACTCTGAGAAGAAAATAAATACATCTATTGCTACCCGACATATTAATAATATTTTATGCCATTGTTTGTTTTTCACTTTGTTCTGCAAAGAGCAAAGAGGAGAGAGTCTGTGTGAATTACTTTGTGGGTGGGGTAGATAGCCCCCATTGTTCTGTGACCTGTCAGTCATCAAACCGGGGGGTCATATTTCATTATGTGTTCATTTGTATCTGAAGTTGTACCCATGGATGTATAAAGAATAGTTCTACCGCAAAGTTATTCTCCGTGGGGACTTCCGGCAACGATCTTGATTCTGATTGGCCAGAAGACTCGAAAAAACATCAGCAAAGATGTTTTATTGAGAAGATGATCACTACGTGACAGAAGTTTTCAAAACCGTTTATGGTCTCCGGTACTTCCAGTCCAACGCCGCCTGCACGCGCACAGCGTTAGAACATCGGGCCTTCAAAATAAAAGTTTGACTTTTTTCCCAAAAAAAAAAAAAGGAATTTCTTTTTTTTACATTTTTTTTCTTCACTCACACATCTGCGACCCACTCAACACGGGTCAGTGACACACTTTCGGGTCGCAACCCAGCAGATGAAAACCATGGCTTAGTGGTTAAAGAGCCTGTCTCGTAAACAGGAGTTCCTTGGTTCAAATCCCAGCACTGCTTTGCTGTTACAAAGGAATGAGAATGACCAAGTTCAAGTAGCCTGCAGAGAAGTGACTATACAAAGATTTGATATTTCTAGTGAATGAAATTCGCTTTATAATTTTTCAGGAGCTGTATTCTTAGTAAATTGCAAAGAAATGTATCTTGAACGGCTTCTAGTAATGTGATTGTCTCTGAACCGGTTAAATTAACAGTCACTTTTACTGGATTGATTTGTTCTTGCAACAAAGACCAGAATATATCAGAGGTTTCTGTCCTTTGGTTTTGTGCCTGGCCGACGCGCTCACACATCACACAGAGAGATATTGTTTGTTTCGGTACATTTATTTCCACATTATCCTTTACATGTCTTTCTTCACTGTTTCTTCTTTTAACACGAATAAAAGTGTCTTACCAAACGATGATGGAGACGGTTACGGCACATAAAATAAACAACTTAAACTTATAATTTCTCTGCAGTGGTCAAAAAACCGTATGGCTTCACAACCAAAATGAACCCAGAGTATCGTGAGCTGGACTCTTTTGTACCAGCTGAGGCAATCACAGCGTCAATCAGCTGTTTCCTTTAACCGCATGTGCGGATCACAATTAATTGACATTAATTAACAACCTATTCCATTCCATAACCAATATTCAATATTTTACGCATAATTAAACGATTAAATAATCTAGATAGTAAATCAACGTTTTGGCTCCTATACCCTCTATCTCCCCCTTCAACGATGTGTCTCCAATAAAGACATTATCTGGCAAACTAGTAAGTCCTTTATCCGCTCCTATTTATTTTTCTAAAGTGATGTTGGCAGCGCTTCTGTATCATAGCGAATTACATTTTCTTCCATTGACAATATTTACCAAATTTAAGGAAATGTATATTTTTGTT
Organism: Dissostichus eleginoides; assembly: GCA_031216635.1. Classification (NCBI taxonomy): domain Eukaryota; kingdom Metazoa; phylum Chordata; class Actinopteri; order Perciformes; family Nototheniidae; genus Dissostichus; species Dissostichus eleginoides. The sequence continues at coordinate 2,272,747 of CM062269.1, read as the reverse complement.
TTTTAACGAGAGACCATGAATGTGTAAAGTGACACACAGCTGTTAAAAAGTGAAGTCATTTCTACATTTCCACAAGAACACATTTCCTAAAGAGCGAGCAGCATGCAGTGAGTTACATCAGCTTTATAAAATAGAACAAAGAAAGAGAACATGAAAACCCTTTCCTGTACGAGGCGTCTCCACATCAGCAGCACATCTAAAGTATGTCCACTGCAGGAACTCTGCTGACCCAGGGTCAGTTCTTCACCTGCACACAGACCCCCCTCAACAGTAAACTGAGTCCACTCTCTGCACAGCTATTCATGCATTTCATTTTAAAGACATCACATCTTAAATGTTACAACAATATCTGATCTCATAAAGACTGCATGCACACAAACCTTTACCACAGTTTCAATGACACCAGCTCCTTTTAGAAGAGTTAGAAATCAATGGGAACATTTGATTGGACATTAATTAACCCGGGGTGATGAACACAAACAAGTCCAAGAGCTGAACACATTTCTTCTTCTCTTTCTGACTTTGTCCTCTGAAAGACTTTCGGAGCGTCTCCAAGAAAACCAATGCTTTGATTACAGGGAGAACGTCTCCCACCCAAACTCAGGATTATGGGATGTCTGTGGACCCTTGTTGAGATGGACACGGGTCAACAGGTAACCCTCTGGGACCTGGAAGAGAAACAGGGACATACTTTGGTTATAAAACCAACAGTAGATTGTAGACAGGCTTTTTCAACTGATAGAGGAGAGGATTTGTTCCACTGGATCAAAACTATCTGATCTGCTCTCACCTCTCTGTACTGAATATACAGACAGTGGACTAAGTACATTTACTCTACTACTGATAGAGTGTATTTGATCCACTGGATCAAAACTATCTGATTTGCTCTCACCTCTGTACTTTAATGTACTTGCCTCAATATTTAAATGTTTTGATACTTTGAACTTCTACTCCACTACAATTCAGAGGTAAATGGTGTACTTCTTCTCCACTACATGTATTTAATATCTTTAGTTACTTTACAGATCTGGATGAATGATGTGAAATATAATCAAGTCTTAAATTAGTGATGGGAATTATGGCTCTTTGAAGGGAGCCGGATCTTATGGCTCCTTTGCTTTCAAAGAGCCGTTCAAAAGAGCCGTTCAAAAGAGCCGTTTTGTTAAAGGGGGCGGGGTTACTAGGTTTATCTGCGAAATAATCACCAGGATAATGATTGACTGTATTTAATGTCAATAATCTGCATTGTAAACATGACACAAGGTGGCGCCATATCCATGTCATTCATGTCAGTGAATGTACTACTTTGAATTGACCCTCTGTATGTGTTAAGTAAATAAAGTTGCCTTGCCTTGAATGAAATGCACGCAACTCTTAATATTAGATGCTGTGTTTTTAAGTGGCGATGGAGATTATTTATTGATCCTGCTTTAAAGGATATTTTGCCTTTACAAATGGTGCGCTTTATCACTGCCTGGGTTTTGGTTGAAGTGCATCCAAATGCTGCTGCGTTTTCGCGTTTGGCTCATTTTCCATCCGAAAAACACGTCGTCTACCTGTCCTGTACCACTTGTTATGACTTCTCTGTCTCGCGTATTCCGCTAAGACCCACCCATCGCTACTTTCACTATATTTTGATGATAATACTTTTCTACTTTTTTTGAGGAACATTTTGAATGCAGGACTTTTACTGTAACAGAGTATTCCTACACTCTGGTACTTCTACTTTTACTGAAGTACAAGATCTGAGTACTTTTACTGAAGTACAAGATCTGAGTAGGCTACTTCTCCCACCTCTGAATCAGGGTTTCCGCTAGGATTTTTTCTTGCCGGTCAAATGTCCGGACAGAATTTATTTTACCGGACAAATTTGAAACTTACCGGTCATGTTTCAATAATAATAATAAGAATTGTGTAGCAGAGTTTCCGTTAGCAGGTAATTACCGGACTATGACCGGATATGCTGATGTTTAAAACTCAGTTAATGGGGCTCATGTTTATATTGCTTCAGTTATAATCGTAACAGATCGAAAAATTCAGATTAATTTTTCAATAAATGATTCCACAAACAACAAACATAATTATTACATTCAAACAAACTACTTGTAGTAGATGAAGTACATTATTCAAAAGTTTACATTAACTTTGGATAATAACACGGGAGAAACGGATCCTCTCTTTTCCTCTCTCTCTCCTGACAGCCCGTCAGTTTCTCATGCAGCTCGCTAAACAGTGGGCGGGGCTTCAGGTGATCATGCAGAGCTGCGTGTCTCTGTCTGACTCAGCAGCTGATCTGATCTCTCTCTCGCGTCCGGTTATACTTCACTCGCGTTTATGTCCATATCGATCAGATCCAGTTCTCCTGATCGGCCTTTATAGAGAGCACCGATCAAACTATTAAGAGTGAATATCGGCCGATAATGACTGGCGGCCGATCGATCGGAGCATCCCTAATTATTACCGGACATTTTGACCGGCAGGTTTTGAATTTACCGGTTTTTAATAAATGTTACCAGCTAAAAACCGGTAATTACCGGCTAACGGAAACCCTGCTCTGAATGTATGATGATTTGAAACTGTGTACATTACAATATATGCAAAAACAACTTCTCCCACCTCCAGAAAAACAATAACTACATTTATTCAGTGATGAAACCTCAATAAATGAACTTCACAAGGTACGACCTCTCACCTTTCTGTCTGTCTTCACTTCCTGTTCTGGAGTCACCGGGAGAAAGAGAAAGAATAATGATAATATTTACAACATCAACAAAGAGAAACAGCCAAAATGATGAAGAGAAAAAAATAAGAGTGTTGTTTTCCACTGAGGTCATGCTCCATTAAAGAGTTTCATATCTTGATGAATGGAGGATATGGTTTCAGTACTCACAGGTCTTCTGGATCGTGGCTCTGATCGTCTCTCCTCCTCTGATCCTGTAGGGATGAACACAATCCAACAGTTTGAGATCAAGTCTGAAATAATAGTTAGTTCTTTGAGTCAGCTTCAGAGTCCTGACTGATCTCATGCTTTACATCCCATCATATCTTCTCTGCAAACACTACGACTGACTGCCACAGCTCTCAGCTGCATTACAGGAGATAACCAGTCATTAGAAACTAAAAGCATCCCATCAAAAACAGACTACCTTTCCCACTCTTCTGTAAAACCCCATATGTCTGTTAGAGAGTTGATTACTAAATGTGGCTTTGCATTTCCAGCTGGCCTTCTATAGTTGATGGAAGAATGAAAGAGCCTGCAGTCAATGGGTAACATCACTGATCTGTTGGGATTCCCCAGTGAGAAAAACCCCTGAGTTACAATACTGCTGAACCAGCAGAGACCCCTTACTGACCTGAGAGCCTCCAGTCTGCAGTCTGGACTCTCCAGAAGATCTCTCAGCAGCTCCACTCCTGAATCCTGCAGAGCGTTGAGACTCAGGTCCAGATCTCTCAGATGGATGTTGGACTTCAGAGCTGAGATCAGAGCAGAACAGCTGATCTCTGACAACCGGCAGCTCCTCAGTCTGAATAAAGAAAACAGGATGTAACTTTAAAAACAATGTTCCCGTTTGAAATAACTCCAGGTTTAATAATGTGATCAGAGTTAAACAGGGTTTTAATGGCAGCGATGATGCAGAAAAAATCAACTAATAATATGGAACTTTAACTTTGATCAGATCAGAGTTTCCGTTAGAATTTCTTTCTGCCGGTCAACATGTCCGTTAAAGTTTCAATCTTCCGGACAAAATGAGAAAAGTGCCGGTCAAAGGTCTTCTTTGTTATTTACTGAGCTTTAAAACAAATAGAAAACGACTCTATATTAAACAAACTAATTATAGTAGATTAATTACATTATTCAAAAGTGTACAGTACATTTGGATAATAACAAGGTAATAATAAACGGAGCCTCTGTTTTCCTCTCTCTCTCTGACAGCCCGTCAGTATCTCGTGCAGCTCGCTGATCCAGTAATGAGTGACCCGACAGTAAAGAATAAACATATTTATAACTAGTGTAGCTTGTTCCAGAGGAGATACAATAGCTAAGTGTGTTAGTTCTAACTTGAAGTGTGTGTTTTGCTCCGCTCACCAGTCCGTCACAGCGGACAGAGCTGCAGGTCAGATCATAGAGCTGCATCATGTAGAGCTGCAGGTGATCATAGAGCTACATCATGAAGAGCTGCCGGTGATCATAGAGCTGCATCATGTAGAGCTGCAGGTCAGATCATAGAGCTGCATCATGTAGAGCTGCATCATGAAGAGCTGCAGGTGATCATAGAGCTGCATCATGTAGAGCTGCAGGTGATCATAGAGCTACATCATGTAGAGCTGCAGGTGATCATAGAGCTGCATCATGTAGAGCTGCAGGTCAGATCATAGAGCTGCATCATGTAGAGCTGCAGGTGATCATAGAGCTGCATCATGTAGAGCTGCAGGTGATCATGCTGAGCTGCGTGTCTCCGTCAGCAGCAGCTGATCTGATCTCTGAGCTCTCTCGCGTCCGATTAGACTTCACTCGCGTTTATGTCCATATCGATCAGATTTGGCTAGTTCTGGCTAATTATATGACTGCCTTGCTTAGGACACCTAAACAATAACCCTTACTTGGCAACGGGGTGTGGCGGCAAAGTATAGCGCAGCATTATGCATTTGTTTACATGAGGGGTCAAAATGTCCCTTCAGGAGGATACATCTCTTTCTCCACATTAAATGTTAGACATTAGAATGTACTCTTCTTGTCTGTCACATAAGAGGCGCAACTGATGCGGTATTGCGCAGAGGGAAAATTATTTTGACCGGAGAGATTTAGATTTGCCGGTCTTCAGCATATTTTACCGGTCATAGTCGGTAATTACGGCTAACGGGAACTCTGGATCAGATCTTTAACAAGTCCTTCATCTCCCTCACAGCTCATCAGTACTGAAAGCATCTCCACTGACTCATGGAGCACAGTGTGAGTCTGTGGAAGCTCAAACTCTCTCCCTCACACATTCACCTTCTCTTTGTTATTCTGATGAATATTCTACCATTTTCCAAAAATGGGAAAAGAATGATGAAATGTATTTGTTCAAATTCAGAAAATCATAAACACAAACAGATCAATATGAACTGCAGTCAGTGAACTGACCTCAGAGCCTCCAGTCTGCAGTTTGGACTCTTTAGTCCAGAACTCAGCAGCTTCCCTCCTGAATCCTTCATCTCTCTGTTCTGACTCAGGTCCAGATCTGAGGACACGACTTCACAGTGAGTCTCTGAGAGTCCACAGTCAGTAAGTCTATAATAACACATATATTACAACATGTGTTAAAAAAGAGGGAAACATTATATTGACCTCAAGCATTTGATGAAAAAAGATTTGACATGTTCTGATAGACATATTCTGTTAGTCCATTTAAATAATAAATATTATAATACAGTTGAATGTGTTTCAGTGTGATCTGATCACAGGTCTGTGCTCCTGCTGTCAGTCACTGTTACCAAAAGAAACAGAAATTAAATAAATCACTTGACAATATTAGAGATGTACACCTTTAAATGTTAGTTCATATTTGGATGAATGATGGATGTGTTGGCTTCTCTGAGCATCTGCACATTTATTTATGCAGATAAAAACAATTAACAAACCAATAAAGTTTCAATATGTTCAACTGAATACCATCAGATGTTCTCAGTATATCAGCATTAAGACATAACTCTGTTATTGGTGGGGAATTAATTTATTTTAAATTCTAATTAATTGTGATAAAATTGTGTGTGTGTTTAATGATAAAGAAACGCTAGAAAGTAATAATAACTGCTTTCACTGATAACTGTAATTCCTGCTGTGTGGTGTGATCACATGCTGAGAAGCCTCTAAAGTCCTTCATGTGTTTGACTTGTCGCCTCCATCAGTCAATATGAAGAGAGAAACGGTTCAATTTAACTATTATTATAAATCAATAGAAGAACAGTGTTGGTTTTATTTTGCTCTCACATTATGTAAACAGCAGAAATGTTATTGTGTTTATTTGAATAATTACATTCTGATCCACATTAGTTTATAAAGTTAATCACATCTGGACTTACTTGGCCTCACATCTGGAATCAGTCTCAGTCGTCCCTCCTCTGATGTTTTGTACTTCTTCAGGTCAAACTCATCCAGAACCTCCTCTGACATCTGCAGCAAGTAGGCCAGAGCAGAGCAGTGGATCACAGAGAGTTCCTCCTCTGATCTGTTCTCTGACTTCAGGAACTCTGTGATCTCCTGATGTACTGAGTGGTCCTTCATCTCTGTCAGACAGTGGAAGATGTTGATGCTCCTGTCAGGAGAGAGGTTTGTTCTCTTCTCCTTCAGGTTGCTGAGGGCTCTCTGGATGAATGTTGGTCTGTTGTCTGTGCGACCCAGCAGGCCTCCTAACAGTCTCTGGTTGGACTCCAGAGAGAGGCCGTGGAGAAAGCGGACAAACAGGTCCAGGTGGCCATTTTCACTTTGGAGGGATTTCTTCATGGCTCTCTGCAGGAAGACATCCAGGGATGGGTAATCCTTATCACTGTTATAACTGTTGCTATAGTCTCCCTGCAGGAAGTCCTTCAGTACCTCTGTGTCTCTGTTGGTGTAACAGTGCAACATGTAGACTGCAGCCAGAAACTCCTGAATGCTCAGATGAACAAGCAGTAGACTGTTTCTGGAAGATCACTCTCTCTCTTTGAAGATCTGTGTACAAACTCCTGAGTGCACCAAGGCCTCGGTGACATCAAGACCACAGCGCTCCAGGTCTTCTTGGTAGAACATGATGTCTCCTTTCTCCAGATGTTCAAACGCCAGCCTCCCCAGCTTCAGAAGAACCTCCCTGTCAGCCTCCGTCAGCTGCTGTGGACTCGTCTCATGTCCCTCTTCATACTTCTGCTTCTTCCTCTTGGTCTGGACCAGCAGGAAGTGTGAGTACATGTCAGTGAGGGTCTGGGGCAGCTCTCCTCTCTGGTCTGTAGTCAACATGTGGTCCAGAACTGCAGCAGTGATCCAGCAGAAGACTGGGATCAGACACATGATGTGGAGGCTCCTGGAGCCCTTGATGTGAGAGATGATTCTGCTGGACAGGTCTTCATCACTCGATCTCCTCCTGAAGTACTCCTCCTTCTGGGCGTCAGTGAAGCCTCGTACTTCTGTTACCCTGTCCACACACTCAGGAGGGATCTGATTGGCCGCTGCAGGTCTGGAAGTTATCCAGACGAGAGCCGAGGGAAGCAGCTTCCCCCTGATGAGGTTTGTCAGCAGCACGTTGACTGAGGACTGCTGTGAGACATCAGACACAACCTCATTGTTTCTGAAATCCAGAGAAAGTCTGCTTTCATCCAGGCCGTCAAAGATGAACAGCACTTTACAGACAGCCAGCTGCTCTGCTGTGACCTTCTGTAAGGTTGGATGGAAAACATGGAGCAGCCTGAGAAGACTGTACTGCTCACCTTTGATCAGGTTCAGCTCCCTGAAGGAGAGCGGGATCACCAGACTGACATCTTGGTTTTCCAAACCCTCGGCCCAGTCCAGAGTGAACTTCTGCACTGAGAAGGTTTTTCCAACTCCAGCGACTCCGTTGGTCAGGACCGCTCTGATGAGAGTCTGTTGGTCAGGTAAGGCTTTAAAGATGTCCTGGCACTTGATTGGAGTGTCATGGAGGGTCTTCTTCTTGGAAGCTGTCTCCAGCTGCCTCACCTCATGTTGGGTATTAACCTCTTCACTCTGGCCTTGTGTGATGTAGAGCTCAGTGAAGATGCTGTTGAGGAGGGTTTCACTTTGATCAGTTCCTTCAGTCACACGTTCACATCTCCTCCTCAGACTGAGCCTATGTTCATCTAAAACCTCCTGCAGACCACTATCTGCTGAAAGAGAAGGAAACATGAGAGAATCAGGAAAATGCTCGAGAATCAAAAAAAAACAGAGTTTAAATGTTTTATAAAGCTTCATGTCTATGCTCTTCAACATTAAACCTATTCAAAAACAAATGAACCAGGAAGAGGAATAAACGCTGCATGTGTTCGGCCTCTTACCTCGTACAGTTCTGGTCTGACTGGCAGGACTTCTCCTCTTCCCTCTGTGGAGATGAACACATCCTTTATAGCACTTTACATTAGTGGAGCTGATTCTCACCAATGGGCAGAGCGTCACAAACTGTACACTCAAGATGAAATGTGTCACGCTGCACGAATACGCAGGTGACGTGAATTTGACTTCTTCACTTCATTCGTGTTGCCAGGCACGGATCCGGGTCTTTGCGTTGACTCTACATGTAATCACACAAAAGTCTGTTTTTCTGCTGAAGCTAAACACAACCAGCTCACCAGGTATTTACTTTTAATAATAAACATCTTAAAAATACTTTAACATGCCCAAGTAGTCAATAATGATTTGGACGATATACTTTGTTTTGAGTTAGTATTCATCAACATTTTCTTAATAATTCTGTAAATAATGACACTATAATTGCATATTGAAATATCCTAAAATAACGTTAGCTTGCTGTACTCTAATGCCTTTTTCCTTTACAAACTGCTCACATGATATCATTAAAGAACAGTGTAATATATCAGGTCATATGAAACTGAATCCTCTTCAGGTCAGTGTACAGTAGAAACAGACTCTTACTTTGTGTCTGAGGGTCCAGGTTCATTACTGAAGTTTAGAGGTTCATCTTTAGACCGGTCACTCTTCAGAGACAGACAGCTGGAGGCTGGAGACTCTGCTCTCTGTCTGTGGAAACAACACATGTTTATTAAAGATTTTTAGAGTTTTTGAGTTGTGATTGTGGGTTTCTGTTGTTAAAAATCATTTGACAAGGAATTGGCTAAAAGATAATAACTTTTTTAAATAAAATTCATTTGAGAGTGAAAAGCTTTACATATTTGTATTTTATTATCTTAATTTAACACAAAGTCCAACATGTAGAGTGTGAGGATGATTTCACTGGTAGATTATTTACTATCACTGATGATGCCAAGGAGCAAGAGTTCACTTAAACTGTAATTCACTGTGTCTTTACTGCGATCATTTAACAGTTTTGATGATCAGATAACATACAAACTGAATCCTCTGGTCAGTTCACAGTAGAAACAGACTCTTACTTTGTGTCTGAGGGTCCAGGTTCATTACTGAAGGTTATAGGAAGGTGTTGAGACCGGTCACTCTTTACAGACAGACAGCTGGAGACTGGAGATTTGTCCTCTTCCTCATCTTTTAAATCGCTCATGTTCTCCAGTCTGAGAGATAAACAATGAACACTGGAGACACACACACACATCCAGTGGAGGAAATAATTATTTGATCCCTTGCCGATTTTGTATGTTTACCCACTTACAAAGAAATGAACAATCTATAATTGTAACGGTAGGTTTATTTTACTAATGAGAGACAGAATATCAAAAAGAATATCCAGACATTTACATTATATAAAAGATACAAATTGATTTGCATATAACTGTTGGAAATACGTTTTTCATCCCCTTGCAACAAACAAGGATTCTGGCTCCCACAGACCGGTTACACAAGTACTCTTCCTTTAAAAAAGTACTCCTAATATCAACTTGTTACCTGTATAAAAGACACCTGTCCGCAGAATCAATCAGATTCCAACCTCTCCACCATGGGCAAGACTAAAGAGCTGTCTAAGGACCTCAGGGACAAGATTCCAGAGGTGTCTCTGTGTGAAACACGGGTTCCTACACCAAGTTCTGACACATAATGTCAATTTCTGGATTTTCTTTTTGATATTCTTACTCTCAATGTTAAAATAAACCTACCATTACAATTATAAACTGTTCATTTCTTTGTAAGTGGGCAAACTTACAAAATATGCAAGGGATCAAATCATTATTTCCTTCACTGTAATAACACACTCTGTAGCGGCGATCGCTCATCAAAAAAGGCCACTCATGGAGGTTAGCAGTCAGAGTTCCCAACGCGTGTTGTTGTGAAGGATGAGGTCCACCATGACGTAATTTGTAATGCTTTATTTTCTTATCCACGGTTAAAATGTTCTTTTAAGACTCACGTATCTAAAATCTTGTTTAAAACATAATGATCACGCACACGCTCAGACACAAACAATCACGGTCAACACGGTTGAAAAACGTGTGGCTTCCTTTCTAACCTCTCATCCCAGCTGATCACCCGTGCCCACATATATAGGTTAATTACCTCTCGTGCTCCCAGGTGCGCAGATTGGATGATGACGCGTTCACACACACACACACATAGACAAACCCCGTGCACAACCCAAAGCAAATTGGCTCCAACACACTTGTTTCAATCTAAACCATCCTAATAATACAGTTTGTTAAAATACATCAAATCAGTCAGATTTCAAACAGACCCTCTCCATTCTGATTGCGCTCGGCTGTCACATGTTATGTAACTCTGATAAATCAGAAAAAAGAAAAAAAAAATGCTTACAACACTTGCAGAAGTCTCAATGGATTCTAGGACGCTCATTTTTAACCAATAAGTTCTTACATCTAGTATAACAGTAAATCATGAATGTGTTAAAAAGCAGAGCCTGGTGTTAACACTCACCCTGTTGTCCCCCTCTTCCGTCCAGGTGTAAAATGGCGTCTGACTTCATACTTGGACTTTAACACCCTCACCTGTCTACAGCTCCTCCCCTTGTTTTATGATAAGCCTTATCAGCTGAACAGGTACACATGCAGGGATTATTATCAGTAAAATAGAAATACAAATGCAGCTAAAAACAAGCTCAACAAAGTAATTGAAATAAAAATATTAATACCACAGTGTGAAAATAATCCAGTACAAGTAAACATTGTGCATTCAAAACCTTACTTAAGTTTGTGTCATGTCTCGGAAACTAATTATGAAAGTTTATTCTTTATATTAGTTTTGTCATGTCCCTTTGTGCCTTCTGTCTTATTTTGAAAAGTAATTTCAGGACTCCATGCTCCCCGCCCCTATGTGTCTCCTGCGTTCATGATTGTTTACCCCGCCCTGATTGTTTCCACCTGTGTCCCTCACCTTGTGTATATATTGTTTTAGTTCCCACCTGTCCAGTGCCAGTTCGTTTTCATTCATGACTACATTCAAGCCTGCTCCATGGTCGTATTCCGTTTTCATGCTCCTGATGATTGCAATTAGTTTTTCCTCGAAAGAGTGATTTTGTGTTTCCTGTTTTGTAGTGATGGTGAGATGAAGCCTTATGAAGCTTTGAAGCTTTCCAGCCAATTGGTTCGCTAAAGGGTTCATCTCATGAGGCTTCGTCATGGGCTTCATTTGAACACAAACCCCCCTGTTGGTCAAAGTGTGTAAAACAGGCAGATTTGACATCTCAACAGTGAGCTCTTTCTCCTACCGAGTTCCCAATGAGTGAAGCCTTAGAATAACTCTAAACAACAAACATAAAATCATATTTTCATGTTAACAATATTGTTTTATTCCAGTTTAATGATTGTGATTGAAAAGCCTAAGGAGGCTGGTAAACATTGCAAAGAGGGATTTGTATTCCTTAATAATATTCGTAAACTGAACCATGTTGTATCCTGAGAAAGGCTAAACCATATCAAAGAATACATTTATTAACTGCATTATCTAATTTAGATGTAGCTTTTATAAATAAAAAAGACGTATTGCCGAGTCGTTGAACCAGGGACCCTGCGGTTATGAGTCAACTGCTTTCCAGCTGAGCCACAGCCCACACACTGAATCTACCTGAAACACTGCATGCTATTTATTCCTGTATTTATTCATTTATGTTTTTTTCCTATATTTATTTATTTATACTTATGACATGTTCCGACCTCTATATAAGTGAGGGTCTGAGCTCTCTTAGTTCCATCGTGTCACCGGGCCCGGGTACAGGGGGGTAATATGGTTCATTATACATCCATGGGTAATATGAGCGTTGTGGTTCAACCGATCTGAATCGCTTCCTGAAGCAGTCACGTGGTATCGACAGGCAGCGAGGCTTCGTTTGTCATCGATGACGTCACTGGCCCAAAACGATACAAGCCTCGATACAAGCTTCACAAAAAGCTTCGGGGATTACTCGACACACGCTCCGAAGCCTCGGCGCAATACGTAACATCACTACTGTTTTGTTACTGTGTTAAGTCCAGTAAGTCTTTATTTTTGAAAACCACCTGAGTCTGAGTCGTGCATTTGAGTTCATGCCTTTGAGTTCACCCTCCTGACAGTTTGTTTAGGTATTTAAGTACTCTAGTGTTAACGGTGCATTAAATTGTTCCCTATTCTATATATCTGTATCTGGATTAATAACCCTGCTGCATTTATTGCATATATTACTGTTTTTTTCCCCAGAATATGAATTGCCTTTTTTGTAATTGGCACCAGGGAGCCGTTGCATCTGATGAATGCAACCACATTAAAAAAAATTATTCACAACGAATTTAAGATTAACTCAACTGTGTTTAAATTATAGTTAGATCAAAAGTTGAATAGACATTTTTTAATTGATTTCTAATGATTTCAAAGTTCTAGCCCACCATTGAGCGCTGTTAAAAAGCAACATATTGAACCCCAGAATGCAGCATGGTTCCTATTCTCTATTAAACAATATTTAAATCTGCTTTAACACAACATTAAACACATCTTAAAGTGACTACAATAACAGGGGTGAACAAACTGGTCTATGTCCCTTTTCATTTCTCATACACATCACAAAGCAATACTTAATAACAACAACCGTAATGCTTCAGCATTAAAACACCATAGACTGTAAATATCAGGAAAACACAGACACTCATCACTGAGGTCACAATATCAATCGATCCAGCAGAGCAATAGCCTTTAGGCAAAACCCAGAAGATCAACTAAAGATATGACATAACATGAACTTACCAAAGCTGAAGGCTCACTTGAAAAGAAAAAAGCGGCACAGCAGCGTTATTCCTCTGCATCTGCAGTTTCTCTCCGAGACTAAGTGTCTCAAATTTGTGCTCCATTTAACTTCATTCATTTTCTTTCCGTTTTACTGATTGTAATCGCTGGTGATGTAGCTATACGCTGCTCTCTGAATGCTCTCTGAATTATGAGATGACGTTTTAGTGGGGTTGCCAGCACTTTGCCCGACTTGTGTTTATTTTTTTGCCGCACACATTGAATACAAAAATACTCTGAGCATGCTCAGTGTATTTTTTAAAGTTCCCATTCATTTTGACAGCGAGAGAGAGGGTCAGATCGGAGCTTGCCCCACATCACACATCGATCAACCCGGCTCAATATGCCTACTGTAGACACTAATTAGAAGAATGCAAACTAAAACAGCAATGTACAGACGAATCAGATGACTAAACATGACCTTAAAATATATTTTAACATATATTTTATACAACATTCATAATTAAGTAAAGATAACACCCTTTTCACCCCGGTTACATTTTCCATTTGGCCTGTACGATGGGCGCTGTAAGTGATGAAAGTGGGGAATGTTGGCTTATCAGGCGCCCACAGCTCACAGCCAAAGTGAGAGAGAGAGAGAGATAGAGAGAGAGAGAGAAAGAGAGAGAGAGAGAGAGGGGGGAGAGGAGGAGGAGGGAGAGGGAGGGAGAGAGGAGGAGGGGGAGAGGGGGAGGAGAGGAGAGGAGGGAGAGGGGGGAGAGGAGGAGGAGGGAGAGGGGGGAGAGGATGGAGAGAGGGAGAGGGGGGAGAGGGGGAGAGGGGGAGAGGGGGAGGGAGAGAGGGGGGAGGAGAGGAGAGGAGAGGAGGAGAGGAGGGGGAAGGGGGAGGGGAGGAGGGAGAGGAGGGAGAGGAGGGAGAGGAGGGAGAGGGGGAGAGGGGGAGAGGAGGGAGAGGGGGAGGAGGAGGGAGGAGGGAGGGAGAGGAGGGAGAGGATGGAGAGGAGGGGAGAGGAGGGGAGAGGGGGAGGGGGGGGGGGGGAGGGAGAGGGGGAGAGGAGGGAGAGGGGGAGAGGGGGGGAGAGGATGGAGAGGGGAGAGGGGGAGAGGTTTCAGAGTCTCTCCATATGGGATATGGTGTGTTTCTGGTTTGGGTGTTCTTGTGATTTTATGAGGAATGTATCCAGTTCTGTTTTATGGGTGTTTCCATAGATCTAGTCTCTTTATTTCCCCTCAAAGAGCACCAGATTGATTCATTTAACTCCAACATTAAATACAACATCTTACCGGGGGAGCATGCCCCCAGACCCCCCGAGAGGATTTCAGGTCCACCCCCAAAATATGTTCACATGGACAGGTTCCCAATAGGTAGTATTTAAACTATAGGGCTGTCACTACGGGCAGCAATGCTGTAAATATTGGGAAATGAATCCAGCCAAATGGCCCCAGAAACCCTGGTAGTGGGCTGGCTGAGTTTCATTCCCGGCCTGACTTCTTGTCCCAGTCCGGCCCTGCCTTCCTGTGTTGGGTTCCAAAGCTGTTTCCCTTCCAAAACACTCCAAAACAATGACTAGTCAAAGTCAACTTTAATGTACTTTTCTCTGTGTGTTTGTACAGACAGAGAGATCGAAATAACGTTTCCAACAATCCCGAATACAAAATACAAATATAAAATATGTATATCCTATATATTACATGTCACTTGTTAGACGCTTTTATCCAAAGCGACTTACACACTCAATACTGTGGGCAATCCCCACAGGAGCACTTTGGGGTGAAGTGTCTCAGGGACACAACGACATGCTGACTGCAGTGGGGTTTGAACCTGTGCTCCCCTGATCCAAACACCAACGCAATAGTCCACTGCGCCACAACCAACGGACACATTTACACATATGCACACATTAAGATAAAACACAACAATCAATATATACAAAATAACAAAATAACAGTCACTTCAATATCTTTGGGTATCATCCAATACTGTTTTAGCTCCATCATAACTAACTTATTATTTATACTTTTACTCAAGAACAAGATCTGAGTACTTCTACTTTTAGTCAAGATCTGAGTACTTCTACTTTTAGTCAAGATCTGAGTACTTCTACTTTTAGTCAATAACTGAGTACTTCTACTTTTACTCATGTACATGATCTGAGTACTTCTACTTTTACTCAAGTACAAGATCTGAGTACTTCTACTTTTACTCAAGTACATGATCTGAGTACTTCTACCCCCTCTGACTGAAGTACATTTAATATACTTTAATGGAGTATTACCATTTTAAGCTTCTTTAATCTTCCACTCCTTTTCCGTTCAGACAGAAATATAGTGTTTGTCTCCACTACATCCATTTGTCAGCTAGAGGTACTAATTACGCCTAACACCTGATAAATGATGATATGTTGATAAAGATGGAGTTAAGCTTGAATCCCAAAAACACTTAGATTCTGTGGGGGTCTTTCTTTTGTCTTAGGTAACATTATAATGTGTTTAAATGAGTCTCCGTTAGCCTAATAGCATAATTGCCTAAGTCATTTTTTGGCCAAATTGTGATATCTGCCTAACTTTACTCTCCTACCACTGCTGCATCACCCTGCCTTATTGCCTATGTCCTCAGCCTATCAGAACGCATTTTAGAGTCCAAAATCACTATCTGCCTAAGTCATCTCTTTGACTTAGGCATTTTTGACGCTACATACAAAGATGGCGGACCGCATGAGACAGAGGGCTCTGCTGACCACAAGTGAAGCATTAGCTCTTCTTTTTGATTCATCTGGTGAGCTAGTTCATATTTCTTCAACTTTCTAGACACTAAATGTACTTTCAGTCAATCAAAGGGATTAGGAACTGTGTGTTTAAACTTTTAATCACATTTCTGCGACAAGGTATGATGAAGTAGCAACACTCAGCAACTTTATTTTCTTCTGCTACAGGGTCAGGAAATGAACTTGATACAAATTTAGAGAAGGACTCAGAGAAGGATTTAGATGACAGTAGATGGGAGAAAGAAGGAAATGACATAGACACCGAGCAACGGATTGAAGAAGAAACAGCCGATGAAGCCTCCAGAGCTGATTCTGATCCTGATTCATGGTCAGAAAGTGAACACGATGACTCTGTCTTGGATGAGGACTATAGACCTAAGAAAGATGACCGCCCAGATGATGATAGTGATGCAGACACGCTCAACATAGTGAAGAAGAGGCTGCACTTGAAGCTCCCGCTGTTAAACGTCATAAGCGTCCAAGGTCACATATGTGGAAGCGACAGGTGATAAAAGAGAAGTGCCTTAAGGGGGAGAGTTACAAGAACGCAACGGGACAGGAGAGACAGCCAAAGACCATGGGCCCACCCTGCACATCACAGCACTGCTTAAGGTCGGAGAAACGAAGTTGTGAACTGCTGAGTGAAGAAGAAAGAACGGATATCTTCAACAATTTCTGGTCCATGCCCTCCTGGGAGACACGCAAGCTGTATATCCAGACTTTAGTGGAAAATGTGCCTATAAAGCAGAAGAAAGGTGGTGTTGCATCAAGGAGAAAAACGTCCCTATCATACCACCTGCAACTGGCAGATAGATGTAAACTACCTGTGTGTAAGATTATTTTCTGTTCAACCCTTGGCATCGCCCCCAGAACCATCGGATCATGGTTAACTGTGGACATGAAAACCAAAACTGATCCGCCCAAACCCAAGATCAATAAGACTGGTCCACATATGCCCATATCAGATGCTGACCAGACCTTCCTGAAAGAATGGCTCTCTGGGCTGCCTACTGTTCCATCCCATTACTGCCGTCAGGTTCCCTCCTATCAGGATAAGAAGTTTGTGGAGCCGGGAACAGTTCTAAGTGACCTTCACAAAGAATACCAGAAAGCTGCTGGTAAAAGTGGAGCACGTGTTGTGAGTGAGACATATTTCCGAAAAGTGTTCAGTGAGCAGAAATACTCTGTGTTCGTACCAAAAAAAGACCAGTGTGATGTATGTATCGGCGCCAAGGTGGGAAATATAGATCAGGATACCCTTACTACTCACATGAAATTAAAGGCTCAAGCTCAAGCTGAAAAAGCTAAGGATAAACAGGAATCCAGTGACAAGCTCTCAGTGTGGACGATGGACCTTCAGAGCGTTCTTCTGTGTCCCAAGACAAAAGCTAGCAAGATGTATTACAAAACTAAATTACAGATGCACAACTTTACTTGCTTCAACCTGGGTAACAAAGATGGGTATTGTTACGCCTGGGAGGAGCATGAGGCCTCCCTCAGCAGCGAGGTTTTTGCCCATCTGCAGTGCAAGCACTTTGGGTCAGTCCTAGACGCCAACCGAAACATCGAAAAGGTCATAGTCTGGAGTGATGGCTGCGGCTATCAAAATCGATGTTGTACCATCACAAATGCATACCTAGATCTGGCCATGAAGCATGGTGTCACCATAGAACAAAAGTTTCTGGTTGCAGGGCACACACAAATGGAGTGCGACTCCATGCATAGCCTCATTGAACGGCGTACCATCAAAGATATTCACACTCCACATGATTACATTGTCATCTATGAGACTGCACGTTTGCACCCATCCCCATACAAGGTGACCCAGCTATAACACAGTGACTTCATGAAGTTATCTGGGGCCTATGTCACCAACATTCGACCAGGCAGAAAAGTTGGCGACCCCACAGTCCATGACCTTCGGGCTCTCCAGTACTTGGCAGATGGTCGAATCCGGCACAAGTTGGATTTTGAGTCTAACTGGGAGGACCTACCTCAGCGACTCAGCATCCCCGAAGAACCGGTCCACTGGGTCCCACTCTTTCCTGCCCAATCGCCAATTACTCTCAGGAAATACAATGACTTGCAGGCAATGAAACCAGTACTACCAAGAGTGGCCCACCAGTACTATGACAACCTTCCTCATCAATAGAAAACGAGTTCACACAGCACCTGAGTAGGATTTGGTTAAGGTTAAACAAGTAAAACAACTTGGTTAAGGTCAGACATTTAGAACAACTTGGTTAAGGTTCGACAGGTAACACAACTTGGTTATATTTAGGAAAGTAAAACTACTTTTCTATGTTATGTTTGTATTCATGTGTAAAAAAAGTTGTGTAAGGAAAATTGCCTAAGTCATGGCACATTCTGCCTAAGTCATTTTTATTTGTTATGCAATCGATGTTGTGTCTTTTTTTTTGTGCAAATTTGTTCAAACATCTGGTTGAACTCACTGTTACAAAATCAATAAAAAATACCAATGTGCTAAAAATTGTGTTTTTTCTTGTTTTCCAAAAACATTCAAATATGACTTGGGCAATTATGCTATTAGGCTAACGAAATGTTGCACAGTCGACATGCGGTCCTAATATGGTCTTATCAAAGTTAAAAATAATCATAAAAAAACATGCCGAAAAGCTCATCACACACACACACACACACACACGCACACACACACACACACACACACTCACACACACACACACACACACACACACACACACTCACACACACACACACCCACACACACACACACACACATACACACACACACACACTCACACACACACACACACACTCACACACACACACCACCAGTGATAAGGACATGCAGCGTATTGCACAACTGAGACACTCTCTAAGGACACACTCACATTTCTTATGGAGGCAGGAAGTGTTTCAAAGGATTGAGTTGACTTTTATACGGTTTTCTCAGAGGTCATACTCTGCGTGCACTTTATGGGATGGATCAGAGAATATTGAGTTAGTTCCTGAAAACAGAGTGACAGCAGGGACTGATCCCCCCCATCACTTCCTGGTGACAGCTGAGATCTGACAGAGAGATAGCAACATGCTAACTGTGCTCTCTGATGTCTCAATCACTCCCTCAGTAAACACACACTGTTCACAGACTCTGACACGTACATACAATCATCATATAGGCTTAAACATGTCATGCTATATACAGGTTAAGAATACCAGTTAAATATGCTGCATCATTCTATATTTACACGCTTTGCACATCTGTATCTACAGTGGGGGGTGCTGTAACTTCTAGAGCCCCCTGAGAGTGTTCCTGTTTATCTGAGTTCACTTTAACCCTTGGATGGCGTTCATCTCGTTGTTATTCAGCCGGTGTTCGGGGGTCTGGAGTCCCGCTGAGCTACTGGGTTTGTAAATGAACACAACCAAACAATTGGATGTAAACATACTCAACAGATGTTCCCTTTATCCCAACTACAAGCCGTACAAACAGCAGATAAGGTTCATGTTTGCCCTTTACCTTTGTTGGATTACAATTATAAATAAAGACCATCTTTTTTAGAGCATTAACAACATTGATGTGAGTCTACACAACACTTCAGCCCCGTTAACACCAGTGGAGAACCGTGTCTATCACAACTGGACCTTCTGTAGACACGCACACCCCGCCCCCCCACGCCGTTATCATGTCCGTCTTCTCACTGAATTGTCGTCTTGAAAAGGTACTGACAACAATTCTGCAACAACATCATCTTCACCTGTTTCCATTTCAACGTTAAAACAATAAAACTTCAGATGAATTGCTCCGTGGCATTTCTCTGGATCCTCTGTCTCTCTCCAGTGAACTACCGGGCCTTCTAGAGCAGGGCTTCCCAACCCCCGGTCCGCAGAGGTGTTACTGCCGGGCCGCGAAATAGCTGTGAGTTTATCGTAATATTTGCAGAATTATAAATATATAAAAATATTTTATCATAATATTTTTTTCAAAAAGTGTTTAATTTTCGCACCTATACCAGTCATATTATTTCATCCAGTAGCCTAGTTAATCTTTCACCAGAAAACCGTTGAAAATTGCTTTTATGATGTTCCGAGAGATTCGGCGGCTCAGCCTAAGGTCTCAGCCTCTTGTGCGCACGAGAAAGTTACCGGTACGTAGGAAGAGGAGCACACAGGAGACTACCGTTTCATTGCAGACTGCTGTGTTTATGTGGGGAAATGGCAGTGCATACATTATTTGAGATATATTTCAAACTCGGACTTCATTTTAAGGACATGTCGGCCAGGGTGTAGAGCTATTTGTTTAAGCACCGGATTGGCAAAACAGGAGAGTCTGTAAACCAGTCTGCCTTGATCTATGAATTCATGTCCGGGACTCTCACAGTATCTGCTGCCCGCAGCTGTTTTATAGAAGGAAAACCTCCTTCACTTCATGAAATGGCTGCAGCATCAGGAGGCAGCGGGACGTATACTCAGCCTCTGAGAAGTGCAGCACCAGCGGGTAAAGAGCTGTGCCTTTTTACGCACCGCCTTCGCTGTGTTTACCTTCATCAGAACAGCTTAAGAGTGACTGCAGGCTGCTATGTTAACCACACACACCTCTACACACATCTCTACACACATCGAACTGCCCGATTACTCCCCCTTTTATTAGTTTCATGAAGGAGATGTCCAGTCACCAAGGCGCATGATGTGTGTGTGTATGTGCTCTGCTCAGCTCTGTGTGTTCGGTGTGTTTGTGTCTGTCCGACACCGGCATTTGTTTTCAAATGACCATGAACAGTCATTTACACACATCTGGCTAACTCCATAGGTAGCCTATATGCGGGTGTTCCCAAAATAAATTAGTTTAATCTTAATCTCGATGTAGTGCTAAATGCTGTCGGAGTGCACCGGAACGAACGACACTATCATAATATCTTCTGAAAACAAATGCCAGTGTCACACACACACACACACACACACACACACACACACACACACACACACACACACACACACACACATCTCCTTCATAATGCCTTCTCCTCGTTTTCCCAGCATTCACTGGATTATCCGTGAATGTATCCGTTTGTATGTAATCATACAAACAAATCCAAAACGTTGATTTATCTGTTTTCCCGTTTTTGTTTAAAAACTGAATAACGTCGGTTTTTTGGTTTTCCGTTTTTCCGAAAAACCAAAAAACGACACCGGTTATTTCTTAAACGTTGTTAATATGTTTTGGATGCATATTGTTCTAGTATTTGTTCAGGCTGTTACATATAATTAGCCTCTGTTGCTACCTGCTGGTGGTGAGTACATATTAAAATCAGTTAAAATTGACAACCGGTCCGCGATTTTTTTTTAATGTATCTGCCGGTCCTTGGCACAATAAAGGTTGGGAACCCCTGTTCTAGAGCACCTGGAACCGAGGGAAACTCTGAAAGAACACGCCCATTGGCTACAAATCAATATATGATTGGTTGATCAAACTGTCAGTCCAAACGCTCTCATTCAGTGTGAGGGCCAGAGCCTTCTATCAAGGATATAGAATACCTGGTTAAAGGATACTCTACCCAGAGACCCAGAACAACATCTGATTGGTCGCATTTTGTTCTAACACAAACCACTGAAATGCGTAGCATGGACCGAGAAGGAGAAACAAATCAACGTAACACTGTGATATTACAGATCAACAACACACATACCATTCTCATTTATTCATTTATTTACATTTTATTTATATAATGAAATCGATGTTTTGTTTGTTTTATCTGAGTGTTCCAGGGTATTCTCTGAATACCTTGAAGGCCCTGACGGTTCACCTCTGGTTAACACAGCCTTTCAGAGCAGCCTATCAGGACAGAGCTTCACTGTGTGTGTGTGTGTGTGTGTGTGTGTGTGTACAATTTCCACACATGCACCTGAACTCCTCTGATGTGATATATCGAGTGTGTGTGTGTGTGTGTGTGTGTGTGTGTGTGTGTGTGTGTGTGTGTGTGTGTGTGTGTGTGTGTGTGTGTGGGGGGGGTGGTAATTGAAAACGTTCTACACAGAAATGAGCGGGGCCAATGAGTGTGAGTTTATAAAGTAACTGAAGGCATCATCAGACTTGAACGCCTCACAAGTTGTTGCTCACACTGACAGCTTTAATCTGATAGGGCGCCCTGGTCGTCATGGAGACAGGAAACGGTTTCTGTAATCTGTGATCCATCAGCGTCTTCATGATCACTTCCTCAGAAATGCAGTTCAGGGAAGTGAGCTACACTTGAATCTATAGTCTACAGTCTGGCTTTTAGTTCTTTAGTTGCTTAAAAATGTTAAGCAGCAAACCCCAATGTTAGTCATTCTGTATGTGTGTGAAAGAGTTTGTTATTTGAAATGTGTCTCCTACTGAACTGTTTCAAACACGTCATGTGGTCTTAATGTGATCTTATCAAAGTTAAAGAGAATTATAAAAAAACATGTACTAAAGCACATCACAACCACCCCCACACACACACACACACACACACCACACACACACACACACACACACACACACACACACCCACACACACACACACACACCCACACACACACACACACACACACCACCACCACACACCACCTATGATAAGGACATGCAGCATATTGCACAACACCTCTCATCAAATCATGGAGCTATTGCACGACCCCCCCCCCATGAGTGAATGTGTGTCAGTCTGAATGGAGGTTTTTAAGGGGTGGCAGGAGATTCTGAGGGGTGGCATCCCCTGGCAGAAGCATATGCTGATTTAATCGCAGTCATATCAATCAATGTTAACTTGGAAAGCCACAATTAATATTTGAACTCAATAACATCAGGTGACATTATTGTGGCACATCAGTAAAGCCTTACATAAAATATATAAGGTGGCAGACATCATTTAATGCATTTTAACTGAACAATAACTGAATGAGTTTGTTTCACTCTAGACCAGCAGGGGTACCAAATCTATGCAGACTGCTGCAATGAGTACATGAATGAACTGTCTCATCGATGTTTGTCTGAATGAATATGATACTATTATCAATCATATTATTCCTATCAGCTGTCAATCACTGTTATGATTCACATATTCATTTATTATTGAATAAACTATAGTTTTTGGAGGAGTTAATGATGAATGTTCCTCAAGATGCTTGCTCACCCTCCTTCAAATTTGAAAGACAAGTAATTATATCATGTATCAAAATTCAAAAGATCCAAAGGAACAGTTCAGCGCCCCACGACTTTACTGCAAACAGTTACAACCTAGACTTTACATCAGAAAGAACAAACATTAAAGAAGTGACTAACTGCATCAGTTAGGGTTCAAAACACGTGTATTCAGCTCAAACAGGATCAGGATCCTCTTCTGTGGAACCGGCTCCCAGTCTGGGGGGGGGGGGGGGTCCACATTAAAGAGCAGCTGAAGACTTCCCTTTGTATAAAGCTGAGAGTCAGGCCTGACATCAACACCCTAACGCAGGGGGTCAAACTCCATTTCATCTGGGGCCACATCAGCATTAAGTTTGCACTCAAAGGGCCGGTTGGAACTTTGAGACTATATAAATAAATAAATATATAATATATGTAAAATAAAGTATTATACGTTATTGACTCTCTCAGAAGTCTAGGGCAAATAATTCTCTTCAGTGTGAATATCACAAAATGAGTAAGAAATCATTCCAATGTGTACTATAGGACAGGAAAACACAGTTTCAAAGAGGAGTGATTAGTAAAATATGCATAAATAAAAAGAAAGAATACTAACGAGGTAAGAAGCCCTGAGACACAGTTTCGTGAGAAAAGACCTGCAGGCCCCGGTACCGGGGGCTCTCGGGCTTAACCACTGCTACGCCGACGATGTACAGATCTATCTGCCTCTCAAAGCAAATGTCAAACACTCACTACAGCAGTTGATGGACTGCTTAACAGAGATAACATCCTGGCTGAGCCAAAATGTCCCTAACCTCAACGAGAGCAAGACTGAGGTCATCTTTTTTGGACCCCAACCTCCAGCCTCCCCGGTTGATATTCTGGGCTCTCTCAATGAAAACATCCTCCCCTCTGTCATGAACCTTGGAGTGACCTTCACTAGCACTTTTAAATTCGACAAGCAGGTCAGCACCGTAGTCAAATCCTGCTTTTTTAAAATAAGACTATTGGCCAAAACCAAGTCCTATTTATCTTTTAAAGATCTAGAAAGGGTTATTAACGCCTTTGTTACCTCGAGACTGGACTACTGCAACGCTCTGTATGTGGGTATGGACCAGGCCTCAATTAGACGCCTGCAGCTAGTGCAGAACGCAGCTGCACGTCTTCTGACTGGCCACAAAAAGCGTGACCACATCACCCCAATTCTGGCCTCACTGCACTGGCTTCCAATTCGGTTCAGAATTGATTTTAAACTCCTTGTATTTGTTTTCAAAGCCCTGAATGGGCTGGCTCCGGCCTATATAGCAGAACTCCTCCATCGCTACACCCCAGCCAGAGCTTTAAGGTCTGCTGACCAGCTGCTGCTGGTAGTGCCCAAGACCAGGCTCAAAACCCGAGGGCACCGAGCCTTCGCAGCAGCTGGCCCCAGGCTCTGGAACACTCTGCCCCTCCATGTGAGGTCGGCCCAGACCCTAGGGGTTTCTAAACCCTCACTAAAGACTCACTTCTTCTCCCTGGCCTTCGAGTCAGAGCGGAGCACGACTCCTGACTATTCCCTGTGTTTTTTATATATCTGTTGTAATTTATTGTCTTTTATTGTGATAGTAGTAATGTGTTTTTATTACATGTACAGCACTTTGGCTCGACCAAAAACCACTTTTAAATGTGCTTTATAAATAAAACTTGATTTGATTTGATAACAGGTTAATGAGGATTACAGAACCTCTCCATAGTCAGAACCCAGCTGGTTCCACCTGAACCTGTTCCTCCCCGGACTCTGGTCCTCTGCTCTGATTCTGTGTAAAAAGTGTTTTATTTGAAATTGCATATTTACATTTACTTGTTCTCCTTCTAAAGACTAGCGTTGGATCATTTCCCTCAAAATAGGTTCATGTTCAGCCTCTGATGTGATGATTTGACATGTAGCTGAAGAGAGAAGAGAGCGGGAAGTGACCATCAGATATCAATACCATATCAATACCATCAGATATGTTTCCAGAGAGACTCCACCTCTCGCTTTACGCTGATATAATGCGAGGACAAAACATGAGATGCTCAGAATAAAGAGAGGAGAGAGAGAGAGAGAGAGAGAGAGAGAGAGAGAGAGAGACATGGATCACCTGCTGCTGCTGATGATGCTACTGGTCTGTAGCTCAGGTAAGAATCCACTTTATTATTTATTATATTCAAATATCTTTGTGATCTCTCAAGAAAAAACTACTCGTAAACACTGACAGCAAGACACACACACACACACACACACACACACACACACACACACACACACACACACAGGCCCGGCACCATCACAGACATGGTGCACTTTAATGCTACGATGTGTGTGATCTTAGATAGTAATTCAAATGTATTAAATGTATCCTCGGTCAAATACTCGACATGTGTTGTAGAGACTTTATTGATTTGTGATCAGCCCACATTCTGACCAATCAGGAATCGAGCAGCACTAAACTTGTAGAAGCCGAGTATGTTGTGTTCGAACTGTTTCTTTGCACACAATTGAAGGCTCTATACGCCCCGAGGTGATGGGAAATGGAGCATTAATACACTCCTCACCTCCTTCCACAAGACCCTGGTAGCCATGCCAAGTGTCATGGGGGCATTTAAGTCTGCCTTAACTTTCGGGGTCTGCAGAATGTGGGACCCTGAAAAGCATCACGCAGTAGGGAGATGGTTTGCATGTGGAATAAACATCTTGGTGCTTACTCTGTATTCTGTGTTTGCTGCTCGGTCAGCGGTTGCCCAAGTTGAAGGCCCAAGCAAAGCTGCTGTGTTGTTCTTGTGAATGTGTGCCTTGCTCCTGAGTGCTGTGTTCCCAGTGATTGTGCCGCCGTGCACACGGTGTTTCAAACGTGGTTTCTATGATGCTCTTTATTTCTGCGTCTCTACGCAGTGAGGCCATGCTGTTGGATCTTATCTACGTGACGGGTGTTGTGTGTGTGTGTGTGTGTGTGTGTGTGTGTCTGTGTGTGTGTGTGGGTGTGTGTGTGTATGTGTGTGTTGTGTGTGTGTGTGTTGTGTGTGGTGTGTGTTGTGTGTGTGTGTGGTGTGTGTGTGTGTGTGTGTCTGTGTGTGTGTGTGTGTGTGTGTATGTGTGTGTGTGTGTGTGTGTGTGTGTGTGTGTGTGTGTGTGTGTGTGGTGTGGTTGGGATGTGCTTCAGTACATGTCTTTATAATTATCTGTAACTTTGATCAGATCAAATGAAGACACGTCATCAGTTTGCATAATCAGCAGAAACTACGGAAAGAGTTTGTTTTCAACAAGGGTGTAACTTTGGTTTGAGAAGTGGGGGGGGCACAAAACAGGGGTCTCTCTCTATTTCTCTCTGTCTCTCTGTCTCTGTCTCTCTCTCTGTCTCTCTGTCTCTGTCTGTCTCTCTTTGTCTCTCTGTGTCTCTCTCTCTCTGTCTCTCTGTCTCTCTGTCTCTGTCTCTCTCTGTCTCTCTCTGTCTCTCTGTGTCTCTCTGTGTCTCTCTCTCTCTCTGTCTCTCTGTCTCTGTCTCTCTCTGTCTCTCTGTCTCTCTCTGTCTCTCTGTCTCTCTGTCTCTCTGTGTCTCTCTCTCTATTTCTCTCTGTCTCTCTGTCTCTGTCTCTCTCTGTCTCTCTGTGTCTCTCTGTGTCTCTCTCTCTCTCTGTCTCTCTGTGTC
>CM062269.1:2221360-2238860 GCA_031216635.1 Dissostichus eleginoides | reverse complement strand
CAGAGGAGCTAAAATGGCAAAGAAAAGCACGCCGTGGTTGGTCGAGGAAGTGACGACGTTCCTACATTACATTGCAGATGATAAGATCCAGCGGGAGCTCGACGGGACAACTCGCAATATTAAAGTATTTCAGGAGGTCTCTACACAGATGTCCACAAGCGGCTACTCGAGGACTGTCGTGCAGTGTAGGGGAAAACTCAAAAAGATGAAGAGTGAATATCGCTTGGTCAAAGATAATAACAACACGAGTGGTGCCAGTAGGAAAAACTGGAAGTGGTTTGAGCTAATGGACACCATTTACGGCCATAGACCGGCTAGCGTTGGGAGGGATGGAGGCCTGGACTCTGCAACGGCGTTACTGGAGTCTCTGCATGGTACGTTTTTTCTAACGCTCCGTTATTTGCTTGAAAGCGTTGTGTCCCTATCTGTTCTAAAGCTCACTTCTAACAAATAAGTCTATTTTATCCTTACATTTATGTTCGCATTGAAGATGGCGTCACGGCAGTTTTAAGCAGCGTGACTCCGACCACCAAAAAGCCGATCACTCCGCCTACACTGCGTTACTATAGTTACTGCCCCAGTTCCTAAACTGTAATGGAAACGCACCATCAAGTGAGCTGGTCCTAACAAGGCCTAACGAGGCCGAGCGAGGCCGAGCGAGGCCGAGCGAGCCGGGCTCCGCGCTGTAGTGGAAACGCGCCATAAGACCAAGCAGATACCTTCAGAGACCACGAGAGAGACCAGGAGTTGGGTCGAAATGTAAAAAGTACAAACCGGTTTTATTAAGGTTTTAACAAAAATAGAGGATTTACAAGAATCCAAAAAACAACAAAAGACCCAAAGTCAAAATACAAAAGCAACAGGTTCACAAGTCAAGGGCCAGACCCAGACCCAGACCCAGACCCAGACCCAGGGCCAGGGCCAGGGCCAGGGCCTCAGAAAACTTCCCCCAAGCCTTCAAGCCTCAAACAGCCTAAAAAACCCCCCTTTCTCTTCACACATCATCTTTTATAGTCTCTTGCCTCCTCCCTCTCTGCATCAGGTGGTTTCCCCTTTTCTATCTTTGAGGGAGAAGGAGGTCACATATGTTCAACTTTTACTTAATGAACAATTAAAAATGTAAAGTTAAAATTAAAACAAATAAAGACTTATAGTAATAATATGTCATTTTAACGAGAGGGAATATGAACATTTTTCATGAAAGCAGAACAAATTGTCAATGTCATGTTTAGAATCAAGTTTTTTCTTTAAAAATTTCATTTCAAATATGCAAACTTTATACTTTAATTTATGAACAGAGACTTCATTTATTAACAGAGATAATAAGGACAGCTTGTCTCTACGATTCTCTGGCCCAGGAAGTTGGTTCAAGTCCTTTGCGTAGGCCGCCTGCATCCTGTGCTCATTGTCTTCATACCCGCTGTAACCGCTCTCAAGGTGTCAAAAACCACAAGCGCAACCACAATACATAGAAGTCAAAAGCAAATTATTGTCAAAGTTTAAAAAGCAAACTTATCTCAAAACAATTGAATATTATCATAATGTCACACAAAAATAAAAGAATATAATGATTAACAATCATATCAGAAAACATGGATATGCACCACTGAGTATATAAGTGGGTTTAAACAACACAAAGCTAAATGGCTTAACAGCATTATCACAAGTAGTCAAAAATGTATAGTAACATGATGTTGAAAATAAATCAAGATACTCTGCACTTTTAACGGCACAATGTCGGCAGGTCAGGTCCACAGCATTTCTGGGGCCTTCTCTCATCTGTGGCCCGTCTGGTCAGCTGCTGTAAAAGATTAGTTTGGAGGCACAGAAGTCCTAGACTTCTTAGCCAGAGGAGGACAGGTAGACCCTTCCCCAAGCTCCCTAGGACTAATGTCAAAATAATCTTCGAAATGTTCTGTAACATACCAGCGAGGTGGTTCCCTGTTATCCCCGCGGAGTCTCAGTGAGAGTCTCAGTGCCATTTGTTGCTGGCAACAAATTATCAGATCAATCTTCTCTCTGATATAAGCGTCCATCACCAACCAACCACTCAACAGAACGTCTCTAAAGGGACTGAAAAATTGCAATAGTAAATATCACAAATGTTCTTATAAATATTGTTACATCTACTTGGTTTTAAATTCATTACTACCAACCAGGAGTTGGATAAACACCAGATACTACAAAAGGAGCTGGTCAAAATCTCCAAAGTGAGCAAACCTATTCTAAAGACTTTTAGCAGTTAAAAACCTTCTAACATTATTCTACTTATTGAACTGCTCCCTGATAGGAAGAAACTAATAACACAACTGAACTCTTCTTCCCAGATGAGACTCGCAGGTCCTTCATTTCTCCCCATCCCACGTGCAATGACAGCTAGATATTGCTGCTTATCCTGAGCAGAGATATTCAACGCTCTTGGCTTTTAGTTTTGTATATTTAATTCTACCTCCATACAGAAAACCAATAAACCGATATTTAAAATCTAAAATCGGACCATTCTTGAATTTGATTTTTCTGATATGGTTTTTGGACTCAAACAACAAAATCAGAAAAAAGGCTTTTGTGTTCCTTTTTTCAGTTTTTGTTGAAAGTCTTTATGGGATTTTTGGGGATTTGTTTCTTGTGTTAAAAGAGAAACACACACGTACACGGACCCATATTGCACATGTTCACCAAAGGGTTCAAATGACAGAGCCACACATGAACATGCTACTAATCTCTACGTTTAGCTTTCTGATTGAACTGTTTTTTAGTTCTACTTAATCATATGTTTCATGTTTCAGGTCCTCTTAGTTTATAGATGTGGGGGAGATGTTATACTTGATTAAAAGAAGTGATACCACAGTGTAGAAATACTGGAACAAGAACAAGTCTGGTATTGAAATCTACTTAGGTCAAAGTATTAGGATCAAATAATGCTTAAAGTACCATCATTAATATGACTCATACAGTACGACTATTTTCATAATGATATACTATAGTCTGGATTCTAATCAATGATCCATTAATGTGAACATCATTTTGAATTTAGCAGCTGGTAAAGGTGGAGATAACTTTAATGACTTGTTATACTTCCAGGTATCTTTATCCATAACAGAACTTCATCATTAAATTGTTGTTTATTAATAATATGAACCTGCCAAGTAACCTCAAACTCATTTTGTCGGATACATGTGATGTAGTAGTATTATAAAACGATATACTCCAGTAAAGTCATTCAAACCTGTACTTACAGTACTTGAGTACACTGATAACAACTCTAGTAAATCATACTATGATTATGTGTTTAAATTATACAAGAAATTACTAATAATTTTCTTTTACTCAAAATCTCTCCTTTTATTTAATGTGTTACTTGAATTTGAAAGTAATTTTGTATCTTCATTTTGATAAGTACATTTAAATCATAGCACCAAGTAAATGTTAACTAAAGTAATGTGTTGACCTACAACCTGTGAAAAGCTAGTGAAATGTACAGGGCAATGTGAGTAAAGGTGGGCGACGCCCCCATGACGTCAGAGGAGTTTGCGCACGGTACAGACATTTGAAAAAAAGCAGACCGTTCCAGCATGGACCCTCGTCTAATATGAATACTCGTGGATTTTGAATCATGTAAGTATATTTTTGTACTTTATTAACTCTGTACATCCCCGTTAGCTTGTGAGTTTAATGTGGATATCAAACAAACGTCAGCGTTTCAGCTTAGCAATTTAGCTAGTTAGCGTGCTAGCTAATTTAGCCGCTGTCATGGACGAGGCACACACAACATGTAATACTTAGTGGTTTAGTAGTTGCTTCAAATTAGTTTACAGCTGGCGAAATTCACCGTTTTGAATAAAACATGTGGCAGTGGGGCACTAGTAGTTCAGAAGAGTTTTTTTGGTGGTGGTGTTCGCGCTACATTTTCAAATCCTGCTCGGTAGTTAGCAGTGTGTCGCCAAACTGAGTTTTCCTTTACTGTGGGTGTGGGAGTCAAGTCAGTTCACTCGCATGCATCCGACTGTGTGTGATGCACATGTGTGCTTTTATTTCCTGTGTACACTGAGACAGATAGCGGCACCAGATTCCTAAAAAAAGGGTATGTCACATTCACTGCCATGGACCCTGCTCTGTGGGCCAGTCTGTGATGCGGCCAGAGGGGGGATCCAGGAAGACTACTAGTGTTAATTTCGTTGACTAAAACTATGACGAAATATGTTCGTCAACGACCTTTTTTTCCATGACTAAAACGAGACGATGACGAGACGGCACCGAAGGCAGTAAACAATAACTGTAACGAAATCAACATGCAATATCGTTGACGAAAAGTGACGAGACGAAAATGTAGTTTACTAAATAAAAACTATGCCAAAATCTGTCTTTACTTTTGTTGACGAAAAATGAGGAGACGAAATATTATCAAAGATAACGTTACATCTCCGATAGTCAGTTTTTCTCCCAGCAGTTCCATTTCCGGTGCTGCGGCTGGGCAGCAGCTGTGTGTCTGTGCTGCGCGCGGCGGTACATTTGAATTACACCGGGCAGCGGCACACTGAACTGTCAGGAAGACTCGGGTCTAACTCATGGTCTAACTAACCTTATTTAACAGAAAATAAAATGGCAACAACAGGGCTTGGGAGCAGTGGTCGCGTTAACCGAATACCCCCCCTCCCCCCGTCAGCGCGAGTGAGTGACGAGTTGTGTACAGACCCGACGGGTAATAATGGATTATGACGGAAATGTTAAGATCCTGTCCGTCAAAATGACTGTACGCCACCACTGCTTGGGAGAAAAGAAACGATGTGATATTTGGGCCCATTTTCGCTACAATAAGGCGGAGAAAAAAAGCGAATGCATTGTTTTATCAGAAGGGAAGCAATTGGCCATAACACGGCTGGTAAAACACCAGAAACCTGACCAGATAGCCCTACTCTCTGCAAAGCTGCATTCTTAATCATTCAACCTGTATTGTTCATCAAATAAGGACAAGATATAATCTTATTGTGAAATAAGTTTGACTAAAATGACAAATGATTGGTTTTGGCTAGACTAGTTTGACTGAAATGTTCTATATAATCTGATGACTAAAAAAGACTCAACAGTTTTCATTGACAAAAAGTAGACTCAAATAATTAGTTTTCTTTGACTAAAATAAGACTAAAATGCTCAGACTTTTAGTCGACTAAAACTTGACTAAATAAAAACAGGATGAAGGTGACTAAATATGACTAAAACTAAAAAGGAAATTTAACACAGGACTAAGACTAAAACTAAATTAAAAAAATAGCTGAGGAAATGAACACTAAAGACTACTGGGAAGTTGAACTGTTGGTGCCTCCTTCTGTAGCGCGTTAAATTGAAGTTGAGGCATAATCTTTGTCTCCAGTTTCTTTCTGTACTTACAGTTATGTGTGGTCGCTACAATAACTGACATGTCTGTTAAACAGCACCACGTTGAAGTTAGACGGAAGCCGTCCTCCAGCCTGGTGGAGCTTCTGGAAGAGTCTGCAGAGGAGCTGATCAAAGAGAACCAGGTAAATGTTCTGCTTGATTTGTGTTCAAATGTGTCTGCTGTTCTGTTTGTACATGAATATCTCTATTCTCTAAAGGTAAGTACATCTTGCCAGTATGTGAAAAACCTCTCCAGTTTTTAAGTTAACATTTAGATAAAGTGCATTGGAATCTAATTTGACTGTATAATATTTATATATATTTTCAAACTTACTCAATTTCAATGTTTAATATTCTGATTCAAAATGTGTTTTTCAGGAGAATTGATAGTTTGAGCCTGTAGAACCCAATGATTTAATCAGGTTTACTTCCTGTTGGGAACAAACAAACATTTAATAAACTGAGCTTCCTCACTTGTAGTCATACTTTGACCGTAACAAATAAGAGTTCATATAAATTCCCATATCCACACTGTAGCTACTGCATATGATAATAAAGCCCTTTGAACCTTTTGAAGCTCACCCCATCCCCTCTGCTTAAAAAGAACATGTCAAATCAATGGCTACTTAAACGCTAAATTAAATAGCTAACTCAACCCAATCAGTCTTAGAAAAGTTTACAGTACTGTATGTTAACAGTGATTTACATGTGTTGACAGAATGGAGGCAAAGATATCGTGGAAAAAGGACTATGCTGAGTGTCGTGAAGCTCCATGTCCCCCATGAAGTTCAGCAAAAGAAGACGCCACACCTCCCAACGTGTCCATCTCCATCGAGGGATCGGCGGGGCTTGATGAGGGTGAACGCCTGCCTTCTGCTCACGGACATCATCCATGCAATGAACTTAAAGGGGACCTATCATGCAAAATGCACTTTTGTACGTCTTTTATACATGAATATGTGTCCCCGGTGTGTCAGGGAACTCACCAAGTGTCAGAAAACACAACCCTCTCTCTTTTTCTCCGTACCCAAATCTCTAAAAACGGGGCTGCAACGGAGCTGATACATATGCCAGGCCTGTAGGTGGCGCTGTAGTCTGCCACAAAAGCAGCGAAGAAGACTTCTCACAGAATCAGCCCTTGCAAAAACAGGGCTAAAACAGAGCAAATAGAGCGAAATGAGGCGTGGCTAAAATGCATGATCTGTTTGGTATTTTGAAAAAAAAACTTCACAGCCATGTTTTATATAGGTATGGCCCTACAATATATTATTCAAATATAGCATGATAGGTCCACTTTAAGTAACACATCAAAGTTGAAATACGCTTCTGTCGTTTGCAAAAATCTTTCTTGACCTTAATCTCCTCAAGATCTCTCTTGAAAGTCCACATGTTTGCAGAAGCAGTGGTGTAATGTTGAGGTACTTGAGAATGCTCTTTTCGTTGCACTTTATACTCCACTACAAATCAAAGGGAGAGATTGTACTCAGTGTGCGAAAAAGCACACGTCCCACCGTCCGAGACGTGTTATTTACAATATCGGACAAGTAGATCTTTCAATTGACTTGTCCGGCGGACAAGTGACGTTTTTCGCCCCAAATGATTGATAAATTCAGTTTACAAAAGGCAGAACTCAATCGCAAATTGTCCTTGTCCGCCATTGTTCGTTTAGAAATGTTAGTTTCAGTTCTGCTTGTCGATTCCTAAGGAAATGCATCTCGCCGCTTTCTGTACAGTTAGAAGGGGGGGGGGGGGGGGGGACGTGTAGCACAGTGGCAGGGTTGGGAAGCAAAACTCGGTTCTGAGTAGGAACAAATAACAATTGTCCGGTCCCGGGATTAATAAGAGTTGTGAGGACAGGAGGCGGAGGCCGAGCCCCGCGGACCGCAGCTCTCTCTCTCCATGCTCCGTATCAGCTGATCGCTGCATGGTGCGTCTCTCTTTGTCAAACTTTCTTATGTTCTTTCTCTAACACGTAATGAAGGTTATTAAGCGTTTTAGCTCCTATGTTGTTAATATTGACCACCATTTCCTTTAATAATAATAAATAATAATACATTTAATTTATAAGCGCTTCTCATCTGCCAAGACAAATCTCGAAGCGCTTTATGAAGTAAAGCAGCCTCCCTGTCTGTGTCCTCGCGCTGTCCTCACATCCCCGGACCCCCAGACTCGGAAGAGCACAGGGATGTCAGTATTGTTTATGAAGCAGGGTATAGAAAGCACATTATTGAAATGAAAATACTATTTATTTACTTTTACAAACAGTGAGCAGCTGGTGGCTGCAGCACGTGTATTGCAGGACATGTGTAAGCGTGCAAGCGTCTTTGAGTTTTGTAGAAAAGCGCTAGGCCTATAGGCTATAAATATAATGTATTATTATTATTAGGCCTATCTGTTGGAAATGTGTGGTTGGACTCTGCCTCACAGGCAGGTTGCAGTGTAACATCAGAGGAGACTGGGCCAATTGTACATTCTCAAACTGCTCCACTTAGAACTAACCAAACAATGCAGAGATTATTTTATATAATTGTATTCAATAACCGTAAGAAATTAAACAGTATGAAGTGATTTGTAAATAGGAATACAGATTTGACTTCATGTTTTCATAAATATATTTTTCTCCCAGTTTGTCATTATTTTTACCCTCTCAAAGAACCGGAATCGAGAACCGAAAATAACCGGAATCGAAAAGCAGAACCGGAATCGTTAAAATCCAAACGATACCCAACCCTATGTGTGATGCAGTAAAATCTTACCGCTCACTTACGTTAGCGGTGTCGTAAAAACCGTGGGAAAATGTAAAATATGATGGCGAAGAACAATTTTTGTCCATTCTGGACAAGTGAAAAATGTATTCGGACAAGTAAATTGCCAAACTCACTTGTCCATGGACAAGTGCTCTCTAAACACTTTTTCTCACACTGAGCTATATCTTAGCTGCGTAAAGGTGCTAAACCTCAGCTCGCTCGCAGGCGTCAGAGAGTCGAGGTGGACGGATGTGTTTGGCTTGGGCTTTTCCCCTCAGGGCAGCTGGGGATCCTGTATAAATCTCCGGTTGAGAAACGGATGGCTGACATCCAATGGAGAATTATACACGGTGCAATAGCCACTAACAAATACAGAGCTCATTTTGACCCAGGCACAAGGGGGGGCTGTCCGTTCTGTTTTATGGCAGAAACATTGGAGCATTTAGTGGTGTCCTGTCCCCGATTGGCTGGTCTTAAAAAGGTGTTACAGGGGTGGGTGGAAGGGTTCGGGGAGGTTTTCTCCATACCACTTTTTGTCCATGGGCCCAAATACATCCTGAAAAAGAGGGAAACCCTGGTATTGATACATTTCTTGTTTGCTAATGCAAAATTAGCAATCTGGAAAAGTCGTAAGAACCAACTTGCTGGAGTGGGATGGACGGATGCAGTGCTCTGTCTGAGGGGGCTGGTGGCAGCACGTCTGAGGGTGGAGCATGCGTACTATACGCTGATCAATCATCTGCAGGGGTTTCTGGATGTGTGGGCTGTTGGGCAGGTTCTGTGCTCACTAGGGGAGAATGACTCTCTAATATTGAAGTTTTAAAGGATAGGTGTAGGTTTTTGTTTTTAAAGTGTGTAAAAGAGGATGTTTTTATTATGGGTAAAACGCTTTGCAAATGATATTTATTTGGTAGTCATGGAAATCTGTTTATTTATTTTTTTGATTGTGTAATGTATTAGGTTTGTTCCGACTCTTTTGCAGGGTTGGTGTATGTTTAAAAACAAATGCAAATAAAATTTGTTTTAAAAATCAAATCTCTTCTTCTTCTTCTTCTTCTTCTTCTTCTTCTTCTTCTTCTTCTTCTTCTTCCTGGTGCATGCTGGGAGTTTTTGGAGTGTGAGTGAAAGAGAAGTGCGAGACTTTGCGTTTATATTTTCAGTTTATTTTTGTGTAATGGGTGTTAAGTTAATATAGTTTATCGGTGGTAGTTTGATTTGCTTTACTTTTCGTGCTTTTTGGTGGTGTTTGTGGGGTGTTTTGTGGGTTTCTCCTGCCGGTGTCTCGCCGGCCGGCGTCTGACGCCATGGTAAATGGGGAGTTTGCCAAACTCACGCGGAAGCACGGCATTAAAATCTCAGCCGGCTTCCCATGCACTGTGGAGGAGATCGGGCTGGCTGTGGGAGAGAAGGTCGGGCACAGCAGCATTAAGTCCCTGGCGCGGATGAACAGCGCGGTGGTGATCTTTCTGGATCAGGTGGAGAAGGTGAACCGCGTCATCGAGACAGGCATCACGGTGAGAGAAATGTTTGTACAGGTACAGCCGCTGATGCTGCCCGCAACCAAAGTTGTACTTTCCAATGTCCCTCCCTTCATAACTGATGAGTTCCTCAGTAGGGAACTGTCCAGACACGGGAAACTTGTTTCTCCAGTGAAAAAGATGCTGTCTGGATGTAAGTCTCAGTTACTGAAACACGTAGTGTCTCACCGCAGACAAGTTTATATGATACTGAACAATCGGAATGCGGAGCTTAACCTCCGTTTTTACGTTAAAGTAGATGATTATGACTATGTGATTTTTGCAACATCATCAGTTATGAAGTGCTTTGGTTGCGGGGAGGAGGGGCACACCGTGAATGCCTGTCCGAGGCGCGGGGATCCGGCTCCGCCTGGTCCGGATGACGCGCAGGCTGGACCGTCCAGCGCGCCGGCGGCGGGGCCGCCCGCCGCCGCGCCGGGACCGCCCGCCGCCGCGCCGGGACCACCCGCCGCCGCGCCGGGACCACCCGCGTCTGCGCCAGGGCCGTCCGTTGCGCCGAAACCGCCCGTGGCTGCGCCGGGGCGGACTGCCGCGCCAGCGGCCGATGCGTCGGTTGTAATGGAGCAGCAGGTGGCTGCTGCTGATGGAGGGGTGTCTCCCACGGCGGCGGCCGCTAACGCGGCCGCTGCAGTGGTGGGGGGCCCCCCTCCGGAGGCGGCCGCTGCTGTTGACAGCAACGCTGCTCC
Source organism: Dissostichus eleginoides (assembly GCA_031216635.1). Lineage (NCBI taxonomy): Eukaryota > Metazoa > Chordata > Actinopteri > Perciformes > Nototheniidae > Dissostichus > Dissostichus eleginoides. The sequence continues at coordinate 2,228,516 of CM062269.1, read as the reverse complement.
CGAGCACTCGGCGGTGGCGCGCGATGTGGCGTCTCGGACGCGGAGCGGGCGAGGGCGCGCTACACAGCGCGGTTCTGCTGCTGTGCCCGGCTTGCGGTGCGGTGGTGTTGCACAGGGTGTGGGTGTGGGTGATTATGTTCAGGAAAATGAGGTGGTGGTTTTGTGTGAAGCAGAAGAAAAAGGGGATGGGAGAAAAAAAGAAAAAAAAACAAATACAAATGGTGAAAAAAACCTGAAATAATCAATGAACCACAAGGTGATTTGGCAAAGGAAAATGTAGAGACAGGTGACGTCAGTAAAACACAGGAGGAGGATATGGATAGTGAAACACATATGGAAAAAACAGGAGAGGAGAAGAAAACATGGGGTGAGCGGGTGGAGGTTGCTGAGATGGAGGAAGAGGAGGTGGCAGCAGAAATGATAAATAAAAAAAAGACTGCTATTAAACGCAGGAGAAATAAAAAGAGCATCAACCGTTGCAAAAAGCAGTAAAGTAGGGAGTGAGGGAAAGGAAGGAAGAGAGCAAGGACAGGCGGATGATAGTTGGGATGATTGTGTGTCTGACAGCAGCGATGTGCCAGGTTTTTTGAGCAGTAGTCAACAAAAAAAAATGTACTCAGCTGAAATGATAAAGAATTACCTGGTGCAGACAAAAAACCAACATAACGTAATAATAGAAGAATATTTCCCAGATTTGGCCGTTTTTTGTGCCTCAGCAAGACTCCACATAAACAGGAAAGAGCAGTCTGTCTTGGATGAGCTGGAAGTTTATAGATTAAAAAGAATTGTAACTAAAGTAAGGAAGCAAATGGGCAGCGGTGATTTTAAAACCTCAATGTGTGTGTTTAATTTATTTGTTTTTATTTTTGCTTTTAATATCTCACTCGCAATGGATACTTTTAGAGTGGGAAGTTTAAATGTGAATGGAGCCAGAGAGGAAAGAAAGAGGGCACTTATTTATCAGAGTGCAAAAATCAAACATGTCGATGTCCTCTTTTTACAAGAGACGCACAGCGATGTTTTTAATGAGACGGACTGGAAAAAGGAGTGGGAGGGGGAAGTCATTTTAAGCCACAACACCTCTCTGAGTGGGGGGGTGGGCTTCCTCCTCTCCAAGTCTTTTAATCCTGTCTCACTGGAGGTCGAGCATTTTATCAAGGGGAGGTTGCTTTTAATAAAAGCACGGTTTGACCTTTTTACAGTTGTTTTTATAAATGTGTATGCTCCAACAAACGGTACAGAGAGGAAGCTGTTTTTACTCAAAGTTAATGATGTTTTAAACGGTTGTGCCACGGAGGATTTTTTATTCTTGGGTGGGGATTTTAATTGTACAGAAAATGCATCTTTAGATCGCAACCATGCAGAGCCGCATCCAGCGTCCCAGCATGCTCTGAGGCAGCTGGTCCACTCCCACGGCCTGGTGGATGTATGGAGAAGGATGCACGCAGACAACAGGCAGTACACCTGGTCCCACATCAGAGAGAGTAGAATTTCATCAGCTAGATTAGATCGTTTTTATTGTTTTAAGCATCATTTTAACACTTTTAAAATGTGCAGCATATCACCTGCTGGTTTTACGGATCACTCTTTGCTTTTATGTAATGTTTTTATTAGAAATGTTTTACCCAGAAGTGCATATTGGCATTTTAACTCGGTTTTAACATTTGATAAACATTTTAAAGAGGCCCTTATTTATTTCTGGAGTGTTTTTAGGCAGAGGAAGGGAGATTTTAGCAGTCTTAGGCAGTGGTGGGACCATGGTAAGACTGAGATAAGATTGCTCTGCCAACAGCACACCCTCAATGTCACACAAGACATCATTAGATCTATGAAAGACCTGGAGAGTGATATAGTGGAACTAGAAACAATAAGTGAGACCACAGGAGATCGAGGATATATTGAAATCCTCAAAGAGAAAAAAATGGCTTTAGCCAACCTGCTGGACGTTAAAGTTCAGGGTGCACTGGTCAGGTCCCGTTTTCTCAACACTAATGAGATGGATGCTCCCACTAGTTTCTTCTTCGGCCTGGAAAAAAAGAATGGGCAGAGGCGAGTGATCCACTCACTGCTGTCAGACACAGGGCAGGAAATAACAGAGCCAAGCCAGATCAGGAGGCGAGCTGTGAGTTTTTATTCCACCCTCTACACAAGCGAGTATGAGGAGGGGGAAACTCTGTCCGAGGGGTTCTGTGCCGAACTACCTCAGGTCTCCGAGGAGACCAACTCACAGCTCGAAGGGCCGTTAACGATCCAGGAGCTGCAGACCGCCCTGCAAGGCATGCAGGGACGGCGGGCTCCTGGTATCGATGGCCTCTCCGTAGAGTTTTACGAAGCCTACTGGGACGTCTTGTCACATGACCTTTTAGACGTTTTTAATGAAAGTCTGGCCTCTGGCTCTATGCCGATGTCCTGCAGGAGAGCGGTGATCACGCTGTTACCAAAAAAAGGAAACCTGCAGGACATCAAAAACTGGCGCCCTGTGTCTCTGCTGTGTGTGGATTACAAACTTCTGTCCAAGGCTTTGGCCACCAGGCTGGGGAGGGCTGTGGAGCAGGTCATCCACCGGGACCAGACCTACTGTGTGCCCGGCAGGTCCATGGTGGACAATGTCCACCTAATTCGAGATGTTTTGGAGGTCTCCAGCTCATTGGGCATTAATACTGGTCTGATTTCTCTAGATCAGGAAAAGGCTTTCGACCGCGTTGAGCACAGCTTCCTCTGGAAAGTAATGGAGAAGTTTGGGTTCAGCGCTGGTTTCATAGCCAAGATCAAGGTGTTGTACAATAAGATTGAGAGTGTGCTGAAGTTCAACGGTGGGTTGTGTGCTCCTTTTAGAGTGTGTAGAGGGGTCCGGCAGGGCTGTGCTCTGTCTGGCATGCTCTATGCACTCTCCCTGGAACCCCTCCTCAACAAAATACGCTCCAAACTGCAAGGGCTGTTTTTACCTGGTTTTAATGGAAACATGGTTTTATCAGCGTATGCAGATGATATCATTGTTTTTATTAGAGACCAAACAGATATAGACATTTTAGTTAACATCGTGAGGGAGTTTAGTTCAGCATCGGCAGCGAGGGTGAATTGGAAGAAAAGTGAGGCCCTCGCTGTCGGTGAGTGGAGTGGCGGTCTCCCAGTTCTTCCCCAGAACATGGTCTGGAAAAAAGATGGAATAAAGTACCTGGGGGTGTTCTTGGGGAATACGGATATAGTCCTGAAGAACTGGGAGGACGTCATAGGGAAGATAGAAGGAAAGCTCTCCAAGTGGAAGTGGCTGCTCCCTCAGATGTCTTTTAAAGGTAGAGTGTTGGTTTTAAACAACCTTGTGGCATCCCAACTGTGGCACCGCCTTACCTGTGTAGACCCTCCCTCAGGCTTACTAGCCCAAATACAAAAAAGATTGGTGGATTTTTTTTGGGAGGGCCTACACTGGGTGCCACAGGGGGTGCTGTTTTTATCTAGAGAGGAGGGGGGACAGGGCCTTATCCACCTGGCCAGCCGAACAGCCACTTTTAGGATACAGTTTTTACAGAGGTATCTGACCGGCCCGGCTGATTTGGTGTGGAGAGATGTGAGCAGCTGCATTCTCCGACGCGTGAGTAACCTGGGGCTGGATGCTGCTCTGTTTTTAACTGATTTAAACTTTTTAAAATTAAATGGGTTGCCTCCTTTTTATCAGGGTGTTTTTAAATCTTGGGCCCTTTTTAACCATAAAAGGTGTCCAAAGACTGACTCTCTGTACTGGTTGTTGAAAGAGCCTCTGATTCACAAAGCCAGGTTGGACGTCAGCAGCAGCGAAACACCCGGCCTGACGGTGGCGCTGTGCCGATCCAAGACCCTGTGCCTTCAGCAGTTGGTGGATGCAGTGGGGCCGGAGCTGAGCGATGCCCGGGCCCTGGGCTCTCTGCTGGGTCTGCACTCTGTCCGGGTGGCCGAGAGGATCCTACAACTCTGGAGCCAGATCCTCTCCCCTGATGATAAAAGACTGTTAAGGAGCTACGGACAGGGAAGAGCCAAGCCGGACCCAGCAGACCCTTTCCCGGAGATCTACCTGAGCCCAGGGCTCGGAGAGCTGGCCGGCCCCCTGCTCAAGGTAGCAAACAAAGAGGGAATGACTGTCCACAGGGCTGACAAAAAAACCCTTTACATGAACATTGTGAAGACCACCAACAAAAATGTGCTGAAGGACAGGGCCTCCACTGTGTGGAGCACCAGACCGGGTGCAGGAAACGGACCAGGCCCACAGTGGAGGATTTTATACAAACCTCCCATTAAAAAACGTACTGCCGACCTCCAGTGGAGAATTTTACACGGTGCCATCGCCTGTAATTCTTTTATCTCCATTATTAATCCTGCTGTTTTTAACAAGTGTCCATTTTGTGGTTTTAAAGAGACTGTTTTCCATGTTTTTACAGAGTGCAAGAGACTCACGGGTTTCTTCTCTCTTTTAACATTGGTTTTTAGTCTTTTTAGTATAGCTTTTACCGAGAGTGTTTTTATCATGGGGGCTCCATATAAAAAGAAAAAGGAAAAGTGGCAGCTCCTGAATTACCTCTCTGGCGAAGCAAAAATGGCCATTTATTTAAGCAGGAGAAACAGGGTTGAAAATAAGAAAGGGGAAGAGGCAAAAGCGATCTGGCTGTGTAACATCAGAGCCAGACTCTGGCTGGAGCATCGTTTTTATAAGCACATTGGGGACTTGGACGCTTTTAAACAGCGTTGGTGTTATAATGATATCGTCTGTTCCGTTGTTAATGAGGATTTGCACTTTGCACAAGTTTTTATGACATAGGTTTTATATTAATGTATTTTAAGTGAAACGTTTTTCTTGCACAATGAAGCACTTTATTTGAAATATATGTTTAATTGTTAGTATGTAAATAAAGTGTTTTTGCAAAAGTCAAAAGTCTTCTTCTTCTTCTTCTTCTTCTTCTTCTTCTTCTTCTTCTTCTTCTTCTTCTTCTTCTTCTTCTTCTTCTTCTTCTTCTTCTTCTTCTTCTTCTTCTTCTTCTTCTTCTTCTTCTTCTTCTTCTTCTTCTTCTTCTTCTTCTTCTTCTTCTTCTTCTTCTTCTTTCTTCTTCTTCTTCTTCTTCTTCTTCTTCTTCTTCTCTTCTTCTTCTTCTTCTTCTTCTTCTTCTTCTCTTCTTCTTCTTCTTCTCTTCTTCTTCTTCTTCTTCTTCTAGTAGTGTCAACTAAATCCATAGTATTACAACAAAAGTGCTTTAAACGAGGTAAGTTACGAATGTATGTTCTCAATCGCCAAGTGTGGGATTGAATATTACATTAGTTCAGATTATATGTATTGTCCCCAGGGGGAAATTCATTTCCACAGCACTGTGAAAACTATATGAAATCGACAAAAAATAAGACAGACATCTACAGATAGCACCACACATGATGGTTACTTGTTATTATTTAGGGCTGCCTGTATGGATCAGGATTTTGCCAAAGCAAGCCCTTTTACTATAATAATAATATGTTGTGTATTATATCAACCGTATTGGTGCAATGAGCTAAATCTAGTGGCGGATTGTGGAACATTGATCTGATTTTTCTCATGGCAGTTAGACTCTAGAGACAAACCAGGGGACTGTATGTTTAATCTGTGTCTGTCCATTTGCTGTAGTATTTGATCATATTACATTTGTTTTATATATTAGTCACTTGCTTATGATTTGCCAGGTTTTAGGCCTTGGTTTGAACATTCAATCCTGGAAATAAAAAATCACCCAGATGAATTGTTCTTTAATCCTGATATAGAGTAGATAGTAAGGAAGTAAATCTGTATAGGAAGAGGAGTTAAGGGATAGAGGAGAAAAGGTTATGGTATAATTACAGAGCCTGTCAATTTATACATTGAGGAAATCAATGTTAGTCTGTTAACCAAAGTGCAGCCATCTGATAATGTTCTATCGTTAAAGATCAGAGGAAAAGAACAGAACGAGAGGGGTCAATCTGGAATACAAATAAAGAAGCAAAGAGACTGTAGAGCAGTGAGAAGGAACAAAGCTTGGTGTGTCAATTCATTACATTGATTGGTTCATTCTGTTCTCATCAAACTCACTTTATTCTCTCTCTGATCACTCTCTTGTTTCTCTTCAGAGCCTGGTGGTGTTAAGCTGGTGGGAGGAGAGAGTCGCTGTGCAGGAGACCTGGAGGTGGAACATCAGGGAGAATGGAGACCAGTGCAGGGCTCTTACTCTTTCTGGACCCTGAAGGAAGCAGGAGTCGCCTGCAGAGAGCTCGACTGTGGCTCTGCTGTTTCTGTGGGACGGAGAGAGGAGTCCTCAGAGAGACCTGTGTGGTGGATCATGTCTCTCTGTGTTGAGTCTGGATCTGCTCTGAGGGAGTGTGCAGAATCATCTTCCTCTGAACACTTCTTGAATCTCACCTGCTCAGGCAAGCCCATCAGTGACATCATCAGTGACATCATCAGTGACATCATCAGTGACATCATCGATGACATTTTCATTTATAGTTTTCATTTTCTTGTTTTTACAATAAAAAAATACACAAACCCAAATAACAAATGATGAACAGTGTATGAAGCAGCCGGGGGTAGTGGGTGGGCTACTGGGTCTATAGGCCCACCCACTCATTCATCAACAATGACTGAGAGAAAATATAGTTAGATAATAAAATAAGAGCAAAAATAAGTTTCCCTTTTAAAAAATTCAAACAATTAGAAGCAACATTTATTAACGTAATCAGGCTTCTGTTGTGTGAGATGTTCTATCCAATCACAACAGGCCAACGTAAAATGGCCTGTTGTGATTGGCCTACATAGCTCACAGTCGAAGCGCGGCGCCAACACAACGTAGGACGTCCCACAGACCCCGCAGAGGAAGGAGGAAAATATAGCACTCATTTACAGAGTCACAAGAATCCATGTTCAGAGTTTTAAAAAGAGAGAGGGGAGAGGCCAGAGCCATCATCCTCACAGCAGGGGCCGTCTCACTCCAGATTCTGCCTTTCTGTGCTTTCTGTGTCCCTAAAATGTATCAATGTAATGTGAACCAAAAGAAATGAACAAGCAGTATTACATTTCATTTCACTCACTGCAGCCTGGAGCACGGCTGATATGAAGAGTCATGAAACCCACCGGGTTATTTGGAGCCTCCCCCTCTAGAATGATACAATTCACCATTTAATGGAAAACACA
>CM062269.1:2203860-2216360 GCA_031216635.1 Dissostichus eleginoides | reverse complement strand
CCACCGAGTTGGAGAGCAGCGCGATGTGTTGTTCCGCCGCCGACACCTGAAAGGCACACTGGTGCACCGGTCGGCCTGGCGGGCGACATACTTACCTCCTGATGGCGGGAAAGCGTGGCCAGATCGGATCACTCCTGACCGTCTGCACTCCCTGAGCTAGGGGAACGGGGAGACCTCTGCAGGCGGCCGCCTTGCATATGATCTCCGGCAGTTCCCCCAGGATGCCACCTATCGCCGGCAGCGTGATGACGGAGAAGGGGGCCGCGTGCTCGGCCGTCAAGCCGCACCCTGCTCCGACTCTGTCTCCCCCGTCCGGGGGAGAAGAGGGAGGGGAGAACCGCACGGTGAACCGTGGAGGGAGGTTGGGTAGGAGTCGTCCGACTCCTGCCCGGCACTCGGCTCCAGGGACATGAGGCTGCCGCCCACAGGCTCGAAAGCCTGGACGGGCCAATCGTCCTCCTCGGCCGCAGCAGCGAGAGCGTCCGCTCTGCGCTTCCTGTCGTCCGAGGGGAGACGGGCACAGTGGGTGCATGCAACCTGCTGGCTGAGAGCCTCGTATGTGTGCTCTGACCCCAGGCAGGATTCGCATGACGTGTGCTGGTCGTAGCTCATGATATACCAAAGCCACGTGAGGGACAATCTCTCACACAGTTGGTACTCATGTTTGCTAATCGAAGTGTCTCTTGTGCTTCAGTATTGTACGGGGTGCTGAAGAAAAAGAGGGAGCAGATTGTCGGGCCTCCTTCCTATTTATACCGGAAGGGAGCCCGAGGGTGGGGCCCACCTTGCGGGTGGGCGTGGACTACAAGTGTTTCAGTGCTGCGCGGGCGCGCAGGGGATTACCCAATAGCGATAGCCTTAGAGGGCGAAGCCATATACGAAATAGAACTTAACAAGCAGCAGTGGTCCACTGAAGAGACCAGCTACCTACTGGGAATCTGGTCTTCCGAAGAGGTACAGAGGAAGCTGGAGGGGAGCACACGGTCCAAAGCAATGCTCCAACAATTGCAGAAAGAGATGGCAACCGCTGGTTTTTACCAAAACCAAAACGAGTAGCGCTTCAACACAATCGGCCATTGTTGTTGTTGTCAGTGTGAGCTGTGAGGGGTTTCCGCGCGGTTTGGCTTTATGAAGCAGGCACGCAACGGTTACGTCATGACGCAAACGAGGACGAATGACGCAGCACCAGTCGGGCTCTGAGCGGTGTGAAAAGAGCCGGAGCTAAACCGAAGAACCGGTTCTGAACCTGAAAAGCTCTAGAGGAGCTTGAACCGGAGTTGCGTTGGTTTGAATGAGGTATTTCTCTCTCTCCTCCATCTCTCTCTCTCTCTCTCCCCCATCTCTCTCTCTCTCTCTCCCCAGCTCTCCCTCTCTCTCTCTCTCTCCCCAGCTCTCTCTCTCTCTCTCCCCATCTCTCTAGCTCTCTCTCTCTCTCTCTCTCTCTCTCTCCCCCATCTCTCTAGCTCTCTCTCTCTCTCTCCCCCTCTCTCTCTCCCCCATCTCTCTCTCTCCTCCATCTCTCTCTCTCTCTCTCCCCCACCTCTCTCTCTCTCTCTCTCTCTCTCCCTCCCCATCTCTCTCTCTCTCTCTCCCCATCTCTCTAGCTCTCTCTCTCTCTCTCTCTCTCTCTCCCATCTCTCTCTATCTCTCTCTCTCTCTCTCCCCCATCTCTCTAGCTCTCTCTCTCTCTCTCTCTCTCCTCTCTCTCTCTCTCTCTCTCTCTCCCCTCTCTCTAGCGCTCTCTCTCTCTCTCTCTCTCCCATCTCTCTCTCTCTCTCTCTCTCCCCCATCTCTCTAGCTCTCTCTCTCTCTCTCTCTCTCTCTCTTTCTCTCTCTCTCTCTCTCTCTCTCTCCCCCCCATCTCTCTCTCTCTCCCCCATCTCTCTAGCGCTCTCTCTCTCTCTCTCTCTCTCTGTACCTGCCTGTTTCTAAGGCCAGGCTGTGAGCACTCAGTCTGAACTTCATCAACATCTCCCTGTGTTTAACATCAGTCACTGTGCTCAGGTAGGCTGCCACAGTGTCTTTTTAGGGCCAGATAGCGTTGCATTTTACTTTGTGTTTGGGACTTAGTGTTCCAATAAGTGAGGTAGTTTTGTGTGTTTTGTTATAATCTGGTTGACTCTAATGGTTGTGGGCTCAGACTGGTCCTGAGGCAGAACACAGTGTGAGCCGGTTTGTGAACAGAGTGTCAGGACCAGCTGAGAGAGGGGGCTCTTTCCCTGGTTCATCTCTTGATGCTGCAGGGCTTTGTGGTGGTAGGAGTGGGGGTCACTTTCTTTTAGATGTAGCCAATATTTAATTGATCGTTTCTGGATTTGTATTAATAATGGAAATGTGCCTAATTCCGCTCTGCAGGCGTTGTTAGTTGTTCTCCTGTGAACCTGGAGGATGCGTTTGCAAAACTCATTGTGAGCATTTTCTATTGGATGATTTTCCCATTTGTCAAATGTTTGGTTTGTTCGTGGGCCCCACACTTCGCTTCCATCGAGTAGGATGGGGTGTATTACTGATTGAAGTCATTTAAGCCAAATTAAAATGTGAATTTGAATGTGAATTTGTCTTTTTATTGCATAAAACGCCCTGCGTGCTTTCTCTCTCAGTTCCTTGACAGCTTGATTAAAGCTTCCAGTGGAACTTATTTTCAGGCCTAAATAATGATATTCTGAGCAATGTTCTATTGTATGTGTCCCAATTGTAAAGTCAATTGTTTGCCTGACATCTGGATCTTTTTTGAAGTATCATTGTTTTTGTCTTTTCTATGTTAATTGCCATGGCCCAGGTCTGACAGTAACCTTCGAGTATATTTAAACTCTGTTGAAGTCCTTCTTTTGTCGGGCTTAACAGGATGAAATCATCTGCATACAGCAGGAATCTGATCTCTGTTTTGTGAAGAGTGAGCCCAGGTGCTGTGGACTGTTCTAAGATAGTGGCCAGTTCCTTAATATAGATGTTGAACAGGGCCGGTGATAAACAGCATCCTTGTCTTACTCCCCGTTCTTGAGAAATGAAGGTTGTTCTTTTGTGTCCGATCTTGATGCTGCACATGTTGTTTGTGTACATAGATTTTATTAGGTCAAATGTTTTCCCCCTATACCGCTTTGAAGTAGTTTGTTGAATAGACCAACATGCCAAATCGAGTCAAATGCTTTTTGGAGATCGATGAAACAGGCGAATATTTTGCTTTTATTTTGATTAACATATTCGTCAACTAGGGTGTGTAGGGTGTAAATGTGGTCTGATGTGCGGTGATTTGGTAAGAATCCCATTTGGCTTTTGCTCAGGACATTGTGTTTCGTAAGGAGGTCTATAAGCCGGGAATTTATAATACTACCAAAGCCCTTCCCCAGGTTACTGTTCACACAAATGCCTCTGTAATTATTAGGGTCAGATTTATCGGCGTTTTTAAAAATGGGTGTTATGAGACCACGATTCCAGCTGTCAGGAAAGTAACCTACAATCAGGATCAAATTGAAAAGTTTGAGTATAGCCAATCTGATCTTTTTACTTGTGTGTTTTAGCATCTCGTTCAATATGCCGTCAAGCCCACTTGCTTTTTTTGGTTTTAGGTGAATCAACTTTTTGTCCAGTTCCTGTTCAGTAATTAGAAAGTCCAAAGGGTTCTGGGAGTCCTCCATGACCAGCTCTAAGTTGTTGAACCTTTCAATTATTTGTGTTTGTTCTGAGTCAGAATTGATAGGAATGTTACCACACAGATGTTTGAAGTGATCGGTCCAGATGTCTCCATTCTGTATAACTGGGTCATCGTGTTTACTTTTATTAGATTTTTCCAGTTTCCCCAGAATCTGTTTGTGTTTAAAGACTCCTCGATTATTGTTAGTTGTTTTTGTGTGTACTGAGCCTTCTTGATTTTGATTGTACGTTTGTATTGTTTGAGCATGTCGCAGTAAAGGAGGCGTACGTCTGCGTTGAGGATCTCTATGTTTTTGGTTCGATATTTTCCTAAGTTCTTTCCTTTTTTGTTGGCATTCTTCATCAAACCAGTTGATTTCTTTTGTTTTGGGGGCTTGTTGCTGCATTTCTTCAGTTGGGATGTATGAGCTGTTCTCATGAAGATGTGGTTAATTTTTCTAACTGCCAGGTCTATGCCTTCTTTATTGTGGTCATATGTGGTGTCCAGAGAGTTGTCTAAGAGTCTTTGAATTTGTTCGTTTCCGATAGCTTTCTGGAACTCTTGTGCCCTGTCTGGAGCCCATTTGTATTTTCTTTTAATGTTAAACAGATTATTGGGCTCAGATTGTGGACTGTTAGTTTCTGTTCTTTTCATGAACACAGTCATTTGGCTGTGATCCGATAGAGGAGTTAGAGGTTTGACTATAAATGAACTGAGAGAGAGCGGGTCCAAATCTGTTATCATGTAATCTACGGTACTCGTGCCAAGAGATGAGCAGAAGGTGGGTCTTCCCAAAGAGTCACCTCTAAACCTACCGTTAACAATGTACAGACCGAGGCTTTGACAGAGTTGGAGCAGGTCTCTCCCATTCTTGTTTATCTGAGGGTCAGAATTATGGCGAGGAAGATTTGTGGTGTTGCGGGGAAAGTTTTGTCCAAATATATGTTTGTTACCACTCTCTGAGTATGAGTCTGGATGGGTTCCAGTACGTGCGTTGAGGTCTCCACAGATCAACACTTTTCCTTGGGCCTGAAATCTGCAGATTTGGGTGTGGAGGTGTGGGAATATTTCCTCGCTGGAGTAAGGAGAGTCACTCGGAGGAACATATATTGTACATAAAAACAAATCATTTTCTGTACATGTGATGCTTTTGGATAGTTTAATCCAGATGTGGGAGGGCTCGGATTTTATTATTGTTATGTATTTTGAGAGTTCGAATTTGTGCCAAATTATAATGCCTCCTGAATCTCTCCCTTTTTAATTGCTGGGTTTTTGATCGAGGGCAGAATAATTTGTTTGTAATTTGGGGGACAGTGGATGTTGGAATCAGATCTACACCAGGTCTCTTGGAGGATAATAATGTCTACATTTTGTGTGTTTTCTTTAAATTCATCTGTTCTATATTTCTGTCCAAACAGAGAAGAATGTATACCTTGGATGTTCCACATAGAGATGGAGAATGGTGTCATTGAAGTGGTCATTGTGAAGAACCTCTGTTTGATCTTCTGTCCTCTGCAGACTCTGTCAGGCTGCTGGGGGGGACTGGTCTGTGCTCAGGCAGACTGGAGGTGAAGTCTGACCAGTCTAACCAGTCTAACCCGTCCTGGTCCTCAGTGTGTGAGGCTGACTTTGACCAGCAGGATGCTCAGGTGGTCTGCCGGCAGCTCGGCTGTGGGGCTCCTTCAGTCCTCCAGGGGGCGCTCTATGGAGAAGGGGAGGCTCCAATGTGGACCAAAGAGTTCCAGTGTGGAGGCCATGAGTCTGCTCTCCTGGACTGTAGCTCAGCCTCAGAGAGAAACACCTGCTCACCTGGCACAGCTGTTAGCCTCACCTGCTCAGGTAGAGAGGAGCTGTGATTGGTTCATTCTGTTCTCATCAAACTCACTTTATTCTCTCTCTGATCACTCTCTTGTTTCTCTTCAGAGCCTGGTGTTAAGCTGGTGGGAGGAGAGAGTCGCTGTGCAGGAGACCTGGAGGTGGAACATCAGGGAGAATGGAGACCAGTGGAGGGCTATTACTGGAACCTGAAGACAGCAGCTGTCGCCTGCAGAGAGCTCGACTGTGGCTCTGCTGTTTCTGTGGGACGGAGAAGGAGTCCTCAGAGAGATCTGTGTGGAGGATCAGCTCTGACTGTGTTGAGTCTGGATCTCTCTGAGGGAGTGTGCAGCATCACTTTCCTCTCTCCTACTTCCTGACTCTCACCTGCTCAGGTAAGCCCATCAGTGACATTGTTTATGACATCATGTCCTCTGTCTCTTTGTTAGTCAGTCTCTCTCTCTCTCACAAAGAGACAATCACTCTCTGCTACCTGGACTGTCACAGACTGAAAGCTCTCTGTAATGTTTTCAAAGCGGTGTCTTCAGACTGTGAGGAGGTTTTTACAGAGACTGTTTTTATTGTTGGAGCTGGGACAGGCAAACATGTGGATCTACAAAAGCAGGAACAACAAAGTAAACAGAACAGCAGCTCAGCAACTCACTAACATGTGTTTATCTTGGTGAAAGCAAGAGTGAGTGTAGATTTTAGATTTCACTTTCTGATGAGAAATATGGAGGAGTTTTGAAACCGTTAGTGTTTCACTCCATCTGTGTGCTCTGTGGTGGAGGGAGACCTTGCTTTGAACTCTGTTTCTATGTGAAGATACCATCTCTCTCTCTCTCTCTCTCTCTCTCTCTCTCTCTCTCTCTCTCTCTCTCTCTCTCTCTCTCTCTCTCAGTCTTCAGAGGTCATTAACCTCCTTGAAACCTGGGATTACAGAGTTCAACTTGTTCCAGTAAATGCTCCTTACTTCGTTGAATGTTTGGCACTTTAGGAGGAAGTCCATCTCTGTCTCAGTCTCACCTGTCGTACAGTGACCACATATTCTGTTTCCTTTTGGTTGCCAGGATCTTTTGAGTCTTCCTGTTGCCAGTTTGTGGTTACTGAGCCTGTGCTTGGTTAGGATCTGTCTCTGCTTTCTATCTCTGACAGTAGAGAGATATTCTGCCAGCTCATAATCTCTGTTTAGAGCCAGGTAACATTCTAATCTACTTTGGCTTCTAGTTTCTTCTTTCCAATGTTGTAAATAGTTGTTTTTCCATTGTGTTATAATGCGTTTGACTGTGATTGGTGTTTGGAGAGCAGTGTTCTTGAGAGACTGGTCAGAGTGGCTCTGAGAGGGGCAGTTAGCCTCAGCACCAGCTGACATAGGGGACTCTTCTCTGGGGTTAGCTCTTGGCTTTGGAGGGCTTTGGAGTGGAGGGTGTCTCGGGGCTGGATCTAAGGTGGTTAAAGAATGTTAGTGCTCTCTTTGAGTGTTAATTATCAGAGGGTATCTGCCTCATTCTGCTCTACATGCATTTGTTGGTGTTTTTCTCTGAACACGTCAAATGTATCTGCAGAATTCTGCATGTAAAGACTCTGTTGGATGTTGTCCCAGCGGGTATAGCTCTGGTGACTGAGTGGACCCCATACTTCACTACCGTACAGCGCAATGGGCTGGATCACACTATCAAAGATTTTGAGCCAGATTTTAATTGTAATTTGGACTTTATAAAATGTTCTCTTAATTGCATTTAGAGCTCTTCTGGCTTTTTCTTTGAGTGCATTCACTGCCATGTTGAAACGTCCTGATGCTGTTATGGTTCAACCAAGGTAGGTTATAACTCATACGATGTTCAATGATATGATTATTTATGGTAAACTGGTATTTGTTCTCCTGACATCTGGGGCGTTTTTGGAAAACCATGACATTAGTTTTCTTCATATTGACTGCCAGGGCCCAGTCCTTACAGTACTGGGGTGTTTCTCAATGTCGAGGAAGGCTGCTCCAGAGCCACTATTTCAAGCATACTACGTCATCGAGTGCCGCCGAAGGACTGTTCCAATGTCCAGCATACTTGGAATTCTACCGAGCCCGGCGTACTTCGTAGCGAGAAATTTCGAGGCTGCACATGTGTAGACTCCGCGGTCTAAAATCCCCACAATGCTTTGCGCACGGACCAATTTCACAAGATCTGTGGCGAAAAATGTAAGGCGGGGGCGCTCGCATATGACGCACACCTGCACACTTGCTCGCCTGTTCCACTCTTCGTTTCCGAATGCCAGGAAGGATTCTTGCCTCGCTTCTGAAGGGAGTGACTCGGAAGACATATGCTACCAAGCAAGCGTCCTCGACATTGAGAAACACCCCTAGTCTACTATGTCCAGCTGTTGTTGTAGTCCTTGTTCAGTAGGAGACAGCAGAACAAGGTCATCAGCACAAAGCAGACACTTCACCTCTCTATCTAGGAGGCAGAGGCCAGGAGCAGCTCATTGATCCAACTGAACAGCAACTTCATGATATATACATTCAATACAGTCGGACTTAAATTGCAACCCTGACGAACAGCTCTTCTCTGGGTGAAGAATTCAGTTTGTTTGTCTCCAGACCGCGAGATGATTACACAATTAATTATTTTTTTATCTATTTTTTTTCTCAATAATTATTAGTAATAACGTGTGCATAGACATTTTTCAGGGGCGGACTAGCCATCTGTATAATTTCCCCGCAGCGAGGCTCCCCCTTTGACAATCCACTAGCGCATGTTTCTCAAACCTTTTCATACCAAGGACACTTCACCAATAAAAAAACTCTCACGGACCACCTGACTCCACAGATATCCAGAAACAATAGGCCTGCTCACCACTCCAACAGCACATAACAGCCTAATAATGACAGCTTACCTTCTCTACATCGCCTCTTCACACAATAACTCAACAATACAAATACAACTACAGATTATATCAGCATTTTAGTTCAAATGCGATTAAAATGCTCTCAGGTTTTACACCTCTTATGAAATGTAGACTATACTATACGAGTTTATGTCCGAGCCAACAGACTCACAGATCGTTGGCTACTGAGAGAAATGCAAAATACACCGCATGTAGTACGACACAAACCTCCGCTGTGGATTTTCAAAACAAAACAGTAAAACTCTGGTCGCAGGCCCGAGTCTAACTCTCTGAGGCCTGCATGGTCTGCCTACAAAACAAACATACAGAGCGTTGATGCAGCCCCAACAACAGCCTCTGATCATCAACAGACTTCATGCAACGCTTCATCGGATGCCTACATATTCCATCACAGCAGCACTGTGTGTGTGTGTGTGTGTGTGTGTGTGTGTGTGTGTGTGTGTGTGTGTGTGTGTGTGGTGTGTGTGTGTGTGTGTGTGTGTGTGTGTGTGTGTGTGTGTGTGTGTGTGTGTGTGTGTGTGTGTGTGTGTGTGTGTGTACATGGTATGTTCTTATTCTCCTTACATATTCCATCACAGCAGCTCAATCTAGCAGCTCTTAGTATTGACACATATTGAAATGTGTTGCTGCTCAGGTCACCTTTAGCTCTCTAAGAGATGGGTGATGTCATTAGTGTACTTAATTATAACTAAGTACTTTGACTGTACTCACAGTAAACAGAGTTCTAGGGTATCCTGAGTACTTTCTGCTGTGTTACACTATATGTTAGTTAGTTTGTCTGAACACCTTGTTTCTCTTGTGCATTAAGAACACTTGTGTTAGGCCATGATTTAACAATAAATAGGTTATATATTCAGTATAAAATACCACGTACTGTCGGCCCTCCCATGCCACCCTGACCTCTTGCCCCCCCTTTGCCACCCCATGTGAAATGTTCTAGAACCCCCACTGTGCAGGTGTGAGGTGAGACAGGTAACACCTGCTGCTGCTCTGGCAGTGATAACTGGGAGCCTCTTGTTAGCAATAGAACAGCCAACATGTCTGCAAACACAAACTCTGTCAGAAGTCTGCAGCTGTTAAAGCCACTGACAGCCGATCCAGCAGCGATCAGGAATCACAAACGGAAGTCCTTTAACCCTCCGGTATCATTCGATTGGACTGCGCAAATTAGTCATTCGAGACAAAAATGTCCACTGCAGAAGACTTTGATAAAAACATTATATTAAAAGGTTTTTTTCACAACTGTTTTGGGTTCAATCTTTAAAGCAACTTCCGCCCTAATAGAAAATACCAAGAATTTAATCATTTTCAGGATTTTAACCCTTTAAATGCCATTTTGAATACATGAAACCGCTGTTTTTTGTCATGATGAAAACAGAGAAAATGAGTTATTTTCCATAAAATACATATCTGGGGACTGGCTCTTTTTTTATCACAGTCTTGGATATGTCAAAGATTAGCAGCAACATTGATTTTTTTGCATTATTAGTTTTTGCACAGAATCAGATTAAACAAAAAACTCACACATTAGTCATTCGGGACAAAAATGTCCACTTCCAAAAACTGCTATAAAATGACAACAGATTAATATTTTTAAAAACTTTTTGGGGTTAAATCTTTCAATCAACTTCAGTCCTGATCAAAAATAACAAATGTTAAATTATGTTCAGGATTTTAACCCTTTAACTGCCAGTTTGAAAACATGAATTCGCGTTTTCTATGAAAAACATGCACAAAAAGGCAGTTATTTTCCATAAAATAAATGTTGGGGGGGTCGGCTTTTTTTTTTTTTTTATCACAGTCTTGGATATGTCAAAGAATAGCAACAACATTGATTTTGGTGGATTATTAGTTTTTGCACAGACACAGATTAAACAAAAAACTCACACATTAGCCACTCGCGGACAAAAATGTCCCATCCACTCCCATTATAACCACATCTTTTGATCTCTCCGCAATACCGGTATATAATCATGCATTTTGTAATGTCAGGGTTTTATATTGGAGGAAAATAGTTCAATTTGTCCTTTTTACTGTAGATCACCAGATGTGACATTTTACCATTGAATTACATGCTTGTCATTTCTTGGTTTCTTTGCCTGTTGTATAATGGGGCCCTGCCAGCCATTGGAATACATGTATGCAACTAATATGATGTAGGTGTGTTGGTATGGATGTGGAAGAGTGGTATCAGCTGAGAAGTGTGTGTGTGTGTGTGTGTGTGTGTGTGTGTGTGTGTGTGTGTGGTGTGTGTGTGTGTGTGTGTGTGTGTGTGTGGATGTACAGTGTGTGTGTGCAGAGACAACAATATACAGTAGATTTGGTTTACAGCAAGTTGCAGTTTTCGCCTCATATCTTTCTTTGTTTCTCTCTCTCTCTTTTTCTCTCACTCCCTCATTCCCAAACTCATACACACTCGTACATATTAAACCTCCTTATACCTTGTATGTGTGTGAGTGATTGTGTGTGAGAATGAGACAGGACTAAGTGTCCTTTCATGGCGTTTCATTTGTGCTGTTCCATGTGTCTTAGAGGGAAACAGATGTATGATCTTGACCCAGCTTGACCTCGATGTTTTGAATTGTTTGGAACTTCAAAGTCCTTTGATAATGTCTCTTTAGCAAACAGACATACACAGCCATACATACACTCCTTGAAGTAAAAGCCAAAGCTTCAAATATTAGTTTGGCTGGCTGGTCATTTCATTCCTGTGATACGCAACAACCAGTAAGATGAAGAGGAGCTTCTCTGTGGGACAAGAGGTCTCATGCAGCCCGTAACTTCAACTGCAGGACTCATCCTCTGAAACAGAAACACCCTGAGAAGGAGAATCTGGTGTGGATCTGCCTGAACTGTGCTTGAAAGGAGTCAGCACAAAGATAAAACACTTTTTTGCCAAACAGTTTGCCAAACAGTTCATTTATCGGATGGGGCCAGAGAAGAAGGAACAATTCTGCCCCGAATCCCACGTTGATACAGAGGAATCGATGAGGTCCTTTGCTGAGGAGGTTGAGGAGCTGCAGAGGAGCTGCTGAGGAGCTGCTGAGGAACAACACGATGGTGATGAGGTTGAGATGTATGAAGGACTACAAAACCTTTTAGATGGAAAAAGCCTGATGTTCACAAAAGTGCTTAGTGATCTCCTCCTCAATCACACCACAAAGGGGATGATAGCACCAGAGATTGCCCCAGGAGTAACAAGAATATTCGTTGCGCCGCCACGTGAAGCCATGCTTAGAGAAATAATCAGATGTTTGTGGTGGAGTCTGATCGTTCTTCGTCTGACCCTTCCCCTGAAAGTGGAGAGGACACAGAGGATCCCATCCCGTAGCTGCGCTACATTCCAGGGGTCATATATTTGTGGATTTATTTAAAACAATAACTATTTGTGTCTGGATCAGAAATATATTTGTGAAACTTTTTTACATTTATACAAAACGCTAAGTATTTGTGTTTGCATTGAAACATATCTGTGTGGATGGAGACATGTGTGTCTGCTGCCTCAGGAGTCCCCTGGGACCACCAGTCTGAAAGGACTCCTGCTTCAGCTCCACCTCTCTCTGAGCCTCTGGTTTCCAGCAGCAGGTTCTTTGGGTTCCACCATAACAGCACCAAGACCTCCTGGACACAGCTTTGATCAGCTCAGCCGGGGCTCCTCCAGGCGTCCTTCACCCCGAGAAGCTCCTTCAGAGCAGAGTCCGGCTCCTTTGGCTTCATCTTTTAGAATTCATTTTCTAATGGGATTTTTGTTCTAGGATCAGATTCTATTAGATAGGTGAGAAATAATAAAACCTTTTTTTAAAACATGATGTTGAGTCCCTGAGCAGAAGGAGCAGAGGATCTGCAGAGGAGGATGCTTTGTTGAAGACACAGGGAAAGGGTTCACTAATGGAGACCACTTGCTAGAGGGTATCAGATGTAGATGTGAGGGTACCTGCAGTCTGTGTTCTTATAAACATGTGTTCTGTTGTTCATCATCAACTCATGTTGGAACTGAGTCCAGTTTGAATCTCTGAAATATTGTTTCATCTCTTTGATCGTGTGTCTTTGACCTCTGTTTGATCTTCTGTCCTCTGCAGACTCTGTCAGGCTGCTGGGGGGGACTGGTCTGTGCTCAGGCAGACTGGAGGTGAACTCTGACCCGTCTAACCCG
>CM062269.1:1888860-2198860 GCA_031216635.1 Dissostichus eleginoides | reverse complement strand
TTTAAAGAAAATAATCATTTATCCCCCTTCTTTTTGTTCTCCCTCCACCCATAATGTCCCTCCCACCCGACTGCACCTACGTCAGAGCCCTAACCCTCACACACACACAGACCCCAATGTTATATGTTGTTAGAAAACACTCGTGACCACCAGAACATAAAAACAAAACCTTTTGGTCACTGTCAGTCATCAGTTCCAAGATTCAAGTAGTTCGACATGTCCAGACATATCCAAGATGCCCGACCGCAAATACTTCAAGAAAATAAGTCATGATACCTGGATATACCATGCTAGTACTTTTTGTTGTTGACACATTCGAAAATATTATAATGACTGAGTGGAGACCCTGAATATTCCAACAGCTTATAAGAAATGAACGCATCTCTTTTTCAAAAACTAACAATCCAAATGAATATCTCTCTCTCTCTCTCTCTCTCTCTCTCTCTCTCTCTCTCTCTCTCTCTCTCTCTCTCTCTCTCTCTCTCTCTCTCTCTCTCTCTCTCCAGATAAGCTGTTTCAGCCCAACATCTCTGTGTCCTCCTCCATGGACGGGGTCTCCGGGGCCCAGCAGCAGGGGTTCCAGGTGTTCAGAGGCTCCACCTTCACATCAGTTGCTCCATCCAGCCTCAGTACCCAGGAGGCTCCTTCCTGCTGACTCCCCACTCACAACTACTACCCAGCCAGCTGTCAATCACTCTGCCCACTTCCTGTTCCCGGCTGCAGAGCCCGCCCACCAGGGAAGCTACAGCTGTGTTTATCACGTCTCTGCTTTTCTCAGGACTTGTCCTCTGAGAGCCGTCTGCTCTCCGTCACCGTCACAGGTGAGCTGTTAGAGTTGACTGTAGGACAGAGCGTGATGCTCCCCAGGAGAACGCTGGTGAGGACTGAGTGTTTTACTGTGAGCCCTGAAGCAGTCACACCCTTACATCACATTTAGCTTTCCAGAGCAACGTACAATAAGTGCAATGAACCGTGAAGACATGAATCCAGAACACACATTCTCCAGTCAGCTGTAGTTTACATTGGAGTATTGCCATGAGTACTGACTGTTCAACAGATACAGCTAGCAGCTTCTCCCTACAGTCCTACTGTCTGGTATGAACAGGAAAAAGGGTTGGGGTTGAATGAAGATCTTAAGAAGATGTAGTTTATTGTAATATAACTGTAGAGAGGAGTCTCCATGCTGAAGTGGGTTCAGGTCTCTGTGTGTTTGCTGACTCTTGATGTGATGCTGTCCAGGTGTTCGATCAGATCCAGAACCTTTCATCATCCGAGCCGTCGTCCTGCCGCTGACTCAGCTGCTGGTGACCATCGGACTTTACTTTACTTTACTGCAAGGTACGGAAACATGTTGTTGTTGTTCCACTGACTGAATGATGAGGGACTGAAACATGTTGTTGTTCCACTGACTGAATGATGAGGGACTGAAACATGTTGTTGTTCCACTGACTGAATGATGAGGGACTGAAACATGTTGTTGTTCCACTGACTGAATGATGAGGTACTGAAACATGTTGTTGTTCCACTGACTGAATGATGAGGACTGAAACATGTTGTTGTTCCACTGACTGAATGATGAGGTACTGAAACATGTTGTTGTTCCACTGACTGAATGATGAGGTACTGAAACATGTTGTTGTTCCACTGACTGAATGATGAGGGACTGAAACATGTTGTTGTTCCACTGACTGAATGATGAGGTACTGAAACATGTTGTTGTTCCACTGACTGAATGATGAGGTACTGAAACATGTTGTTGTTGTTCCACTGACTGAATGATGAGGGACTGAAACATGTTGTTGTTCCACTGACTGAATGATGAGGTACTGAAACATGTTGTTGTTCCACTGACTGAATGATGAGGGACTGAAACATGTTGTTGTTCCACTGACTGAATGATGAGGGACTGAAACATGTTGTTGTTCCACTGACTGAATGATAGGGACTGAAACATGTTGTTGTTCCACTGACTGAATGATGAGGGACTGAAACATGTTGTTGTTCCACTGACTGAATGATGAGGGACTGAAACATGTTGTTGTTCCACTGACTGAATGATGAGGGACTGAAACATGTTGTTCCACTGACTGAATGAAACAGTGTGTGTTATTGAACAGGAGTGATGCAGGAAGTCTCACTGTGTGCTGTCATGTCTCTCCAGGCCACCAGGGGGCGGAGGCCGAGCCGACAGGAGGACATTGAGCTGGATTATGATGACCTGGGTGTTCCTGCTGAAGAGGAAGGAGCTCAGGGAGCAGAGTAGCAGCTCCAAGGAGCTCCTCTCACACACATGGGTTTATCAGCTCTTATAGCTTTTAACCAACGTTAGAAAATATAGCTTTCACTCTGAAAGTCACCAGCAATGTGTTAGTGCCTCATGGTTCCTGACTTCCTGTCAGCTCCAAGCCCATTGGTTCCCACTGAAGATGAAGATCTTTAAAACACATCTCAAGTTAGTTTTATTTAGAAAGTCAATGCAGTCGGTGCAGTTTGAAACCACAGACACACCAACCCAGGCCGCTCAGGAACTCAGTTGGCCAATTAATGCCATATATTAATGTTCACATATCCTCTAAAAACAGTGTTACAATACCCAGTGTTTGAATCTGATGTAGTGATTCCTGAGATAACAGGAGGAACGCGTTACAGCGCCACCTGGTGTTGGATTTGTAGACCTCGAGCACAACAAGGTTTCTTTATATTCAATCAACAAATAAGAAAAAGTAGTTTTAAAATGTTACGTTTTTCACAACAATTCATCTGATCAGCGAGATAGGATGTTTGACCCCTTGTGGGTCACATGGGTCATTTTAGCAGCAGGACCAGATTTAGCTGAACAATATAGCAAATGTAAATAATCCAAACACTTCTTATTTCATAACAATGCTGATGTTTTATTGAAAAATGTGATTTCAGAAGAATTCTGCTTGATTTTGGTCTGAAGAGATTGTTTGTATAAAAAAAGAAGCTTTTTTAGAGAAATCCGATTATATTTGTAATTTGCCAAAATGTATAAGATTGTAACTTTTCTTTAATGTTCTTATTTCACATGTACTGAGCTCAGTTTTAATCATTTTCAATCATTCAGGATGTTTCTTACGTTATATCATTTTGATGGTATTTGTCTGTATGTTGTAGTAATTTAGCTGTTTTTAAGAACTCCACCTATTGGAGAGCATTCCCAAATTCATCAGATATTAGATACTAACATGTTGTGATTAAAAATGTAGAAGTTTCCTTTTTAAAAGGTAAGGTGCTTTGCTATGTGATCAAGAGATGTGCTTGTTTTTGTATTATTGAGGATTGTACTTATTTCACGAGATGATCAATAATATGGAATCATTACTTTTTGGACTTTTATGAAACATTTTAATTTCTTTAGAATTTCACTTTTTTCAAAGAACTCAGATTATTTTTGTGATTTAGGATTTTCCCAAATTCAGGAGACTAATTCTTTCGTACTTCAAATGTTAGCATTGTCCGTAAACAAGTTGTGATTTTGGAACCGAGAAATGTTTTTGCTTCATAAGAATTTTGATTGATTTTGTTGTTTTTTGCATTTCTGAAGAATTTAGCTTTCGCCAATTAAGGTTTTTTGATGTGGCTTTTTTGAACTAATGTTGTATTTGAAGATCTTTCATGATTTTGCTTAAATCTTGCATCACAAATTCTACCTGATTTTATAATGAAGAGTTTTGAGCGATTTGGTTTCCATGAGATTAGGATGAAGCAAATCGTCTTGAATTCTGAACACAGCAGAATCCTCCAGAAATCATGACGATGTTCAACATCACTGTAATAAATGCTGTCATTTGCTATGTACCAAAAAAAGAATAAAACTTCTTTAATAATCCATGAAACTCTGAGAGTGAGCTGATTTCAAAAGGGTTTCTCCTGGTTGGGAAATGATGTGTTTGCTTTGTTTCTGTGTGAGAACTGAACCTCAAGGCTTTAGTTCTAACAGGTTAGTATTGGAATCATCTCTGAGTCAAACAGGGCCGGCCCTCGGCATAGGCAGTATAGGCGAATGCTAAGGGCGCATCCATCCATGGGGGGCGCCGGAGATTGGGGGGAAGAAAACAAATATGAATACTATTAACGATATTTGATAAGAAAACAATTTCCCAATTTGGGATCAATAAAGTAAATCATTATCCTATCTCAACAGAACTAGGCATACATAGCGTACAGCGCCCTTAAACTATGGCAGGGGTCTGCAACCTGTTTGACCCAAAGAGACATTTTGACCCCTTTTCCACCCATTCTTTTGTCTGGAGCCGCAAAACATATCTGATAGCTTGATAGCCTATAACGTTGTATTGTTACATCACAGACAAAAACTACAGTTTCTTTGCAGGTATTATTTATTACATTAAAGAAAACTGTTAACCTCTAATAAGAAACAAAGAACTCGGATAAGGAGAATAAAAGAAATACACAGGCCTACTTTAAAATAACTTAAACACAGCACTTGGGGAGTCCTCTGCACATTTGAAGGAAATAAATACAATTCAAATGGGCCCACTTTGAAATAACTAAAAACCTACACTCTGTGAAACAGCTCATGTCAGTTCAACTTGCAAATGAAAGTCCACCTGCTGCCTTGGAAAAGCAGATCAAGTCCACTTGAAGACAATCTTTGTTTCAACTCATGAATGCAAGTACATCTCGTTGATATGACTTAAAGGTTCTAGTTGTGTTAACATTGTTCTTTAAGTCGTCTAAGTTGATTTAACTTTAAACTCAGAGTTGAAACAAATACCAATGTGACATTATTAGAGCAAGGAAACCTTATTTACCTCCTGGTCAAAGAAACTCACATTTCAGTCTCATTATAACTCACACCTTCAAGTTCTACATTTATATAACTCATCATTTCAAGTTAGGAAGATTGTAATAATACATTTGTTTCTACTTAGATCTATTAGTTATATTGACTTCTGATTGCAAGTTTACATACATTTATAATAATGATTGCAGCAAATGTGTTCAGATATATAACATTTATTTAAAACATGTTATACAAGGGGACGGGTAAGAACAGAAAAGCATGACATGGGACCTTTAAACAAAAGGGTTGGTTCATTAGGAAAGTTATTATCTCCCAAAGTATATACATTTAGACAATCAAACATTCAGTTCAGGAAAGCATAAGGGTTTACCACCTCTTTGCCCTCTGTTCTTTGTTTGGCCTGCTGACCACCTGACCTGCGCTGTACAAACTACAGATCCATCTCTAGGCTCAGCAGCCCTGCTGTCCCCCCATGAGGCTGAACCTGAACCAGCTGTTCTCCAACTGAAGGAGGTGAGCAGCATTGTGTTGAATGACATGCCACTTAACATATCTGAAGGGAGACTGGAATACAACATATATATATATCAAAACTAATATTTTTGGGGCCCAATGTGATATATTTTCATGGGGCCCAAAATCCCTGGCGGCACCCCTGCTTAGGATCACACTTTATCAATCCTTTTGATCGTTCAATCCGCACTTTAATCCAAGCATTGCGTCGTAACAAACATTTCTCTCTGCTCCATTCCGTTTCCTTTGATCTTGGCAGGCATCCAACATATATCCATATCCCGATCAGCTTTAATATCTTCCTTCTGGCTTAAAAGTTCATCTCATCCATTGTATTAGTCCATGTACTCACTGTTCTTGTTGTCTCTAGTTTACTCGCGGCCCTCCGCATCGCTCAACAGCTGATCGTTGCGCAATCCATCCTCTCTGTTCGCGGAGTCTCTTTCTTCCATTCCCAAATATCCAGGCCGGGGTTCCAGTCAGCGATGCGTCTTTCACATCAGTTATTCCAGCGGTCCGGAGTCTTTCACTATGTCGTGGCCCATTCTTGTAGGATATTTCAAACTGTGCCACATTAACAGGGATCCGCTTCCTGACTCACTCGTTAGAAACAGTCCAAATCAAACTCTGTAGGCGCTGATTTCTTTGCCTTCCTCTGGCAGATTTATTGACTTCTTCCATCAATTCAAACAAACAAATCAACAAAATGCTCAGTGTAGCGTGAGGTCAGAGACTGAACCGATTCCCCGTTCCGTGCTGGAGACAATTTCCTGAGGCTCAGTCCCAGAGAGGCTCTCTCTCTCTCTCTCTCTCTCTCTCTCTCTCTCTCTCTCTCTCTCTCTCTCTCTCTCCCTCTCTCTCCCTCTCTCTCCCTCTCTCTCCCTCCCTCTCCCTCTCTCCCTCTCTCCCTCCCTCTCTCCCCCTCTCTCCCTCTCTCCCTCTCCCACTACTTATTTTTCTGACGACTTTTTACTTTGACTTCTTACATTTTGAACTCAAATACCTGTACTTTCTACTTCTTACATGTTGAACACAAATACCTGTACTTTCTACTTCTTACATGTTGAACACAAATACCTGAACTTTCTACTTCTCACATTTTCCAAACAGGCTGGTTCCTTTAGTCTGAATGTGTGTTTGGTGGCGTGATCATTATTATTTAGAGTCATTGCGTGCCTATTGATTTGAACACGATCCGTGTATCCATCATTTCCTGGTCTTCTCTAAAGAAGAGGGACCAATGAAAACGTTGTCATGTTGCCGTTGTTCAGCATGGAAACATTCATTAGCTAACAATGACATTATTGTTCTATTAATATAAAGGGAGGTCAGGTACTCTTTAAAACAGC
This sequence comes from Dissostichus eleginoides, assembly GCA_031216635.1. Classification (NCBI taxonomy): domain Eukaryota; kingdom Metazoa; phylum Chordata; class Actinopteri; order Perciformes; family Nototheniidae; genus Dissostichus; species Dissostichus eleginoides. The sequence goes on along the minus strand of CM062269.1, from coordinate 2,192,206 downwards.
TGCTAGTTATGGGTACTTTTTACTTAAGGACATTTCAAAGCCCAAACTTCTTTACTTTTACTTGAGTAAAGAAGTTTAGTCAGTACTTCTACTTTCACCAGAGTATTTTTAAACACGAGTATCTGTACTTCTACTTGAGTAAAGGATGTGTGTACTTTGCCACCTCTGTCATTTATATAGCACACTTTAAAAACAACATCATCTCAAGGTGCTTCACAATGCTATGAGGAGAAAATAAAAAATTGAAAAAGTGATCTAAGGAGCATATTGAATAAAATATGGTAATATGAAAAATGTTAAGAGCATAAAAGGTTAGAATGTTTGACAGACGTTGGACCCATTCCAAACCGACTCTAATCTGCCCTCTGTCGGGTAGCAACAGGAACTGTGGTCACCTTTCATAATCATGGTGGAGAGTAGAATCCCTTAGTGAAACATTATTGTAATTATTATTTTTAAGGCCTGAAAGGTCTTGGTTTTTTTTGTACAACAGCTTCTATGTCATGTGACTAAGTAGCTCAGAATCAGAGCCTTATGAAGAGAGAGTTGCGTCAACGGAAGTCCAAAATGCTTGATCGTCACGTGATTCACGGAGACTCAGATAGTTCCAGGAAGTTCGTGGAGGGCCGTTTGAATGCGTTAATAACAGGAGATAGAACTGCGATATTTGGTAATTAGTAGTCAATAAAGGTTTTGATTTGCAATATTCATATAACATACCGATATTTGTATGTAGTTACATCAATATGTTTTTAAAAAGAAAGTCAAATTTGCTAATATTTGAGGATTAGTGTGAACAGCTAGCGCCTTGTTAACATATACATTTTAGGCTAACGTTGCCTTGGTTAGAGAGCGTGTTGCTGTTCTTTATTGCTTTGAATTCTTTAAAACAAATAGTGATGTGTCGGTCGCGAACGAGCCGATTCTTTTGAACGGCTCTTTGGTACGAACGAGGGGAACCGAGTCGTACCAAAGAGCCGTTCTTTTTATCGTTCAATCGTTGGTCCGCACTCACTGCCTGCCAAAATCCACTCACCTTTTAAAAAGCTTGATTTTGTTCCCCAAACGTATTCTGTGAAGACCGCCCCTACTCTGATTGGTAGGTTTCAGCACGAGGAGTGAGATGGGGTGGGTCTTAACGGAATACGCGCGAGAGAAGTCATAACAATTTGAATTTCATTCAAGGCAAGGCAACTTTATTTACTTAACACATACATAGAGGGTCAATTCAAAGTAGTACATTCACTGACATGAATGACATGGATATGGCGCCACCTTGTGTCATGTTTACAATGCAGATTATTGACATTAGGTCTGGCAATACAGTCAATCATTATCCTGGTGATTATTTCGCAGATAAACCTAGTAACCCCGCCCCTTTAAAACAACGGCTCTTTTGAACGGCTCTTTGAAAGGAACGGAGCCATAAGATCCGGCTCCCTTCAAAGAGCCACAATTCCCATCACTAAAAACAAATATTATGTTCTTAAACTTGTATGGTAGTCAAGAGCATCACATCCTAATGTTTATGGATATATTTAGAGGGAGTCTAATCTGCCTCTGTCGGGTAGCAACAGGAACTGTCGTCACCTTTTATAAACATGGTGTATAATCAGCATCGCTCCGTGGGAAAAAAAAAAATTCACAACAGCTTCTATGTCACGTGACCAATTACAAATCAATACAACATTGTATTACATCACTGGACAATAAAAAACGACAATAAATGTATTTGTTTCCTATTTTATAAGAACATTTTATTGAAAATTCAGCATTTTTTTTACCCAAAAGACCCATTCCAATCCGGCTCTAATCTGCCCTCTGTCGGGTAGCAACAGGAAATGTCGTCACCTTTCATAATCATGGAGTAGAATCAGCATCTCTCCTTGGAAAATGATATTTAATTACTATTTTCAAGACACGAAAATTCTGCTTTTTTTTTTAACCAAAAGACCCATTCCAATCCGACTCCAACCTTCAGTTTACGATGGAAGATATGTAGACTCTCCGTTATCCTTGGTTGCCGTTGAATAGTCCAAAAATCTGCACCTATCGTCTATCCCTATCGTCTATTCCTTGACCTCTGTGTGAAACGTCACAGGTTAAGGAATAGTGGATAGGAGAATTCAAAAGGATTTGGGAGAAGAGACTGCGGTGCTTTGAATCTGCACTAACACTATCGACATATTTATGATGTATTAATGTGCGTCTGCTGCTGTGGGGAAACTATGGAAACTACAGTTTTCTATACAGCGGACTACAACATGGATGTAATAAGAACGACGGACTACTGTAAACTCATCTAGAGACTCTGCGCCGTGCTCTGATGCTGTTGCTTTAGGCTTTATGAACGTGGACAAGGCGTGTGGTGCAGTGGGTTGGTGTTCGGATCAGGGGGTCACAGGTTCAAACCCCACTGCAGTCAGCATGTTGTTGTGTCCCTGAGACAATTAACCCCAAATTGCTCCTGTGGGGATTGCCCACAGTATTGAGTATGTAAGTCGCTTTGGATAAAAGCGTCTAACAAGTAACATGCCATGTAATGTAATGGACAACAGAGAAACAGATTCTTCAGGACCAAAGTTGGAATTGAAATAAAAAAGGAAAGTGAAACTTATGCTCGTCACCCTCTCCCTCCGGTCCACATTAATACAAATGATCCCAATACGTATGATTGTATGAAAAGATCTTAGAATCAATACAAATGTATTTATTATAAACGTTAGTCCTTAACATCTATCACTGTGTATATCACCATTCAAACATCTTTTAAAAGTTGAACAAACCCCCCCACAGCTCAGTAAAGACTGTGACATGTTGACTTTATTTGATCATTTCAGTAAAAAGTAACGTTCATATTTCTCTTTCTGATTATAATACTGATGATCGTTCAAAACAAAGCACTTTGGCAACTTACCACATACGTTTTAAAAAGCTTAATAAGCACCGTAACTTTCATGATATCATTTCTCGGTCATAATCGGTTGTTTCCGTGAACGGCAGAATGTTGTGTGACGGCAAATGCTGCGGCCGCAAGGCATTGTGGGTCAGCATTTTCTCCTCTCCTTTCGTAAAGGGAGGTCCAGTGGTTCCTAAGCTAAAGGAGGTTATAAAGGAAGTTTGAAACCTCCTTTCCTATCATCTAGAGAATTCCAACGGCTCTTATCATGGCTGCCACTGAGGGACCTCCGGGTCATTTCTCTCCGTTAGGAAGGTTCCTGAGAGAAACTGACCATTCGACTGCAGCCTCGGAAAAGAGACTGCAGTGCTTTGAGAATCCACTGCACTTACACTATCGACATATTTATGATATCATTAATGTGCGTCTGCTGCTGTGGGGAAACTACAGTTTTTTACTACATGGATGTTTAATAAGAACGAGGGACTACTGTAAACTCATCTAGACTCTGCGCCGTGCTCTGATGCTGTTGTTTTGTGCTTTATGAACGTGGACAACAGAGAAACATATTCTTCAGGACTAAGGTTGGAATTGAAGTCACTCTAGTCCACACGTATTAATCCAGGAAAGGTAGTGTGTCCTATACAAGTATACAAGAAAATATGATACAAGTCTTTGTTGGTTACAGTAAATAATGAGAGAACGTACACAGTGTCAGAGGAAAACTCTTTTAATCTTAAATATAATCTCAATAAATATTTACACCCCAACAGACGGATAGTTCTCACACTGTTTGTACATTCAGATTAAATGAATGAGTGGAAATGAGATGTGTGACGGTGGAACTGGTTTTGGTTTGAGACATTTTGTATTTCCTTCATTCGTTTTCTTCTTGAAGCAACGGCTGTGGAAGAGAAAAGATAATGATTATGAGATACATGATTCAAATAATATCTCTTTATAGGAAATGGGAATTGCAGGTGCGTACTGGGGCAGAGCGGCCATGTTTGAAGGATGAAGTCTGAATATCAGCTTTCGTTGGTTATCTGTCAGCTGTTTTGCATCAGAAATATAAATAAAGTATGCATATCAAAATAATGTCTGTACAGAGAGAAGCTCTGTGCAGACATTGGTGTTTTATTTTTCAAAATAGGTGACATTTGTTCTCATGAATTAAGAGAAGAATGAACAGATTACTAACTGATGATGGCGCCCTCTGCTGTTTGGATTTAGCGCTTACACATATTGGTAATTTAAAAATATTAAATAGTTGGATGCTCATTTCTAAATTAGAACGGGGGATACAGGACCTTCAGATCTACAGGTTTAATGACAAATATACAGTCATCCAAACAGAGGTAAGATAGCTAATGTTATGCTAACTACATGCTCTCAAAACGTTGGCATATCATGCATAATTAATCTCCCGTTTATAAATATTGCGCTATTTAATGTTTAACTATGACTTAAAATACGTCAGTGAATACCCCACTGTTGACTTTAAAAACGGCGGTTGCGAACAAGTGTCTAAAAGAGACGACCAAACGTCATCTTAGCCTCCTTTAGCTTAGCGGTGGTGACGTGAAGTCATGTGACCGTGCTGTAGTTCCTATATAACCCAACATTAGCCACCTTTAGCTTAGCGGTGGTGACGTGAAGTCATGTGACCGTGCTGTAGTTCCTTTATAGCCCAACATTAGCCTCCTTTAGCTTGGCGACGGTGACGTGAAGTCATGTGACCGTGATGTAGTTCCTTTATAGTCCAACATTAGCCACCTTTAGCTTAGCGGTGGTGACGTGAAGTCATATGACCGTGCTGTAGTTCCTTTAAAGCCCAACATTAGCCACCTTTAGCTTAGCGGTGGTGACCCGAAGTCATGTCAACGTTAGCCTTTTACTTCAGAAATCATAAAGTGGTGTTAATATGTGGAGATTATCCTGCTGAACTAAACGTGTAAGTATTATGTAATGTCTTTTTTTCTGCAATAATCCAAAATCACATGTAAATTGGCTTTTTGTGGAGGGAGCCCTTGCAAATCTAATTCCGTGTCTACCAAAACATCTTTCAAAGATGGCCGACTTGCTGTTCAAAGCATCACATCCCCAGTATTCCCTTTAGCATTTTCTCACCGTGTACACCAGATCCTCCGGCCTGGCCTGGAGTCCGGTCTCTGCCAGTTCTGATTGGACAGAATCCTCATGACCACGAGTCCGAAGGCAACGATCAAAACTCCCAACGAGTTCCCCAACACGGCCTCGGAGGGAAGGTCTGAATACGAGGGACCTCCTTTACTGTGGGGAGACACGATAAGAGGGTCATTTCAGGATCTTATCTTCAAATAGATAGAAGCTATTTAAAGGTCCCCTATTATACTGTTTCTCATCAATATATCACAGGTATCAGATATATCCAGAGCCCGTCTCTGATTGGCTGAAACACCAAACAGATCATTGCAGCATCCCATAATCCCCTCTGTTTCAGCCCTGTTTCCAAAGTGCTGATTCTCTGTCTGTTACTTTAGATGAAAATAAGGAGCCCTCCCCACGCCCCTCTGAGAGACATTTGGTTACAAAGAACTCAATGGTGCTCTAGGAGGAGATTCAGGTGATAAGGTGGAGGGGGGGGGGTTACCTTGGTTGCTGATTGGCTAAAGACTAAATATCGTTATGACATCATAAAGTGTCCAAAATCTGATCAGCTCATTTTCAGACAGGTTTTTAGAAATGGATCAGGACAAAAAGAGAGAGAATCTTTGTTCCTGAAACTTTCAGAATCTCTTTACTACATGTTGATGTAGAAGAGACATGAAGAAGAGGGGACACATGTTGATGTAGAAGAGACATGAAGAAGAGGGGACACATGTTGATGTAGAAGAGACATGAAGAAGAGGGGACACATGTTGATGTAGAAGAGACATGAAGAAGAGGGGACACATGTTGATGTAGAAGAGACATGAAGAAGAGGGGACACATGTTGATGTAGAAGAGACATGAAGAAGAGAGGACACATGTTGATGTAGAAGAGACATGAAGAAGAGAGGACACATGTTGATGTAGAAGAGACATGAAGAAGAGGGGACACATGTGATGTAGAAGAGACATGATGAAGAGGGGACACATGTTGATGTAGAAGAGACATGAAGAAGAGGGACACATGTTGATGTAGAAGAGACATGAAGAAGAGGGGACACATGTTGATGTAGAAGAGACATGAAGAAGAGGGGACATGTTGATGTAGAAGAGACATGAAGAAGAGGGGACACATGTTGATGTAGAAGAGACATGAAGAAGTGGATTTTGCTTAATAGGTGACCCTTAACTCACAGAACAAAGAAGAGTTTCTCGTTGATGCCGGAGATGCAGGCGGCGACGCTGAGCCCCAGGATGCCGCCCCCCATCCACACATGGAGGGGCTTCAGGAGGCCTCTCAGCGAGGGGGGGGCGCAGGGGAGGAGGAACACCCCCGCACCAAAACCCACTGAACAGGGACATTGTGGAGATTTTAACATTTTTATCAATTATTGTGACATTTTAAATTGATTTAGAAATTTTTAAATTGTAAGTTGACATACAAGAAATAAATGGTATAATAGTTGTAATAAATATAATAATAACAAAATACCGATACAGATAAAACAATAATAATACTACTAATAAATAAATAATAATAAAATCCTACTTTCCAAAAAATAAAGATTGATTTAAGTCATTTTTACTAATTAATGCCTTATTTTAGATTACTGAATTCAGTGTATTTGAGGCTGATAGAGTATATTGAGTTCCTGCAGGTAGAGTTTACCTGTAGGGCGAACAGAGCCGTGGCAGCGATCCCGATCCAGCTGTGCAGAGAGTACAGGTTGGGCGTCTTGTTCTTGTTGTGGAAGTCGAACACGGCACACAGACCGACGATGGAGAAGATGAGAGCGAGCAGCATGAGGCCGGCGTGAAGAAGTTTCCAGGGCAACTTGTTCTGACCCCAGGTCAGCGGGACGCGGTACAACACCGCTCCTGAAACAGGAAGTAAAGAGAGGTTAGTGGACCATAGACAGACTTCACGTCACCACCACTAAGCTAAAGGCGGCTAATGTTGGGCTATAAAGGAACTACACCACGGTCACATGACTTCACATCACCACCGCTAAGCTAAAGGCGGCTAATGTTGGGCTATAAAGGAACTACAGCACGGTCACATGACTTCACGTCACCACCGCTAAGCTAAAGGTGGCTAATGTTGGGCTATAAAGGAACTACAGCACGGTCACATGACTTCACGTCACCACCGCTAAGCTAAAGGAGGCTAATGTTGGGCTATAAAGGAACTACAGCACGGTCACATGACTTCACGTCACCACCGCTAAGCTAAAGGAGGCTAATGTTGGGCTATAAAGGAACAACAGCACGGTCACATGACTTCACGTCACCACCGCTAAGCTAAAGGAGGCTAATGTTGGGCTATAAAGGAACTACAGCACGGTCACATGACTTCACGTCACCACCGCTAAGCTAAAGGAGGCTAATGTTGGGCTATAAAGGAACTACAGCACGGTCAAATGACTTCACGTCACCACCGCTAAGCTAAAGGAGGCTAATGTTGGGCTATAAAGGAACTACAGCACGGTCACATGACTTCACGTCACCACTGCTAAGCTAAAGGCGGCTAATGTTGGGCGTGATGAAGTTTAGTCATCTAATTTAGACACTTGTTAGCTGTCCGATTACGTGCTATGTTGTGCTAACTGAATCTATCTTACCTGAAGTTAGCATAACATTAGGCTATCTTTGATTCAGTTAGCATAACATTAGCCTATCTTTGATTCAGTTAGCATAACATTAGCCTTTCTTTGATTCAGTTAGCATAACACTAGCCTATCTTTGATTCAGTTAGCATAACATTAGCCTATCTTTGATTCAGTTAGCATAACATTAGGCTATCTTGGATTCACTTAGCATAACATTAGCCTTTCTTTGATTCTGTTAGCATAACATTAGCCTATCTTTGATTCAGTTAGCATAACATTAGGCTATCTTATATTCAGTTAGCATAACATTAGCCTATCTTTGATTCAGTTAGCATAACATTAGCCTTTCTTTGATTCAGTTAGCATAACATTAGCCTATCTTTGATTCAGTTAGCATAACATTAGCCTATCTTTGATTCAGTTAGCATAACATTAGCCGTTCTTTGTTTCATTTAGCATAACATTAGCCTTTCTTTGATTCAGTTAGCATAACATTAGCCTATCTTTGATTCAGTCAGCATAACATTAGGCTATCTTTGATTCAGTTAGCATAACATTAGCCTATCTTTGATTCAGTTAGCATAACATTAGCCTATCTTTGATTCAGTTAGCATAACATTAGCCTATCTTTGATTCAGTTAGCATAACATTAGCCTATCTTTGATTCAGTTAGCATAACATTAGCCTATCTTTGATTCAGTTAGCATAACATTATCCTATCTTTGATTCTGTGCGAAAATGCACATTTCCGGTTTCAGGACTCATTCAAGACAACACTTTCACTACTGAACTACTTCCTCCCTCCCTCCCTCTATTGTCTTATTAAAGCCTGTGAAGCAGAAGTGAGAAGCAGAAGTGAGAGTGAGAGTGAGAGTCTATATATTTTTCCTTTATCTCACCGTTCCCATAGAGCAGCAGCAGGCCGCTCACCATCAGGACCGGATGCCAGTTAAACTGCAGCGCTGACCCGTCCCACGCAAAGCCCCCCCGCCAGCTGCTGCTCCACACACACACACACACCAACACACACACACTCAGGCTCAGCAGCAGCAGGTAGCTCAGGTAGAAGCTCAGGACGGACGCCATGACGGACGGGTCTGAGGCCTGGGACAGAAGAGGTGAGGGGTGCAGCAGTATCATTTTGTAATTACAATTTATTTCTGTATGACGCAAAACATAAAAGGCAACAGTTCAGGTAAGGTCAAATGAATCTGTTCACCTCTTCAGAACTGAAGAAATTACTTTTGGTTTAATTATATAAACACTAGAAACAGTACACATATAAAAGTGAGTGACATTTATCTTAAATTATTTAAAACCATCTTAACTTGTCTATTGAATAAAAGCGGTTGAATAATTGTCGATCATTTCCTCTCACCTTTACCTGCCCCTCTTTATCCATCAGCATCATTTGAAACTCTTTATAACACTGATAATAAGCTGGATATGATAAATACATTTAATGCATTCTAAGAGTGTGTAATCTTCTAAACTTATCAACTAAATCTAGCTCGGTTTAAAACTGATATGCACCTTCCCCTTTCCTAAATCACTCAATAAAAAACACTTACAGTGATCGCACAACTCTCCATAATGTATTCTAAACTCCACCTGCTGCCTTTATTAATCAGCACCACTTCAAACCCGTTAAAACTCTCATTATAATGATGATATATTGGATTACTCTGAGAGGTGGTGTGCATGTCTTACCTGCAGCTGCAGCTCGTCTGGACTAAAGGAAAACCAGAAATAAGTGATGGTTTTATTCTGTGATTTCCCCGGTTATTCTCGACTGATACTCACTGTGTTGGTGTTTCTCACTTCCTGTTTCTCATCTGCCGATAAACTCTCACTTCCTCTTCCAGTCGAGCAGAGGGGGGAGAGGGGGAGACTGAGGGAACAGCTGGGAGAACAGGTGGGAGAACTATGCATCTAATGCTGCATCCACTGCCTGTAAATACACATCATATCACAGAGAGAGAAGTCAGAAGTGAAAAGTTAAAGGTCCCCTATTATACTGTTTCTCATCAATATATGACAGGTCTCAGATATATCCAGAGCCTGTCTCTGATTGGCTGAAACACCAAACAGATCATTGCAGCATCCCATAATCCCCTCTGTTTCAGCCCTGTTTCAAAAGTGCTGATTCTCTGTCTGTTACTTTAGATGAAAATAAGGAGCCCCTCCCCACGCCCCTCTGAGAGAGATTTCCAGGTCTCAGGCTCGAAAATGACATGCCCAGAACAAATGACTATATCTTCCCTTCTAAAAGGGGTAAATTAATAATCTTTTTTCTCAAAGTAATGATAAACCTGTGAGTTGGATGTAGAACAGTCAGAATCAATATAGAGTTTTTATTTTAAAGTAAATTCAGATTGAACATAGTAAAAAAATGTAAATTATAAGTAAAGTAAAAGTATAAAAGTATTCTCATCAAAATATAGTGAAAGTAGCGACAGTAAAAGTAGTCATTGTGCAGATTGGTCCATTTCAGAATAATATATATGATATGTTTTATAATGATTGATCATTAAAGTGTTCTCAAAGCTGGTAAAGCTCAAAATAACCAATAATATGTTCCAGAATAAAAGTACACACCCTGCCACAGTTTGGTATAAATATGTTATCAGAGCAAATACTTAGTGTAGGAATCTCATTATGGTGTTTGTAACCCGTCAGGACCTTAAAGGACCTTTCAGGACCTTTCTTTAGCCCTATTGTCCAATCACAGCAGCTTAAAAACGTTTTACCAATTGAATCTCAATTTAAATACTACGGGAACCTGCGATGTTCAGTTTAAATCCATATGTTATGAACCGTAATGACCTTTCTGTAACCTTAACAGAGTGTAAACTTTAACCAACATAAATACTTCCCCACCAAACCAACATATTCAAGGTAAACAGACAACATCAACATAAAGAAAAGAGGGTTAATCAAGTGTTTGTAATATTAACGTCCAAAGTTACGTATCATACAAACACAAAAACTAACAAATACTTCGCGTTTTAGAATATGACATGAATGTACCTGGTTCAGAAACACCTCGCGCTGATGAACAGCTGTGAAAAGTGGAGAAAAGTGGAGGGTAAAAGCTGCGTTTCAGGGAAAGACATCCAAACAACGAGAGAAACCTACCTGAGACGCTTCCTTATTGACAGCGCAAGGCATTCTGGGAAATGTAGTTCTACAGCAGCAGCAGCGTACCCGGATGCAGTACATTGTTTCTGATCATGATTATTAAATAGTTCAAAGTCCTGTGATGTTATTGTTTGATGTTTTGTCCTCGTGATGTTTTATTCAGCCTCCTTAAGGAAATAACTTTACTAACAGATATAATATATTTATAATAATAATTTAAAAAAACTTTATTGATCAACCAGGAGGAACACTTTCACTTTAACCAATAAGAAGTCTTGCAATCAGCTTTAATATTTAAACATGCTAGTCTTTCTTTGTATTATTACAATCCTCCTTAAAACATGTATTTATTATACATCTCCACATTTAAATATAATGTTAATCAAATATCTTTGATTATTTTATTGATATAACAGGAGGAATAATTTCAGTTCAGTGTGTGGTGGTGCGTTCATGGACTTCTTCAGTGTGTGGTGGTGCGTTCAGGGACTGGTTCAGTGTGTGGTGGTGTGTTCAGGGACTGGTTCAGTGTGTGGTGGTGCGTTCAGGGACTGGTTCAGTGACTTGTGGTGCGTTCAGGGACTGGTTCAGTGACTTGTGGTGCGTTCAGGGACTGGTTCAGTGTGTGGTGGTGCGTTCAGGGACTGGTTCAGTGTGTGGTGGTGCGTTCAGGGACTGGTTCAGTGTCACTTTAAGCAAAACAAATCTTAATATCACTGTCTTGCAATTAGATGTCATCTACCTCTAAATATGTAAAACATATTTTCATAGAAACAAAAGTTTAATCAAAGGCTTTTTTTTAAAGAAAGGCTTTTAGGCCTTTCTTAAAGGCTTCAGTGGTCTGTGGAGTCCTCAGGTGGTCTGGGAGTCCTCAGGTGGTCTGTGGAGTCCTCAGGTGGTCTGGGAGTTCTCAGGTGGTCTGGGAGTCCTCAGGTTCTCTGGGAGTTCTCAGGTGGTCTGTGGAGTCCTCAGGTGGTCAGTGGAGTCCTCAGGTGGTCAGTGGAGCACTCAGGTTGTCTGGGAGCTCTCAGGTGGTCTGTGGAGTCCTCAGGTGGTCTGTGGAGTCCTCAGGTGGTCAGTGGAGTTCTCAGGTGGTCTGTGGAGTTCTCAGGTGGTCTGTGGAGTCCTCAGGTGATCAGTGGAGTCCTCAGGTGGTCTGTGGAGTCCTCAGGTGGTCTGGGAGTCCTCAGGTGGTCTGGGAGTCCTCAGGTGGTCTGGGAGTCCTCAGGTTGTCTGGGAGTTCTCAGGTGGTCTGGGAGTCCTCAGGTTGTCTGGGAGTTCTCAGGTGGTCTGTGGAGTCCTCAGGTGGTCAGTGGAGTCCTCAGGTGGTCTGTGGAGTCCTCAGGTGGTCTGGGAGTCCTCAGGTGGTCTGGGAGTCCTCAGGTGGTCTGTGGAGTCCTCAGGTGGTCTGGGAGTCCTCAGGTGGTCTGGGAGTCCTCAGGTGGTCTGTGGAGTCCTCAGGTGGTCTAGGAGGGAATTCCACAGGTGAGGAGCAGCTGCACAGAAAGCCCGATCCCCCATTGTGCGGAGTTTGGTCCTGGGGGGACGAAGCAGATGGTTGGTTGTGGAGCGGAGGTTGCGTGTGGAGGTTTGTGATGTGAGAAGTTCCTTCAGGTATGGAGGAGCGTTCCCGTGGATGCACTGATGGGTCAGTAGTGCGATCTTGTATTCGATCCTGAATGAGACAGGAAGCCAGTGGAGGGAATGAAGGACGGGTGTGATGTGGTTGTACTTTCTCACCCTCATCAGGATCCTAGCGGCACTGTTCTGTACGTATTGGAGCTTCTGAAGGCTCCCGCTAGGAGTCCCGATGAGGAGAGCGTCGCAGTAATCGAGCCTTGAGGAGACGAAGGCATGGACCAGCTGTTCAGCATCTGACAGGGAGATGTGGGACGGAGTTTAGCAATGTTCCTGACGTGGTAGAAGGAGGCTTTGCACAGGTGTTTGACGTGGGTGTCAAAGGTCAGATTTCGGTCAAATCTTACTAATTAAATCTATTAATGCTTTTTCTTATTGTATTTAATTTTATATATATTTTTTCTTTCATTCTCATAAGAAAATACGTTTGGATTAATCCCACAAGATAAGGCATGTTTATGTGTCTTTTTATATGTAAGAAAAAAGTGTATTTGGAACAAAGTACCTGTGACTGAGTGAAGTAAAACAACAACAATAAGACTGCAGGGTAAGAAAATAGCATTTATGCCAAAAAAACAATATAATCAATAATCAAGTCTGGGGTTGTATAAACATTCTGATGCTGATTAAATTACTGAAATAAGTGTTTCTCCCGGTACTGTTTGATTACTGTGCCTGTGTGTACAACTAAAGTATATTTTACTGCATGATGGACTTAAAGGGGTAAAATAAATGCAATAATACTCTGTCCTGCAGCGCCCCCTGATACATGCCATCATCATCATCATCATCATCATCATCATCATCATCATCATCATCATCACTGACACTCTTCACTTTAAGGACTCATGTGTTGTTTTGAACAAAGCCACACAGGTCAGACTGACAGCCAGCGAGAGCAAGAATGCAGGTAAATATTTGCATGTGCTTACTTATATGTTGATGTACAATAATGTTTGTGACAGAGCTCCACAGTGACATCTACAATAATACTAATAACCATTTTTAAATGTGTTCAGTTCTAGAGTCCAAGATGAGAGGGCCTCATCATATAACTTTGCGTGGGGCCTCATGTTGGACAGGGACGGCCCTGGATATCATGAGAGTTACGGTGCTTATTAAGCTTTTTAAAACGTATGTGGTAAGTTGCCAAAGTGCTTTGTTTTGAACGTTCATCAGTATTATAATCAAAAAGAGAAATATGAACGTTAGTTTTTACTGAAATGATCAAATAAAGTCAACATTTCACAGTCTTTACTGAGCTGTGTGGTTTGTTCAACTTTTAAAACATGTTTGAATGGTGATATACACAGTGATAGATGTTAAGGACGAACGGTTATAATAAATACATTTGTATTGATTTTAAGATCTTTTCATCCAATCATACGTATTGGGATCATTTGTATTCATGTGGACCGGAGGGAGAGGGTGACGAGCATAAGGTTCACTTTCCTTTTTTATTTCAATTCCAGCTTTGGTCCTGAAGAATCTGTTTCTCTGTTGTCCCCGTTCATAAAGCCTAAAGCAACAGCATCAGAGCACGGTGCAGAGTCTCTAGATGAGTTTACAGTAGTCGTTCTTATTAAAGATCCATGTTGTAGTCCGCTGTATAGAGAACTGTAGTTTCCATAGTTTCCCCACAGCAGCAGACGCACATTCATGACGTCCGATGGCGCATCATAAACACGTCGGATAGTGAGAGTGCAGTCGGATTCTCTAAAGCACCGCGGTCTCTTCTCCTAAGTCCTTTTGAATTCTAATAATAATAATAATAATAATACATGAGACTTGTATAGCGCTTTTCTAGAAACTCAAAGATGCTTTGACAGAGAATAATAATAAAAAATAAATGTAATAAAAACAGAAAATAGGGGGGGGGGTGGTCAGTGGTTGAATGCAGTGTTGAACAGGTGGGTTTTGAGTGATGTTTTGAATGCTGTGAGGGAGGAAGAGTCTCTGATGGATTGGGGTAGTGAGTTCCAGAGGGTGGGTGCTGCAGAATTCTCCTATCCACTATTCCTTAACCCCGTGACGTTTCACACAGAGGTCAAGGGATAGACGTTAGGAGCTGTTTTGGACTATTCGAAGACATGGTCTTCAGGACTTTTTAATAAACTTTAAACTAATTTTATTTTTGGGAAGATGTCACATTCTCAAGAAGAACTGGACTGAGTTGTAATGCAGCACTATTACATACTACAAATAAAAGGCAATACAAACCAAGTGTGTATTTGATGAATGTTTTATTTCCTTACTTTATTATATTTCTTTAACTCTGTATATGTACCCCTGATGTCAATATGTTGTGTTTATATAATGTTAGATAACTAGCATTTGGAAACTAAAATCCATAGTATTCCCTTAAACTTATATACTTTCAAATAACAAATTAAGCACATGTTTGCACAAAAAAGCCTTCAACTATTTTCACATGCTACTTCCAAAAAAACTCCACTCAATGTCCCTGAAATTAATGAGATGCGCCAAATATCTCTATTCTGTATATAAAAGGATTTGACACATTTAATTAATTTTTCCTAAGCAACCTGTTTTATTTATATATTTATCTCTGTTATTGGTTTATTATTTATAAGTATAAAGTGTATACAAAAATATAAAAATAGGTCTTAAGATCATATATATATAGTATTTTAATACACTTGAAATACCAAATCTGACCTTGAAAAAAGCCCTTTCCAGTCGTCCTGCTCTTGGCGTGTTGAACTTTCTCGTCCTCTTTCTGTCCTCTTTCTGTCTGAACAGGAATGATATAACTGCTGCTGCTGGCAACACCACACACACACACACACACACACACACACACACACACACACACACACACACACACTCAGAAGTCCTGTCCGCACAGAAACCGCTGTTGCTTCTACACAGCCAAACTGGAAGGGCAACTGCAAACAACGGATCAGCGTTAAAATGTTTTGGACACTCTCTGGGCTCTAAATATTAAACTTTATAGGTTTTATTATCAAACCTGGTCATCCATTTGTGATATGATCAGTGTACTGGCACATGCATATCCCAGCAGAAGCAGCAGGCTCACACACAGTCTCTGAGTGTGTGTGAACGTGTTGGGGCAGGGGCAGCTGTACAAAGATATCCAGATGTGGTAATTAGCCAAATAGTCTGATAGCTTGAGACTCAGCATCTGCAAGGGGGGAAGATATTAATATTAGTTTTTTGTATCTGAGTGTATGTGTATGAGGACTCTGTACCTTAAAAAAGCCTATTCCACGAGTGCATTTTCCCAGAATCCTCTCCACCCGCCCGTCACTTTGGTTCACAGCCAACCAGCAGTGAGCCACAAAGAGCCACGCGCGTCCCTTCAGATGCCCTCTGCTCGCCTGGGTATTAAGAAACAGAAGGAAAACAAACCACATTCAAAAGGAAAGTCCACGCAAATCCCCAACTTACTACCATGAGTAATGTTGCCACCATTGGATGTACAGAGCACAAGATGAAAATCATTACCTCCACTGTGGACAATTATTTTTCAAATAAATAGGCAATCTGTCCAATACAAATACATTTCTAACATAAAACTTTAGGGTACATTTCTGGGTTAACAATAGGTGCTTTCACACCAAGTACTTTTCCCGGAATAGTTCCCGGAACTTTTATTTCCGGGAACTATCTAGTAAATCGCGTTCACACCGGAATAAGTCCCTGAGGAAGCCGCTGACGTCACTTATTCTTCTTCTGCTTTGGGTTTACTGGCAGGCCGCAAACAAATTCACGGCGTATACTGCCACCCGAAGTCCCCGGCCGGAAGTCCCCGGAGTTGGGGAAGGCTTCAGTAGAAGCTGCTGGGAGTCCCAGCAGCTTCTACTGAAGCCTTCCGAGTAAATCGCCAGAAACGCCGACACCTCCTCATCTCCACCGCTCCCATGTTTTTTTTTGTGTTGCCATAAGTTAGTCTCTCTCTTTGGTGCGCTGGGCTAATGCTAATGCTAATAATGCTAATGCGAGCAAATAAAATGGCGGCTTCACACGAACTTTTCTGAGTTTTACGGGGCGTGGTTTGCAATCCGCCCAGCCAATCAGAAATTGGAACCTTTTTTACCCCAGGAAAGAACCACCTCTCTAGCAGGGAATAAAAAGGGGTGAAAAGGTTCGTAAAAAAAAGTTCTAGTTCCAGATCTTTTTGGTGAGAACGCAAAATCCCAGGAACTATCGGAACTATTCCTGGGAAAAGTACTCCGGAGTGAAAGCGCCTATTAGGACTCTATGAGCTGACAACTAGACTATTTAGCTCATCTTATTCTATGTTACTTGTATTTAGTGAACTACTCCTGCATTAGTCTATTTTATTGTTATTGTTTTATGCCTTATATCTATTTATGTTGCATTGTTGGTGGAGCCTGGGAATGCCTCCATGAAAAATGAAGAATCCAACAAAAAGTGAAAATTCTTGAATGATTTAAAAAAACCTCTTTCAACAAACTTGCAGTACAATCCAACTCTCATTGATCCGGTCGTATGCTCGTATATATTTCACAAACACGCCTGCAAAAATGTCAGAACTGTTCCTGCAGAACGGTCTCAAATAGTGAGGAGAAAGTTCACGTGTTTGTGAACTAGTTACAGGATAAATTAAAATGTGCAAGAGTTTGTCAACCGGTGTTTATATAGTTTTACTGTTGTGACATACTGCCGTAATTCACCCACAGGAAATACGTCGAGAATTTTCTCAGTTTTTTGGATTCTACCTTCACCGAGAAAAACTCATTTGTATTTCAGGAATGAAGGAAACTGGGGGTAAAGCAGGGTGTCCAAACTACGGCCCTTGGACCCTTTTGACTCGGTATAAAGAAATATGGCCAACAAATTAAACTTCTGCTTGTCTTGTATTGTACTTCTTACATATATATGTTCAAATATATTACACAGTAGTATTCATGTGTTAATAAGCCCAATTTTCAAATAGATTCATCCAATTAAAGTTGAAAACATTTTCTAACAAATCTAAGGTGATAAGAAAAAAGCCCAATGACAAATGTACATAACAACCTCGAAATAAACCCTTCATATTTCCTCTTACTATCAGCAATCTGAAGCTTCTGTTCTAAGGAATGAGCTGCCAACACCTTTTGTAGCAAAATAAAGGAAGCCCTATGGAGAGCTGTGATGTAGGCGGTTTCTTTCTTATAAGCATTTTCAAGTATCAAGAATAATTGACCTACATTTGATAGATTTTTCCAACTCATAACTGAACTTACGAGGCGATATACCTCTCCTCTAGCGAGCGGCCCAGCCCTTCGTTTATATTCTTCTGTATGTGGCCCTCGTGAAACAGATTTGGACACCCCTTGGGTGAAGGATGTGTGTTGTAATGTCATTCTTTACCTCGGACACGTCCAGGTGTTTGATGTTCCAGCTCGGGGAGGGTCCAGAGTTGTCGTGCCAGATGTGCACCCCCCACACAGGGCCCAGGCTGTCGGCTGCACTGTGGGGTCAGAGACAGACCGCCTTCATAAATGAGCAAAAACAATTCAAAGCTACTCAATAATGATGTGAAATTGATGTAAAACGCATCTGTGTACTGACTTTATGTGGAGTTTTGGATTTCACCTGATGATAAAGGTGTCTTGAGAGTTCTTCCTGAACAGAGTGCATCCTGGGACATGTAGTTCTCTTGTTTGAGAGAAACCATCTTCCCCTTTGAGCACCATGTACACCTGTTAAACACATAGAGGTTCCCTTTAAATATCGGATTATTTTGGGTAGCTTAGTTTAATACAAGTCAAGGAAAACAAGGTCTAATCACTAATAAAAGAGAAATTGAAAAATCAGGAATAATACACTTTTTGTAAAAGAACAGAATTCAAGTTGTTGTTTGCCCTTTACTATCAGTAAAATATCCAAGGACGTTTGGATATTTTTTATATGTATTATCAAAGACATCTGCTGGATTCTCACGGCCTCGTGACAAGTTTAACGTGGATATAAAGACGGGAACAGAGCGAGACGTGTCTCACTTCTCTGTCTGAACAGCGATATTTCAGAATGAGGAGAGCTGCAGTTTTTCTGGCGTTGCTGCTCTGTCTGCTCTGGACGGGGGCTCAGGGTGAGGATGGAGGGGGGACAGGGAAGAAAGAGGGGGATTTATATCAAGGAGTGAAAGCAGCCCACGATCAGAGCAGCAGTCAGACCCAGATGAGCACTGACGTCTTGGCTGAGCTGAAGGAGCTCAGAGACATGGCCATCGAACACAGGATCAAGATCCAGAGGCTGGAGCAAGACAACACAGGTGACACAGCTGACGGCCGTTTTATATCTGAGGGTTACATCTCAACAGAGAGAAGTACTCAGATCAGGTACTCGAGTAAGTAGAAGTATTCAGATCTTGTACCTGAGTAAAAGTAGAAATACTCAGATCTTGTACTTGAGTAAAAGTAGAAGTACTCAGATCTTGTACCTGAGTAAAAGTAGAAGTACTCAGATCTTGTACTTGAGTAAAAGTAGAAGTACTCAGATCTTGTACTTGAGTAAAAGTAGAAGTACTCAGATCGTGTAGTAAAAGTAGAAGTACTCAGATCTTGTTCTTGAGTAAAAGTAGAAGTACTCAGATCGTCTACTTGAGTAAAAGTAGAAGTACTCAGATCTTGTACTTGAGTAAAAGTAGAAGTACTCAGATCTTGTACTAGAGTAAAAGTAGAAGTACCAGAGTGTAGGAATACTCTGTTTCAGTAAAAGTCCTGCATTCAAAATGTTCCTCAAGTAAAAGTAGAAAAGTATTATCATCAAAATATAGTTAAAGTAGCGACAGTAAAAGTAGTGATTGTGCAGATTGGTCCATTTCAGAATAATATATATGATATGTTTTATAATGATTGATCATGAAAGTGTTCTCAAAGCTGGTAAAGGTGCAGCTAGTTTGAATGACTTTGTATACTGCAGGGTAGCTTGTGGATTTACTCCAGGTGGAACTAAAGTCTGATTTAACACTTGATTATATTTCACATCATTCATCCACATCTGTGAAGTAACTAAAGGTAATAAATAACATCTGATTGTGCAGACGTGCTGTGGAATGAAGTCGATCTTAAAGCCTGTGAAGTGTCTCTGTTCTACAGCGTGAACATAAGGCTGGCTTTATGAATAAAAATGACCGTTTTAATCTTAAAACTCATCCTGAATCCTGTCACTGTGACCTTTCTACCTCCTATAATGTATTCTCCACAGAGTTTTACATCAGTATAACTAACTCAGATTAAGAGACGAGTTTCCAGGGAAGGATATTTTACTTTACACTTCACATTTCAGAGCTGAATTTCTCTTTTATTGTCCGTTATATGGAGGCCAGAGGAGAGTAAGATTGAAAGCGTTTTTTATCCCCTGATTAACGGAGCTCTTGCAGTTTTATCTCCTTCTGACTGAATGGAGCCATCATCAAAATCAGACCCTATTCACTACAAAATTGCACAGAACAAGTTCCCAGAATCCTCTGCCAGGCGTTATTATTCTCCACGGTCATGATTTGAAATTGAAAAGTGTTGTTACAATGGGGAAATGAGTGCTTTGGTGTCCTGTTGGATCCCCATCACACACGCTCCCTGGCTCCACGGATCATTGGCTGGTTTTAACAGAGAGAGGATGAAGTCTCTGGAGTGGCAGCTGGGCTTTTTGGGGATTTACCAATAATTATCTCATGAAACTGCAGCCAAATTAGGAAGGAAAGAGACGAAAGGAATCGAAATGAGTCGGCTGCTGTGGACAGTGCAGTTATATTGATACTGGACCGATAAACAGTTCTGCATTTTTTCACAATACTTTGTTTTGAAATCGATTTACTGCAAAAATAATGCCATTATTAATAGCCTTAGCTGTAAAGAGTGGTGCAGGGATGTGGTATTTCTGTGTTGGTCCCTGAAGGCAGCATCTCCCTGGTCCAATGGGATTCCTCCATGTGATTTCAGATTATTGCAGAAAATTATTTAAACGATACTTACACGTTTAGTTCAGCAGGATAATCTCCACATATTAACACCACTTTATGATTTCTGATGTAAGAAGCTAACGTTAGGCTATAAAGGAACTACAGCACGGTCACATGACTTCACGTCACCACCGCTAAGCTAACTGAGGCTAATGTTGGGCTATAAAGGAACTACAGCACGGTCACATGACTTCACGTCACCACCGCTAAGCTAAAGGTGGCTAATGTTGGGCTATAAAGGAACTACAGCAAGGTCACATGACTTCACGTCACCACCGCTAAGCTAAAGGTGGCTAATGTTGGGCTATAAAGGAACTACAGCACGGTCACATGACTTCACGTTACCACCGCTAAGCTAAAGGAGGCTAATGTTGGGCTATAAAGGAACTACAGCACGGTCACATGACTTCACGTCACTACCGCTAAGCTAAAGGTGGCTAATGTTGGGCTATAAAGGAACTACAGCAAGGTCACATGACTTCACGTCACCACCGCTAAGCTAAAGGTGGCTAATGTTGGGCTATAAAAGAACTACAACACGGTCACATGACTTCACGTCTCCACCGCTAAGCTAAAGGTGGCTAATGTTGGGCTATAAAGGAACTACAGCACGGTCACATGACTTCACGTCAGCACCGCTAAGCTAAAGGTGGCTAATGTTGGGCTATAAAGAAACTACAGCACGGTCACATGACTTCACGTCACCACCGCTAAGCTAAAGGTGGCTAATGTTGGGTTATAAAGGAACTACAGCACGGTCACATGACTTCACGTCACCACCGCTAAGCTAAAGGTGGCTAATGTTGGGCTATAAAAGAACTACAACACGGTCACATGACTTCACGTTACCACCGCTAAGCTAAAGGAGGCTAATGTTGGGCTATAAAGGAACTACAGCACGGTCACATGACTTCACGTCACCACCGCTAAGCTAAAGGTGGCTAATGTTGGGCTATAAAGGAACTACAGCACGGTCACATGACTTCACGTCACCACCGCTAAGCTAAAGGTGGCTAATGTTGGGCTATAAGGGAACTACAACACAGTCCACACTCATCTTGTTTGTTCTTAGAGTACCATCCAGTACTCAGAGTAAATTATTCACTCACAGTAGCACATGTAAGTACAGAAATACCTAAATTGAGACACAGCATTGTTGTTGTTTCAAACCTCTTCTCGAGTGTTTTGAAATGGATCCATTCCAATAAAGAGCTGCGTCATCACCGACTGAACTGAAAGGGATCGTTTGTGCTGGATTTATTGTTGAGCAACTTCAGATTTCCCCTTCTAGCTGCACCTCATTCCCTAAAATGAATCACACTTTAAGATTGTTTGCAAAAGGATTAGTTTCCCATTTGATTTGAAAAACATCCAGGACTGATTTCCTTGTTCAAAGTCAGACATGTCTCTCCGGTTCCCTTCAATATCAACGAGGCTTCAATCACTTTTCCCTGAGAGGTAATTCAGCAGAAAGTGAAATGACGTCCTGAGTGAGCGGCAGGCGGCTGATTTGTTGCAGACGAGGAATCATTTAGACCCGAGAGATCCCATTAAACGCTCCCAGTACACACCGTTATCCCATCAATATTCATAATGCTAATGTGAGACAAAGACGTGGCGTAGAGTTCAATCTGCAGGATGACGGATGATGGGAAAACGAGGCAGGAAGGATTGGCAAAATGAAGGCTCATGAACACGGATTAATGAGCGGAAATCAGGCCATGCTGTTTTTTAGACTGCTAAACACCTGAATCTTTGAATATTTGGATGCAGATATTTGTCAGATGAAATGGCGTTAAATCTCCTGAAACATGTTGAATGGTGTTGTGGTCACCATGAGGCAATAATAACGCTGCCTTACAGACAATTCAGAGGTCAAATGTTCCCTTTTTAATGTATTTTTCTTGAGGATTTTCTTTAATTTCCACTTTGGATTTCTGGTCATATTTCACATTTCATTGATATGATGTGATGTGAAGAAAGTAAATAAACACCTAAAAACCATATGATTTAGATTTATTTTTGAAGTTAAAAACATGACAGAGGTGGGAGAAGTACTCAGATCATGTACTTGAGTAAAAGTAGAAGTACTCAGATCATGTACTTGAGTAAAAGTAGAAGTACTCAGATCTTGTACTTGAGTAAAAGTAGAAGTACTCAGATCTTGTACTTGAGTAATAGTAGAAGTACTCAGGTCTTGTACTTGAGTCAAAGTAGAAGTACTCAGATCTTGTACTTGAGTAAAAGTAGAAGTACTCAGGTCTTGTACTTGAGTAAAAGTAGAAGTACTCAGATCTTGTACTTGAGTAAAAGTAGAAGTACTCAGATCTTGTACTTGAGTAATAGTAGAAGTACTCAGGTCTTGTACATGAGTCAAAGTAGAAGTACTCAGATCTTGTACTTGAGTAAAAGTAGAAGTACTCAGGTCTTGTACTTGAGTAAAAGTAGAAGTACTCAGATCTTGTACTTGAGTAATAGTAGAAGTACTCAGGTCTTGTACTTGAGTAAAACCACAAATGCTATACATTTGAATAAAATCCTAAATCAAATGAAAGAGATCATGATTTTTTTCACGTGGAAAAACGTAGTATATGTGATTTTTCTAGCACTAACATAAAATAAAAACCTTTATTGTTTTTTGTTTGTAGCCTTTATTTAACCAGGTGAAATCCCATTGAGATCAACGATCTCTTTTTCAAGGGAGACCTGCCGCACATTGGTTACACATGTAACAACAGAAAACAAAAAGGACACATACAACATAATGACAGGGGTACAAATTACAACCTATTCACAAAGACAGGTACCAGGAGTATCAAATAACATTTCATCTATGCGACCTTTAAAACGATGCAGGGGAACCAAAATGCTCAGTTTCAATTCTTTTTGCAGAGTGTTCCAAGCTAGAGGAGCAGCGCACATAAAAGCTTTTGTACCTAAAACAGTCCAAGCACTTGGTACATGTAATAAAAACACATCCTGAGATCTCAGGCAACAGCTACTTGCCACTCTCTGTGAGATCAGTGAGCAGATGTAAGCTGGTAGTTTACCCAGCATGGCTTTGTTGATGAACATGTACCAGTGACTGAGCCTCAGTACAGAGAGTGAAGGCAGACCTGCTCTGGCATACAGGGTACAGTTAGTGAAGGCAGACCTGCCCTGGCATACAGGGTACAGAGAGTGAAGGCAGACCTGCTCTGGCATAGGGGGTACAGAGAGTGAAGGCAGACCTGCTCTGGCATACAGGGTACAGAGAGTGAAGGCAGACCTGCCCTGGCATACAGGGTACAGTTAGTGAAGGCAGACCTGCCCTGGCATACAGGGTACAGTTAGTGAAGGCAGACCTGCTCTGGCATACAGGGTACAGTTAGTGAAGGCAGACCTGCCCTGGCATACAGGGTACAGTTAGTGAAGGCAGACCTGCCCTGGCATACAGGGTACAGAGAGTGAAGGCAGACCTGCCCTGGCATACAGGGTACAGAGAGTGAAGGCAGACCTGCTCTGGCATACAGGGTACAGAGAGTGAAGGCAGACCTGCTCTGGCATACAGGGTACAGAGAGTGAAGGCAGACCTGCTCTGGCATACAGGGTACAGAGAGTGAAGGCAGACCTGCTCTGGCATACAGGGTACAGAGAGTGAAGGCAGACCTGCTCTGGCATACAGGGTACAGTTAGTGAAGGCAGACCTGCTCTGGCATACAGGGTACAGTTAGTGAAGGCAGACCTGCTCTGGCATACAGGGTACAGAGAGTGAAGGCAGACCTGCTCTGGCATACAGGGTACAGTGATGAGTGAGTGCTTTACAGTTTGTGACTAATCTCAGCGCACTGTGATAGGCGGCATCTAACGTGAACAGGTAATGCAGGTGCATTCATATAGATCAGATCCCCATAGTCCAGCACAGGTCAAAAGGTCACAGAGCCTCTTCCTGGCCTCGAGTGAGAAACAGGACTTGTTTCTGAAAAAGAAACCTATTATTACAGCTTTATGATGTATGACAAAAATAAAGATCCTCCAGTTCTTCATCTTATTCTCTTTATTTGAAAAAGGCATGTACATTATAAATATTCAAACACATGTACATGTAGTGTCAAGTAGACATTACACAAAAGCACGTACAATCCAGTGCACAATTCGGTACAAATATAAATACTTTCAAGGACAATTACTGAATTTAAAAAGGCCTTTAAAGTTGAATTTACTTGTTAACTTATCTGCAGTTAAAAATAAAACATGAGAATGAAGATAAGCAACAGACATGTAGAAAAGTATAAATATAAATTATGTAACACGTAGAAAAGGCACTTTTTTTTTAGGTTTTTTTGTAAACTTCCAACATGTCTGACTGCCATAATACACCGGAAATAGATGCAGATAAATACAAATAAACTCAAACACTATTACATTCACGTGCTCATGTAGTAATCTGCTTTTCAGGGCATTTTGTTCAACGTGTGTTCCTTTGCTCACACAGGGCACACATTCATCCCTGAGCACACATTTGCATTTAAAATACAAACAAATAAATAAACACATGTTCAGGATCATCAAAAAAACACTTCTTTTTTAGATTCAGGGCTTATTTGCAATACTAAACAGCCAATACTTTTTATAATAAATATCCACATTTGTTGAGGAGTGGAGAGAAAATAAATTACTTTCAGTCACAAGAAAAAAAACAGAGTAAAAGCTGTGATTTAGCAGTGTGTGTTGTGTGTGTGTGTGTGTGTGTGTGTGTGTGTGTGTGTGTGTGGTGAAACAGGCGTGTAAATAAGGCTGATTTCACACCGTACAGTAACACACACACTGAGGGTTTGTTTCTTCTTTTTCTGGATTATTCCTCCAAACGTTATATGAGAGTTCTTTGAGGTGCAAATCGGGCGAGATGCAAAAAGATCTCAAACCACCGCCTGGACTTTTCCCTCAAAATTCTTTATTTTCTTTCCCTCAAAAAAAATCTTACTACTTAATACTTAATCTTTTTCTGCCTCTTTCATCAAAATTCTGACTTTTTTTCATCAAAATTCTGACTTTCCTCAAAATTCAGACTTGGTTGTTTTTCCAAAAATGTTGACTTATTTTTTCATGAAATTTCCCTCAACATTTTTTTTTTTCATCAAAATTCAGAATTTTTTTAATTTCTTTCTTCATTATTCTTATTTTCTTTCCCTCCAAACAAAAATAAAAATTCTCAAAGATTCTTAATTATTTCTTCATCAAAATTCAGACTTTTTTTGGATCAAAATTCTGACTTTTTCTAAAAAAACAATCTGACTTTTCCCTCAAAGTTCTCACTGATTTCCCTCTAAACTCTGACAGGTGTAATGGCCGCATTGAAGAGCTTTGTCCTTGATATTCTCCGCCGTTCTCCTCTGGTTTAGATCCAGTAAGGCTTGCAGAAGGTCGTTCAACGAGGCGTCTCGGCCCTTCATCTCCAACCAGATGTTCAGCAGCGCGTAGATCTTATCCTCGTACAGATGGAGGTGCTCTTTGCTTTTTATGTCGTTGTCAGAAACGTCCAAGTGACGGAAGAATCTCCTGTGGAAGGCGAAGTCGAGCTCATCGAAAAACTGGAAGCATTTCCTCAGAGAGTCGTCACCTGCAAACAAAGAGAAAGGATATTGAGACCTTTGTGCATGAAAAAAGTACTTCAACGTTTTGTCCAAGGAGTTATCAGGTGAGGAAAGGAGTTATCAGGTGAGGAAAGGAGAGGAAGGGAGTTATCAGGTGAGGAAAGGAGGACATAAGGGAGTTATCAGGTGAGGAAAGGAGTTATCAGGTGAGGAAAGGAGTTATCAGGTGAAGAAAGGAGTTATCAGGTGAGGAAAGGAGTTATCAGGTGAGGAAAGGAAGGGAGTTATCAGGTGAGGAAAGGAGGACATAAGGGAGTTATCAGGTGAGGAAAGGAGTTATCAGGTGAGGAAGGGAGTTATCAGGTGAGGAAAGGAGTTATCAGGTGAGGAAAGGAGTCATCAGGTGAGGAAAGGGAATTATCAGGTGAGGAAAGGGAGTTATCAGGTGAGGAAAGGAGTCATCAGTTGAGGAAAGGGAGTTATCAGGTGAGGAAAGGAGTTATCAGGTGAGGAAAGGAGTTATCAGATGAGGAAAGGAGTCATCAGGTGAGGAAAGGGAGTTATCAGGTGAGGAAAGGAGGACATAAGGGAGTTATCAGGTGAGGAAAGGAGTTATCAGGTAAGGAAAGGAGTTATCAGGTGAGGAAAGGAGTTATCAGGTGAGGAAAGGAGTTATCAGGTGAGGAAAGGAGTTGTAAAAGTTTAAAAATAACTATATACCAGTGTGATGTTCGGTAGTAGGAGAAGAAGTGTAATGATTTAGCAAAGGGAATACGAACACCTTACCATTATTAGGAACCAGCTTGGGAAAGGACTCTTCTTCCTTAAAGACAAAAAGAGGGAAATGATGAAATGCAAACATGTTTTTCAGGTTTGAATGGAAACGAAGGCAGGACAACATCTCTCTTTGTTAATGCTTAACCTCCACAATAACAACATGACTCATCACCTTTCCACCAATAAAACTGTGACGCAGGAGCAATGCGTCACACTGAGAATATTTCACAATACTTAATTCAGTCAACCAGCGGCGAGTGAATATCTAAAAGATAACGACCGCCTCGCTGCACATTATCCCTCTTGCTATACAGCCACACAATAAACACACTAACGACTTGACTCCCAATATTCGTTACTCTCTCTCTCTTGATCCTCCTTACGTCATTAAAGTGCTTAACAGCGGTCTGTATTATTGTCATATAGAGTGGTGCAGTGACGAGTCCTAAAACCAGGAAGTGAGTCAGCATTTCACCACTTCCTGTTCCCTGGTCTCAGAGCCAATGGGATTTCTCCATAGGATTTGGAAAATATCTGGAACTAAGGTCTGTGGTTGAGACACATTGAAGAGACGGATCACGTTTTGTTCTACGACATTAAATCCATCAGCAGTGACCCCACTGGTGATTTCTGAAGAGTTGACGTGTCTGAAAAACGATGGTTGTTACCAGCCGCGGCGCCAGGATTTCTATTGTGGGTGGGCCAATGTCATTTCGGCTGGGCCTGTTCAAATGTTTTCTCGCGATTTTTGTTAATAATCTAATAAAAATAGGCTATGCCTAGAATGACATTCGTGTTTACTGAGAGCATAGTCGATGTGTTTCCAGTCCCTGTAACCATGGCGACTGAATGTATCTTCTCCGCCGGCCCCGCCTCTCTCTCTAAAATGCCGGCACATTTTACAAAACACACTGTCCTTGCTAATGCTATACTCCAAGAATGTGAACTTGTCATACCAGTGGGCAGCGAAGCTCCTTTTCTTTTGTCCGAAAAGTGTCTGAGGGTACTTTATGAGCTTTGGCTGTGCAGCCGCCGGGTCATCTATGGCTGATCGGTCCGGCACTGGGATGCTATTTTCTGTTATCCTGCAACGGGTGCTACGTCCCGCAGAGGGACTGAGCTCAGCGGGGCACAACATTAAACACACTCTCGTCTCTCTGAGGCGGCGCCTGCTGTGAGGATGATGAGTGTGGTGGTTCCGGCGGCGGCGACTCTGTTCTTACTCTTTTAAAAAAACCTGAACATTAGTTAGTGAGCGCGGTATATTTGTTGTGTCTGTCCAGTCCACTGTCCTCCTTCGTCTGCGCGCGGCCGCGAGACGTTCTACGATGTGTTTGCTCCCGCGCTTCGACTATGAGTTGATTACGTTAATTAATGTTGCTTTTAATTTTATTATTTTTTTAAAAGGGAAACACGTTTGCTCTTATTTTATTATTTTATTGTTAAATTTGATCAAAAATGTTGGAAACTATATTTTCGCCCAGTCTTTTTTGATCAATGAATGGGTGGGCCCAGTGCCAGAGTGGGTGGGCCTAGGCCCAGTAGGCCCACCCATAACGCCGCGGCTGGTTGTTACCAAGTGGCTGAATAGGACTACAGAAGTTGTGGAGGCCGTTGTACGTCATTACGCCGAACACGTAAACACTCCTCTAAGTGTGTTTGCCCTGTTCTGCTTGAGAGCAAGTACCTGCCTCCTGCAAACTGTTCAAACAAACGCTTCAACTCGTACACTTTAGAATCTGTGTGTTTGGATATGGATCTTAAGTTGGCGTGACGTTGAAGTCGTGCTGCTGGACTCGGCTGTAGCTCCTTTATAGCATCACTTTAGCATTTTGCTTCTGGACATTAGATTTATGATTCCAACATTATTAAAGTAGGGTAGACGTGGAGATTATCCGGCTGAATTAAACGTGCATTTATCTAACAGGTTCGTTTTCCACAGATCTTATTTCAAGCTATTTTCCAAAATCCTCTGGAGAAATCCCATTGCTTTTTTGTCGAGGGAACCAGCAGCTTACTTCAGGGTCGGCCTACAGAAATACATCATCCCTGCACCGCTCTATTAACCTCTGAAATGTCCAAATTGACCAATCAGAATCGAGTATTCAACTAAGCCATGTAATAACAACTATTTATACTCGAGACAGGAAACGTCTTCCCTGTATTTCAATACTTTGAGTACATGGAGTTTGACTGCTGTCCTTTTCACTTTGGAAAGGAAGCTAGGGAGGACATAAGGAAGCTAGCAGGTGAGTAGGAAGTACATAAGGAAGCCAGCAGGTGAGTAGGGAGGACATAAGGAAGCTAGCAGATGAGTAGGGATAACAATAAGGGAGTTATCAGGTGAGTAGGAAGGACATAAGGAAGCTAGCAGGTGAGTAGGGAGGAGATAAGGAAGTAAGCAGGTGAGTAGGGAGGACATAAGGAAGTAAGCAGGTGAGTAGGGAGGACATAAGGAAGTAAGCAGGTGAGTAGGGATAACAATAAGGGAGTTATCAGGTGAGTAGGAAGGACATAAGGAAGCTAGCAGGTGAGTAGGGAGGAGATAAGGAAGTAAGCAGGTGAGTAGGGAGGACATAAGGAAGTAAGCAGGTGAGTAGGGAGGACATAAGGAAGCTAGGGAGGACATAAGGAAGCTAGCAGATGAGTAGGGAGGAATAAGGAAGCTAGCAGATGAGTAGGGAGGACATAAGGAAGCTAGCAGGTGAGTAGGGAGGACTCAAGGAAGCTAGGGAGGACATAAGGAAGCTAGCAGGTGAGTAGGGAGGACATTAGGAAGCTAGCAGATGAGTATGAAGTCACGCTGATAAGGGAAGAAGCTAGGGAACACGCAGGTAGAAGAGATAACAATAAGGGAGTTATCAGGTGAGGAAAGGAGTCATCAGGTGAGGAAAGGAGTTATCAGGTGAGGAAAGGACTTATCAGATGAGGAAAGGAGTTATCAGGTGAGGAAAGGAGTTATCAGGTGAGGAAAGGACTTATCAGGTGAGGAAAGGAATTTATCAAGTGAGGAAAGAAGTTATCAGGTGAGGAAAGGAGTTATCAGGTGAGGAAAGGAGTTATCAGGTGAGGAAATGAGGACATAAGGAGTTATCAGGTGAGGAAAGGAGTTATCAGGTGAGGAAAGAGATTTATCAGGTGAGGAAAGAAGTTATCAGGTGAGGAAAGGAGTTATCAGGGGAGGAAAGGAGTTATCAGGTGAGGAAAGGAGGACATAAGGAGTTATCAGGTGAGGAAAGGAGTTATCAGGTGAGGAAAGGAGCTGCTGCTCTCACCCTCATGCTGGACTTCCTGCGGGCCGGGCGGCTGCTGGGAGGCGGGGGGTTAGCGGGGGGGAGAGCAGAGAGGCTGAGCTGAGAGTTAGTGGTGGAGCTGCTCAGGCTCTCACACAGGACTCTACGCTCCTCCTCCTCCTCCCTGCAGGACCTGGATCTCACCAGCAGGGGGCGCTCTCCATTACTGCGACCATCAGAGGAGCTGACGGTGAAAAGCTGCAGGAGATAATATATCACTGTTAGATTAATGAAGAATAGTTCTTATTTTAGTTAAAAGGTCTCCTATTATACTATTTTTAGGCATAGGTCACAAAAAGTAAATAATTGATGAATACTCATTGTAAGTGGTGATAAGAGACTCACCTGTCCAGCTTTCAGCCCGTCAGGTGGACTGCTCTGAGACTCTGTAGAAAGAACGTGAGGAAAAAGATGATGCAACTTTAAAGAATTCCCCAGAGTCTTAACGCAGATATCTGCCAGCAGGGAGGTGTGACGTGAATTTCCCCACAGGATGAATCAACAGTGAATCACACGCTGCTCTTCTGGGTAAAACAGTCATGGCAGCACTTGGTGTGTTGTTGAAGCCCAGTCTTTTCACCACTTACAGTTCTAAGCATGGGCGTCACAGCCATTATATGAGGGTGGGACAAGTCCCCCCCACCTTTTAAAATTATTATTTTAGACCCCCCCACTTTTACCATGTGTAAAGTCCGTGCATCGGTCTTTCCACTCGCCGCTCTCTGTAGAGCGCTGTGTCAGTGCTTCATTATCAAATCCATTCCACTTGCTTATTGAGAGAATGCCCAAATCAATGAAACTCCGTACCATGTTTTCACTGCTACTTTGTACCAAGGCAGATTCTCAGAGCCGTACACATGAGCTGTACACATGCTGCGTGTTTTGCGTAGCTGTGTCTTTAGTTGTAAGCCCAGTGGCGATCTGTTCATCTGTCATATCATACAATAAAGCCATCGAAAAGAATAGGATACAGCAGTAAAAGTTATTCTGGGTCTTTGTGTGCTGTGTGTGTGGCACGAGCGCATTTTGTGTGAGCGAGAGAGAGAGCGCACGAGAGAGCGCTAACGTACATAAGGAGTTGTTTCTACAACAAGGAGGAGGAGAGCTCTCTCCTGTCAGCTCAGGGAGCTAAAGGACTCTCTGAGTGTTTAGATAGTTCACTTTAGTCTAAGTTATCTCATGTAAACAAGTATTTCCAAGGCACACCTTTTATATGATCATTATACAAAATAAGAGAACAACAGGTATGAAATAATTCCAACTCATACTATAGGACAGTAAAACAAAAATACAGCTTAAAAGGGGAGTGATTTGTAAAATATGCATAAAGAAAAAGTAAGTCAGTTTACACTTCTGTTTCATATGGGTGTTGAGAGATGTATCCATAGATCTCTTCATGTTGAGAGATGTATCCATAGATCTCTTCATGTTGAGAGATGTATCCATAGATCTCTTCATGTTGAGAGATGTATCCATAGATCTCTCTTCATGTAGAGAGATGTATCCATAGATCTCTTCATGTTGAGAGATGTATCCATAGATCTCTCTTCATGTAGAGAGATGTATCCATAGATCTCTTCATGTAGAGAGATGTATCCATAGATCTCTTCATGTAGAGAGATGTATCCATAGATCTCTCTTCATGTAGAGAGATGTATCCATAGATCTCTCTTCATGTAGAGAGATGTATCCATAGATCTCTTCATGTTGAGAAATGTATCCATAGATCTCTTCATGTTGAGAGATGTAGCCATAGATATAGTCCCTAATTTTGCTCTCAAAGTGCAGCAGATTAATGCTTTTAACTTCAACATTTAAAACAAAATCTTCCCGGGGGAGCATGCCCCACACCCCGCGTCAAATTGTCCCACCCACATTGAGGATGCTTCCTACGCCCATGGTTCTAAGCATATGTTAGCTCTTCCAGTTTAGCATTAGCAGCATGTAAACTATTAGATATATTAGAGGACATTCACAGCTAAAGGGATCAGATGGTTTTACCGCATCCATCCTCTGTTAGCGACTGCAGGATCAAATCTCGTTAAAGGACATTTTCAATATCTCTGTAGTGTCTCAGTTGTTTATAATCACTCTCACTGCCAGAAGGGTAGACAAAGGTCCGCAGTGCTGACATTTATTTTAAAAAATGAACCAAGAGACCAGATTAAAGTAAGCTGTCAGTGTGCTAGTTAGCTAGCAAACATTAGCTATTAGCTATCGATCTAGGAAATGTAAAACAACTAACTAGCTAGTCACTGTACGTTTTTCACTTAACAAACCAGCTAAATTCAACTATCTAACTCACTTGTTTGCTAGCTAATGTTAGCTATATCTAACAAGTTAGCTAGTTAGAATGTTAACTAATTAACTAGCTAGCAAACTTCAGCTACTTACTTAACAAGCTAGCAAGAGTAGGCTATCTACCTAACATCTTAGCTAGCTAACGTTAGCTATCCATCTAACAAGTTAGCAAGGAAATGCAAACCATCTAACTAGCTAGTCACTGCTATTTATATTCTTAAAAAGCTAGCTAAAGCAAGCCATCTTTCTTACGTGTTTGCTAGCTAACCTTAGCTATCTATCTAACAAGATAGGTAAGGAATGTTAACTAATTAACTTTAGCTATTTACTTAACAAGCTAGCTAGAGTAAGCTATCTACCTAACTTCCTAGCTAACGTTAGCTATCTATAAAACAAGATACCTATTGCCTATAGCAGCTCTCATACTTTCAATTATTATGTATTACACAATGGTTAAACTTACAATGCAGTCCTGTGTGTATCTCTCTGGCGCTGAGAGTAATTATAAAAACATTGTTGAGATGCTTGTTGTCTTACAAAACCAGCAGCCCCGATTCACATATTGGGAATCTGAATGGTGAGTAGCCTGAAAAACGATTTAACCTTAACAGTAGTTTATTAAAAAGCTTAAAATCTGTTTCTTTGGCTAGTATGGGTTGATAAAGCTGGCAACACTATGCAAAGTAATACATCTAATGCTTAAAATCAGAAGTTGGAACACTAAATATCCATACACCTAAATCAGGCGTAGAATAAGGTACGTCAGCTTTGAAACCTGATATTTGTGCTGGATCGTGTGGACTTTCCCAAACGGAACAACATCTGCACACGTCACTGACAACAGCTGACAGCAGTTCAGTGTACATTTCTTAGTCTGAAGGATGATGACAGATCGGGTTTTAGACCTGCACGTGTTGACTTATCATCTGTTAAACACTGTAAAACACTTGCCATGTATATTTGTCTAATTTCGAGTCAGAATATGTCTTAACACCTGATATAACACCTGATAACTTAAGAAGTAACTGTAGGAGCCATTTCTGTGTATTGTTGGCATGTCAGTATATTTTGTGTTTGTACAACTATTGCAATAAACATCAAACAAACTGCATTCAACGACCGGAAAATCCTCTGTTTTGTGTCTCCGTATTGATCACTCTAAACCTCATCTGTGTGATAATGGAAAATCACCAACTAACATCAGAACACAGAAAACCTTTTAGCATTTCTGCCGTATTTTGCAATGCCAGAAATGCAAGGATATTTTTCACTTTTTTTACTGTAATTTATTACACTTTTTTCGACAGGTCTGGACTTGTCATTTTTTGTAACAACATTTCCTGAACCTGGTAAAGTATAGTTCAAATGAAGTATTCGATCTGATTTATCTAAATATCCCTTCTTATTTCAAGAGATCTTACCAAGCTAATTTGCACTTGTTCTATTGAAAGATTTCTTAACTTATTACAAGAAAAAACACATTTTTTTACTATTCTTTGACTTGATTTCGAAGCAGAATTGTTTCCAGTGCAGATGTGTGACCATCAGCTGATGATTAATGTCGTAGTGTTCAAAGTATTCTGGTTGAACCGGTTTCTGTGCTAACGCTTCTGCAATAACGTCATGAATCACAGCTCATCACTCCTCAATATGTTTTTATGGGAAACACCCTGTGAACAAACAATCAGTCTTGCAGGTCAAATAACTTGTGGACAATCAAAAGCTCCATCTAGAACTTTCTCTGAATGCCTTTCTATTGGTTTAGCTAAACTACACTATGTTGTTGCGTGGCACATATTTTTAAGCTTAACTCATGTGTGTCAAACGCTAGTAAGAAGCTAAGGCTTGATGAAAACCGTAAATATAGACTTTGTTCAACTTAATGAAGCTAATGTCTGAAGCTCACAGTTCAGAAGAAGAAGTTGAAGCAATAAGTACTTTAGAGTTTTAAATAAGCGACCAAAGAAACAGTTCAAACTGTTAAAGGTCACCTATCATGCTATTTTTAGGCAATAGCATAGGTCTCGGATATATAAAAATATATAAAAAACATGTCTATGAAGTGTTCTGCTCAAAATACCAAACAGATCACCCATTCTAGCCATGCCTCATATCCCTCTATTTCACTTCCTGTTTCAAAAGTGCTGATTTGGGTATAAAGCTTTAAAAAAAAAAAGAATTGATAAAAAAAAGGAGGGGTCTGAGCTCATGCGGGACCCGGCAGCTACTGTCTAAACTAAATACTGCCGTGATGAAACGCCATATCATGGATTATCTCTGAAACAGTATGGAGCTCAAAGGCTTTCTCTCTTGCCGGTTATACCACAAGATGAGTTCCTTTTTATTTCCTGCTTCTTCACACACATGCTCTCCAGTACAGGTTAGCTCTGAGTGTTAGCGATGCTAATGTAAACACCGACCATATTACGTCCAAAACAGTCGGGCATTGTTTCTGATAGCAACGTTTCTGATAGGGCGTGGGTCCACATTTCAGATATTACGTCATATCGGACGCAAATCTGGATCAGCTCCGTTGTAGCCCCGTTTTTAGAGATTTGGGTACGGAGGAAAAGAGAGAGGGTTTTATTTTATGACACTGCGTGAGTTCCCTGACACACCGGGGACACATCTTTATGTATAAAAGACATCAAAAAGTGCATTTTGCATGATAGGTCCCCTTTAAAATCAATCACCTATGAAATTCTGCATTTGTATAGAGAATATTTATACATTTTCCAGGGTTGTTCTGGGAAAAAAGCACTTTACTTTGGGAGTTGTGGGGTCAGTTTCTTGTCTTTTTTAAAATTATTTTCTGACATTGTAAACACTAAATGACGCATCAGTACTCAGAAAGTTGTATTGGTACATACGTGTGTTTGTATTCAAGATGGCATTTCATAACCTGCTAAAAGAAATGACATTAATTAAAGTTTCTTTAGCCTTTAGAAAGCAAGCTAACCCTCCAAATTGTATTGTAAATGAATAAAAGGCATGTTGTAACTTCCGTTGCGAGGTCTTAACTTCACCTGAATTTGGTCATTATGGCAGGGCGGAAATTCAACTAAAACCTATTCTTAGAAATATTGGAATTATGAATCTAAAGTAGCCCAAAAAACAGTGCCGACAAACTTCGGATATTTTAAAATATTTCCGAGCCAGCATGTAGTGTTCCTTCATTATTGAAATGAAGCTCAGCGCATGTTCTTTCAGGAAGACTGGTTCCCACGCTCTCATTAACAATTCTCTCTCACTCACTCGCCCTTTCTCTCAATAAGCAAGGGCGCAACATACCCCCAGCTAAACCAATCGGTACCGTCTCATCCCCCACAGCCAATCACAGCACACCCGGCAAACGTTTAAATCTGCTCTTTCTCTCCCCTGCCAGCATCGTTCAGGAGAATCGATGCAACCCTCCTCCACCTCAGATCCAGGCAGGCTAGCCCAGAAGAACCCTTTAGTACTTCACCCCCACCAGTGTCTAGACCCGGGGGGGGGGGTTCTCTTTTCTAGTCGGCTTCTCCTCCCCCTTAATTCATCACAGTATGATGGGCTCTAATCTCCAAAACGTTATTGTGCATACGGCAATAAATATGTTATCAACTACGAACTAAGTCTCTCCTGATTGAAATACTTTTTGACTTACCTTTTGCTCTACGACGTCTCCACATGGCAAATATTATTATCCCAGCTATTATCAGAGCAGCAGCCATCGCCACCAGTGGAACCACCCAAGCGGCCTTTTCTGATAAAACAAACACAAAACCATTATTATGAGGTTTCATACTCCACATCACAGTCTGCATTTATTAACCAGGAAACTAGACGTTTGTGATTTCTATGAATCTTTTTACCTGAGTCAGGGTTAGATTTGGGAGCGTTTTTCTTGCACTTGGTGTTGGTGGTGGAGTGCTCACACCGTCTCTTCATCTGGTGCACAACTAAATAAGAAGAGAAACTCAGAGATTTCAGCCTTTGCAGACCATTTACATGCACTAAAACCTTTAGAACTCCAGGAGAGGGAACACACGCAAACAGCAGAACAGGGCCTCTTTAAAGCATCGTACGATTGAAATAAAGAGCGTCAAAACAGATTATTTCCCCCCTCCCTTCCTCTGAATGAACCCCGCTCCGCACACACTCACCTGGAGCATCTTCTGCACACTTCACAGGCTTCATCCGGAGAACAGAACCTCCCCGCTCTGCACCGACATTCAGTTTCCTGAGTGTGAGAACACCGCCGCACCACTTCCTGATCTGAGACAGAAACACCACACACACACAGAGGTTTTATCATCATATGCACAAAGCTAAATGTACATTAAGACTACATTACGGTTTATTGCGGTGATAACTATTTATATAAATAAGTAGGTTTCAAGATGACAAACAGAGGAATGTTTATGGGTTCGATGCTCAGAGCTCAGTGTGGGAGAGGCTGAGTGTTATAACAGGTCATAATCTATACTTTCTCCAATAATTGACGCTTTCTTTAATGGAGTTTCGGGCCACACACTTTAGGATGACAGCCACCGCGCATAAAGTAGGGGATACACATTTCATTTAATGATCTCTAATTGTTCATTAAGCCTGAAATGGTCGATCTTAGAGCAGCTCACTGTCCTGTGTTTTGTAGAATAAGGAATTTCGCACCTGGGCTCAAACACACACTTTGACAGATACACGGGACAAACCCCTTCGTAGACACCACGTTAAAACCCCAAATACAGTTAGGATTTCGACGTAAAATCTAAAAGGTACAGGTTAAATAAATGCCAGTTTAATAGATTGTTAAAACAATGTCAGTAATGATTGGTGCTTACCTGAGCGACACTGCGCACACTTGAAGCACTGCTTTAGTCCGTTATCGTGCTCGGTGAACGTGCCGTCCTCACACTCCTCACACACACTCTCACCTCCTGCTGTGCTGCAGTGAGAGGCAACACGCTGGCCTGCAAACACACACACACACATCTCTTTAAACACCTGTACATCTGGAGAGTTATTATTATTTATTGTGAAAAAAGTGCACGTTTTACTTAGTTTTTAATAAAAAAAATTAATTAGTGAGTCTCAGTGGATTAGATCAGGTGTGTGTGTGTGTGTGTGTGTTGTGTGTGTGTGTGTGTGTGTGTGTGTGTGTGTGTGTGAGAGAGAGTGAGTGTGAGAGTGAGTGTGTGTACATGTGTCAGTGTGTGTGAGAGGGTGTGAGTGTGAGAGTGTGTGTGTGTGTTGAGTGTGTGTGCATGTGTGTGTTGAGTGTGTGTGAGTGTGTGTGTGAGAGTGTGTGAGTGTGTGTGTGAGAGTGTGTGTGTGTGTGTGAGAGTGTGTGTGTTGAGAGTGTGTGAGAGTGTGTGTGTTGAGCGTGTGTGAGAGTGTGTGTGAGAGTGTGAGTGTGAGTGTGAGTGTGAGTGTGAGTGTGAGTGTGTGTGTGTGTGTGTGTGTGTGGTGTGGTGTGTGTGTGTGTGTGTGTGTGTGTGTGTGTGTGTGTGTGTCTCTCACCTGCAGGACAGTTTCTACAGCAGATGTTTACGTGTGGATAAGCGTCGTCTTTGCAGGAACGAGGAAACGCTGCAGTCAGTCTCAGGAAACAGAACGCCAACGAGATCTTCGGAAAAAAATATCAAATCTGTCAACTACTGTCCGTCTGTAGAGCTGTCCTCCTCTCCTCTCCTCTCCTCTGCTCTGCTCTCTCTCCTCTCCTCTCCTCTCCTCTCCTCTCCTCTGCTCTCCTCCTTGCTCTGCTCTCTGCTTCCTCGCTCCCTCTCCTCTCTCTCCTCTCCTCTCTCCTCTCTCCTCTCTCTCCTCTCTCTCCTCTTTCCTCCCTCTCCTCTCTCTCCGCCCCTCCTCTCTCCTCTCCTCTCGCCTAATATAAAAATTCCAAATATTAAATTCCAATGATGTGATTTATCTGATTTAAATAGATTGGAAACGTAATTAAATTAAAATCATAATTTCTTCATTAAATGTTGACTTGACAACCCTAAGGAAATATTTCATTTAACGTTCACATTTCAACAATATAAATGAAGCTTCAAAGTATATGGAAAAGCCTTAGAAAAGAAAAGAAGCAAATGTTCCTAAAATAAATTGCAGCTCTATAGTCCTTCAGTTTTATGATCTGTTTTCAGGACATTTAAATATGTTGCCGATCATTTTTCAGTGGATTCACTTTTCAATGAATGATCTAGAATACGATCTTGTATACGGGCGTCATGTTGATATATCTTATACATAGATCAGAGACTCAGACTATAACTTTCTTGAAAAACACCTGATGATTACTTGATAGTTTTTCTCCCATGACTGTATGAAGCTCAGCGCGAGTTCAACCAGGAAGACCGTCTTTCCTCATTCATTTACTATTTCTACGCTTCTCCTCTCAATAAGTGATCGGGGGCGTCACTCCCCAGCTTAACCAATCACTTCGCTCTATTCTCACAAGCCTATCATAGCGCTCCGCTAACCCTTTTAAATCTGCTCTC
The DNA here is from genome assembly GCA_031216635.1 of Dissostichus eleginoides. NCBI lineage: Eukaryota > Metazoa > Chordata > Actinopteri > Perciformes > Nototheniidae > Dissostichus > Dissostichus eleginoides. Next base: position 2,153,406 of record CM062269.1, on the reverse strand, counting down.
CCCTCTGACAGCTGTCATTCCAGGTGACTCGACGCAACCCTCCTCCCCCCTTTTCACCTCCTGTCCCTCTGAATCCAGGGTCAAGCTAAGCCCCTCCCCTTCAGACAGACCCCAACTATCCATTCACCACCACCAGGGTCAAGCTAAGCCCCTCCCCTTCAGACCGAACCCAACTATCCATTCACCACCACCAGGGTCAAGCTAAGCCCCTCCCCTTCAGACCGACCCCAACTATCCATACACCACCACCAGGGTCAAGCTAAGCCACTCCCCTTCAGACCGACCCCAACTACCCATTCACCACCACCAGGGTCAAGCTAAGCCCCTCCCCTTCAGACCGACCCCAACCATCCATTCACCACCACCAGTGCCTAGACCCCGGGGGGTTTCATCGGATCGATTCTCCCCTCCCGAATGATACTCCTGCACAACGGGGCCTAATCGCCAAAACTCCATTACATTCATTTCTGTATTCCTGGCAATAAATATGTATTCTTTCATCAACACCGTCTCTCCCGATTGAACTTTCAATATCTCCCATGTGTCTGAAGTCCTTCTCTAAAACCCATCAGTTCACAGGAGACCACTTGTTTACAGAGTGAGAGCTGCTACTCCTTTATGAGGATGACGCAACACTTGCTTGGACTCTGTGACTTTAGATAAGTTCATAAATAAGAGCAGAGGTCTGAGGGGAGTTCCTTTCATCCTTTAAGCAAACACGCACATCACAGTAATGTGGACATCTGCTGAAAATGCCATATTAAATATCATGTACTTTTATTTATACTCAGATCTTGTAGTAAAAGTAGAAATACTCAGATCTTGTACTTGAGTAAAAGTAGAAGTATTCAGATCTTGTACTTGAGTAAAAGTAGAAGTATTCAGATCTTGTACTTGAGTAAAAGTAGAAGTACTCAGATCTTGTACTTCAGTAAAAGTAGAAGTACTCAGATCTTGTACTTGAGTAAAAGTAGAAGTACCAGAGTGTAGGAATTCAAAATGTTCCTCAAGTAAAAGTAGAAAAGTATTATCATCAAAATATAGTGAAAGTAGCGACAGTAAAAGTAGTCATTGTGCAGATTGGTCCATTTCAGAATAATATATATGATATGTTTTATAATGATTGATCATGAAAGTGTTCTCAAAGCTGGTAAAGGTGCAGCTAGTTTGAATGACTTTGTATACTGCAGGGTAGCTTGTGGATTTACTCCAGGTGGAACTAAAGTCTGATTTAACACTTGATTATATTTCACATCATTCATCCACATCTGTGAAGTAACTAAAGGGATTAAATACATGTAGTGGAGGAAAAGTACACCATTTACCTCTGAACTGTAGAGGAGTAGAAGTACACAGTAGCATCAAATGGAAATACTAAAGTAAAGTACAAGTACCTCAGAATTGTCCTTAAGTACAGTACTTGAGTAAATGTACTTAGTTACTTCCCACCTCTTGAAATGACCAAATAAGGAAGGAAGTAATCCCTGCTGCACACACCCTGCCCTGCCTTTCTAAGCAAACAGAGAGAAGTCACATGGCCTCACCTCACTCAGGAGGAAATCACATGCTAGGTGAAGTATTAACGAGTGAAGCGGATTCATAAAGCAAAGAATCAAAGAGACATTAGTAACAAATCATAAAAACAACGTCACCTCAACGTGCTCGACAATTCAATGAGAGTTAAGAATCAACTACAAAACATTACAAATGAATGCAGGACAGTCAGTAAGGAATAGCTTTTCTTATAAACCACAGAGCGATGCAGAGGACCCAAAATGACCCAAAATGACCCAAAAGCTGCCAAGAAAATCACGTTGGCTAAAGTTTAAAAGTAATAAAGCTGATTATATAGTGCAGAATGTATCTTAAATACTCGAGTCAACACTTAACTGGAGTTTGGTGCCATACTGGGATTTTATTTTGTACTCAGATCTTGTACTTGAATAAAAGTAGAAGTACTCAGGTATTGGTAAATGGAGTTTGGTGGCATACTAGGATTTTATTTTGAGGTAAAAGTCACATTAAAGTAACATTTAAAAAGAGTAAAGCGGATTAATATAACGCCGAATTGAAGCAAGAGTACTTATAATTATTAAAATACACTTTTACTTAAAAAGGATCTTAAATATGCAAGGCAATTTGTAAGAGCACATTACATTAACGCTTTCGTAAATGGAAATTGGCGGCATACTGGGATTTTATTGAGGTAAAAGTCACATTAAAGTAACATTTTAAAAGACAGAATTGCACTAATATAGCGCCGAATTGAAGAAAGACTACTTAAAAATCAATACAATATAGTTTACCACGGAATAAAGTATAACTACACCAGGCAATTTGTAACATAACTTTAAATTGACGATTCCTTACATGGAGATTTGATCGACATACCAGGATTGTATTGCTATTAAGTCTCATTAAAACTACAATTTTAAATGAGTAAAGGGTATTTATAAAGCGCCGAATTGAATAGATATTAGTAAGAAATCATAAACCACACTTTAATCAATAATTTAACCTAAAATAATCGAGTCAATTTGTAAGAGTACTTGATATTGACGCTTTTTTTTAAATGGAGTTTGGAGCGACACACCAGGCTTTTATTGAGGGAAATGTGTCACATATAAACTAACATTTTAAATTAGAATAGCTGATTAAAATAGCGCCGAATTGAAGACGGATTACTAACAGGTCATTAACTATACTTTCTCCAATAAATTACGCTTTAATTGACGCTTTCTTTAATGGAGTTTCGGGCCACACACTTAGGGATGACAGCCACCGCGCATAAAGTAGGGGATACACATTTAATTTAGTGATCTTTATTTGTTAATTAAGCCTGAAATGGTCGATCTTAGAGCAGCTCACTGTCCTGTGTTTTGTAGAATAAGGAATTTCGCACCTGGGCTCAAACACACACGGACTTTGACAGATACACGTGACAAAAACTCGTCATAGACACCACGTTAAAACCCCAAATAAAAATAGGATTTCGACGTAAAAACTAAAAGGTACAGGTTAAATAAATGCCAGTTTAACTGACACCGTCACAACACGTGAAAAAACTCCCTTGTGTGAAAGTTAACCAAGTGATCAAAACACAACCGTTGAGACATCTTTTTTAACTTTTGAGGAACCGCTTTCCACCCAGCAGAGAAGCACTTTAATGACTTTATGAAACTCACCAGATGTAATCCGGACGGCGTCATGATTCAGAGGAAGTTTCAGGATCCACGGAGTTAGGCTCCTTCCAAAAAGGTGAAAGTGTGTGTTGGAAAAACGTTCTGCAGGAGTGTGAGCAGGCGTGCTCTCTCTGCTTCTCTCAGGTGAGATGACGCTGACGTCAGGCTCACGTCACACGTGTGGGAGGGGCCTCCTGATCATTATTTATTTATAGATCTTGTACTTGAGTAAAAGTAGAAGTACTTGAGTAAAAGTGGAAGTACTCAGAACTTGTTGTAAAAGTAGAAGTACTCAGGTCTTGTATTTGAGTAAAAGTAGAAGTACTCAGATCTTGTACTTGAGTAAAAGTAGAAGTATTCAGATCTTGAGTTAAAGTAGAAGTACTCAGGTCTTGTACTTGAGTAAAAGTAGAAGTACTCAGATCTTGTACTTGAGTAAAAGTAGAAGTATTCAGATCTTGAGTTAAAGTAGAAGTACTCAGGTCTTGTACTTGAGTAAAAGTAGAAGTACTCAGATCTTGTACTTGCGTAAAAGTAGAAGTACTCAGATATTGTACTTGAGTAAAAGTACTTGAGTTTAGATGAGGTCTGAACATGTACTGTTACAGCTTGTTAAAAACATGCCGTAACAGCAGATGAACTCAATAACTTAATAAAAGTGTTTAAAACGTCTTGTTTGTCTTTTCATGTTTTCCACACGTCTCTCCTCACAGTCGAACAGCTTCTCTGTTTTTAACCTCGTTCTCTTCGGTTTGTCAGTTTATTTTATCTGAAGAGCTGTTTCTGCAGCACTCAGATATGCAGCCGACAGGAAGAGGAACGTGTGTCCGTCAGAGAAGATATGATGAGGGGGAATATGGAGTCTGTTGGTGGTGATGCTAAGCTAACTTCACTGGAACAAAGGCTGCTCCAAAAACAAGTTCAACAATAATGAAATCAAGCTGTTTTCACTTGAAATAAGTACAAAAATCTGCCAACAGAACAAGTGAACATTAGCTTGGTGAGATTTCTTGAACTAAGAAGGGATATTTAGATAAATCAGATCTTGTAATTAGCAGGAGAACTCATTTTGAACTGTATTTGACCAGAATCAGGAGATGCTGTGTTACAATAAGCCACACATGCTCAAAGGTTTTCTGTGTTCTGATGTTAGTTGGTGATTTTCTAATAAATGTGTAAAAAAATATGTGTTTCATCTGAGATACAACTCAAAATAAGATGTTTTGACTTAACAAGATGATGCATTGTCTAAAAACAAGACCCTGTATCTCACTGCAGTGTCACTTCTGAAGTGATTGTGTCTGATATCAGGAGGAGAGACATATTCTGACTAGATATCAGACACATATACTGGGCAAGACTTAGAGTTGTTGTAGTGTTGGAGCTTATTAAAAGGGCTAACCAGGCCTACAAGAGACACTTTCACACAAAAGGACCACAAAGACTTTAGAGTACATGGTATGACTGAACAGAGAATTGAAATGATGACAAAACAACAACAAAGAAATGTAAAAATACATAATTTGACAACAAAAAGATTGAAAAAGAGACCCAAAAAGAGTCAGAAGTGATTACAATGAGACACGAAAAGACTACAAACAGATGTGAAGCAGCTTTACAGAAACACAGAGTTTGAAACACGCAAACCAATCACAAATGGACACAATGGACACAGACACAAAATGACTGCAGAAAGACACAAAACAACAACACATTGATGTTAAAAGTCGTAACATGACTACAAAGACACACAACATGACAACAAAGACACTCAAAGTGACCACAGAGACACTCAAAGTGACCACAGAGACACACAACATGACAACAACAAAACAAAAGGGGCAAAAGAAATATCAAAAAGACGACTAACAGGTGAGTAAACCGCTTTAAGAAGACACCGAGACCACAGAGACACTCAAAGTGACCACAGAGACACTCAAAGTGACCACAAAGACACTCAAAGTGACCACAGAGACACTCAAAGTGACCACAGAGACACTCAAAGTGACCACAGAGACACTCAAAGTGACCACAGAGACACTCAAAACAACCACAAAGACACTCAAAACAACCACAAAGACACTCAAAACAACCACAAAGACACTCAAAGTGACCACAAAGACACTCAAAACAACCACAAAGACACTCAAAACAACCACAAAGACACTCAAAGTGACCACAGAGACACTCAAAGTGACCACAGAGACACTCAAAGTGACCACAAAGACACTCAAAGTGACCACAGAGACACTCAAAGTGACCACAGAGACACTCAAAACAACCACAAAGACACTCAAAATAACCACAAAGACACTCAAAACAACCACAAAGACACTCAAAGTGACCACAAAGACACTCAAAACAACCACAAAGACACTCAAAACAACCACAAAGACACTCAAAGTGACCACAGAGACACTCAAAACAACCACAAAGACACTCAAAACAACCACAAAGACACTCAAAACAACCACAAAGACACTCAAAGTGACCACAAAGACACTCAAAACAACCACAAAGACACTCAAAGTGACCACAGAGACACTCAAAGTGACCACAGAGACACTCAAAGTGACCACAGAGACACTCAAAGTGACCACAGAGACACTCAAAGTGACCACAGAGACACTCAAAGTGACCACAGAGACACTCAAAACAACCACAAAGACACTCAAAACAACCACAAAGACACTCAAAGTGACCACAAAGACACTCAAAACAACCACAGAGACACTCAAAGTGACCACAGAGACACTCAAAGTGACCACAGAGACACTCAAAACAACCACAAAGACACTCAAAACAACCACAAAGACACTCAAAACAACCACAAAGACACTCAAAGTGACCACAAAGACACTCAAAACAACCACAAAGACACTCAAAGTGACCACAGAGACACTCAAAACAACCACAAAGACACTCAAAGTGACCACAAAGACACTCAAAACAACCACAAAGACACTCAAAGTGACCACAAAGACACTCAAAGTGACCACAGAGACACTCAAAGTGACCACAAAGACACTCAAAGTGACCACAGAGACACTCAAAGTGACCACAGAGACACTCAAAACAACCACAAAGACACTCAAAGTGACCACAGAGACACTCAAAACAACCACAGAGACACTCAAAACAACCACAAAGACACTCAAAGTGACCACAGAGACACTCAAAGTGACCACAAAGACACTCAAAGTGACCACAAAGACACTCAAAACGACCACAAAGACACTCAAAGTGACCACAAAGACACTCACAAGGAACACAAAGACACTCAAAATCACCACAAAGACACTCAAAATGACCACAAAAAGACTCAAAATGACCACAAAATGACTAGATATGAACACAAAAAGACTCAAAATGACTACAAAGACACTCAAAATGACCACAAAGACACTCAAAATGACTACAAAGACACTCAAAAATGACCACAAAGACACTCAAAATGACCACAAAAGACTTAAAATGACCACAAAATGACTAGATATGAACACAAAAGGACTCAAAATGACCACAAAGACACTCAAAATGAGGGGCAAAAGAAACACAAAAAGACTGAAAATGAAAATGAAAGACGCTAAAGAACTTTAAAGTCTGTGTGTCTTGCACATGTGTTGAAGAGGTGTTGGTATTCTGTATCTCCAGAATGATTGAGTTTCTCTCCGTTTACCCTCCGGGCTGCTGGGCTGCTGATAAGGGAGCAGGGAGGAGGAACTTTCTACAAAACAAACACTAAGAGACTCAAAATGACCTCATAATGACCTCAAAATGACTAGAAATGACCACTTTACTAAAGTACATGATCTGAGTACTTCTACTTTTACTCAAGTACAAGATCTGAGTACTTCTACTTTTACTCAAGTACAAGATATGAGTACTTCTACTTTTACTCAAGTACAAGATCTGAGTACTTCTACTTTTACTCAAGAACAAGATCTGAGTACTTCTACTTTTACTCAAGTACAAGATCTGAGTACTTCTACTTTACTCAAGTACAAGATCTGAGTACTTCTACTTTAACTCAAGTACATGATCTGAGTACTTCTACTTTTACTCAAGTACATGATCTGAGTACTTCTACTCCTCTGCTGTGTATAAAATGTGATGTTAAGATGGACTAAAAAGAGAGGAAGTTGTAACCCTTTTTGCAGATGGAGGTGTTTGTTGTTTCTTAATATCCTTCTCTCCATGCATACCTGTGTCTCTCCTCCTGATCACCTGACTGTGAGTCATCAGCAGTGAAGTAGGACAGAGGTAGAGAGGTGTGTCTACACTTTCATTAACAACGTGATTATTGAACACCTTAAAAGGAAGACGTTGTGTTTGTGGATCAACGCCAACAATCACAAAGAGTGGAGTGATTTGTAGTAACGGCACGACCTTATCAGTTCAAACACATAAAAAGAAGACCTTTGTCACTCGGGTTGCCACTGATTTGGTGCCAGCTGATTTATCAACACAGTCTCACTCCCTGAACGTCCAGGAGCGACGCTTGGTCAGGGTCCCATGGCGTGCAGTTGTGACGCGCCGAGTCTCCTTCAACTTCATAAACGGACGCAAAGAGCTTTCAACTGATTGCAATGTATTCCCGTCGGCGGCGGTATTTGACGCTCAGGGAAGCACCGCATCGGTCCATGTCGGCGGCCTAGTCTAGTTGTCGTAGTCCAGCGGTCTAGTAGTTAATAAAAAAACAATAATATCAAAACAAAATATTACTACTAACTTTATTGTGAAATTAAAACAGAACGGTAAAAGAATAGTTTCCGGTCCATTCTGAGGCCCGATCTCGAGTACAGCAAGCACTGCTGAATAAAGTATGATTTGATCTTTTACGAAACGTTTTTTTTCATATGGAATGCAGTTGGAGGTCAACCAATCACAGAGCTTGAGGACTAATCACGGGGTTTGTTGAGCAAAGCACATGTTGTAGTCCCAAACGAAAGCTGAGGATTCTGGGTAGTGTAGTGTCTTCTGCCATCCTAAACTCCGAAAATATATTTGTTTCTCCGAATCGAAGGGGAAAAATACCAAAGCATTGAACACAATTTAAACCAATCAATGTTGTGTAATTAACAAGGATAATCTGGTGTTTTTGAGTTGATGAGTAGTGCAGATATCACTGTAAAATCAATCGACAGTAAAGAGAATACTTACTTCCTGGTGTAAAATCCTCCGTTATCCAATGGGAATGGACGCTCACATTGCCTTTAAGTGCCGCCGACATGGACCGATGCGGTGCTTCCCTGAGCGTCAAATACCGCTGCCGATGGGAATACGTTGCAATCAGTTGAAAGCTCTTTGCGTCCGTTTATGAAGCTGAAGGAGACTCGGCGCATCACAACTGCACGCCATAGGACCCTGACCAAGCGTCGCTCCTGGACGTTCAGGGAGTGAGACTGTGTTGGATTTATTGTCATTAAGGACACGTTGCATCTCAGTTTATTAATTTACTCCAGGTGGAACTAAAGTCTGATTTAAGATTATATTTCACATCATTCATCCAGATCTGTGAAGTAACTAAAGGGATTAAATACATGTAGTGGAATAGAAGTACTCAGATCTAAAATTAGAAGTATTCAGATCTTGTACTTGAGTAAAAGTAGAAGTACTCAGATCTTGTAGTAAAAGTAGAAGTACTCAGGTCTTGTACTTGAGTAAAAGTAGAAGTACTCAGATCTTGTACTTGAGTAAAAGTAGAAGTACTCAGATCTTGAACTTGAGTAAAAGTAGAAGTACTCAGATCTTGTACTTGAGTAAAAGTAGAAGTACCAGAGTGTAGGAATACTCTGTTACAGTAAAAGTCCTGCATTCAAAATGTTCCTCAAGTAAAAGTAGAAAAGTATTCTCATCAAAATATAGTTAAAGTAGCGACAGTAAAAGTAGTCATTGTGCAGATTGGTCCATTTCAGAATAATATATATGATATGTTTTATAATGATTGATCATGAAAGTGTTCTCAAAGCTGGTAAAGGTGCAGCTAGTTTGAATGTCTTTGTATACTGCAGGGTAGCTTGTGGATTTACTCCAGGTGGAACTAAAGTCTGATTTAACACTTGATTATATTTCACATCATTCATCCACATCTGTGAAGTAACTAAAGGGATTAAATACATGTAGTGGAATACAAGTACACCATTTACCTCTGAGCTGTAGTGGAGGAGAAGTACAAAGTAGAAAATGGAAAGTACAAGTACCTCAAAATTTTACTTAAATACTTGAGTAAATGTACTTAGTTACTTCCCACCTCTGGCAAACAGCCTTAGCCTGAAAGGCAAAGGTTGTTCATGGTCATTAATAATAGAAGAGGAAATATGTACTTTAATGCAATTTAAATTAGATGTTCAGAGAGTAATGTTTGGAGTTTCCCTGATCAGAGAATCGAAAACCTGTTTGATCTTTTACGATGTGAAATTGCTTAAGCAGGGCTGAAACGATTATTACTTATATTTTACAATACGCTTTTATTCTATTGTTATTGAATGCAGCTTGGGGGCAGCAGGTTCATTGTTTCTCTGGACAAAATGCTCTTTTTTAAATGATAAATGCCTTTTTATCTCTAATGTACAATGCCTTGTCTTTTTATGCTGCTGCAACACAAACATTTCCCAAATTGGGATCAATAAAGTACTTCTTTTCTTAAATGTCACAAATAAGGGATAAGGCAGAATATTCTGTTGGATAAACACACACACACACACACACACACACACACACACACACATACGGCGGAGATAGCGGAGATAACGCGCTCCAAAGTGTGGTTAAACTTTACCCGTCTCGGTGTGTGTGTGTGCGTGTGTGTGTGTCAGTGTCTTTCTCTGTGTGTGTGTGTGTGTGTGTGTGTGTGTGTAAGTGTATGTGTGTCTGTCTTTCTCTCTGTGTGTGTGTGTGTGTGTGTCTGTCTTTCTCTCTATGTGTGTGAGTGTGTGTGTGTGTGTGTGTTTGTGTGTGTGTGTGTCTGTCTTTCTCTCTATGTGTGTGAATGTGTGTGTGTGTATCTGTCTTTCTCTGTCTGTGTGTGTGTGTCTGTCTTTCTCTGTGTGTGTGTGTGTGTGTGTGAGTGTGTGTGTTTGTGTGTGTCTGTCTTTCTCTCTATGTGTGTGAGTGTGTCTTTCTCTGTCTCTGTGTGTGTGTGTCTGTCTCTGTGTGTGTGTGTGTCTTTCTCTCTCTGTGTGTGTGTGTGTGAGTTTGTGTGTGTGTCTGTCTTTCTCTGTGTGTGTGTGTGTCTGTCTTTCTCTGTGTGTGTGTGTCTGTCTTTCTCTGTGTGTGTGTGTGTCTGTCTTTCTCTGTGTGTGTGTGTGTCTGTCTTTCTCTCTAGGTGTGTGTGTGTGTGTGTGTGTGTGTGTGTGTGAGAGACAGAGAGCAATAATAATACTGTAATTCGAATGTCAACGTTATGAATTAAACTTCAAACTATGAGTCTTTTCAGGAACAGACATTTGAAACCTCTCCTCTCACAGCTGTCTGTCACATGCCATTACTGTTAGTATTTACTTCATGATGTGACCGTCTGTGTTTCCTGTAGATATTGAATTACTCTTTTTACTGCACTGTTAGTGTACAGTTTTATTATTATGCTGCTGTGTTTACTGTATTTTGTAACTGGCACGACAATTTCCTTCGGGATGAATAAAGTCTTATCTTATCTTATTGTAGAAAAAGTAAACAAAGAAAACTCCTGGAGGATGCCCTTGTAATTATTGAGTGTTCTTGCATTTAAATGTGTGTGTTTTCATACCTCGGGACTGTGGGAAACAGTATTTTGATCTTTCTGTGTGTACAAACATATTTTGAGATTGAGAATAAAGTTGACTTTGATTAAATGGCGCATAGCCGGACCCAGGGAGGTCCTGATTTCATTCAGGCAGAGAATCAAAATGAGGAAATGTCACCAACAGGAAGAAGTTCAACCCTTAGCTTTCATTTCAAATGTATCTCAGGCTGCAACATGTATTAAAGTGGACCTAGCATGCAAAATGCACTTTTTGATGTCTTTTATACATCAATGTGTCCCCGGGGAACTCACGCAGCGTCAGAAAATAAAACCCTCTCTCTTTTCCTCCGGACCCAAATCTCTAAAAAAGGGGGATCAACGGAGCTGATCCAGATTTGCGTCCGATATGACGTAATATCGGCGGCGGACCCACGGGCCTATCAGAAATGTTGCTATCAGAAACAATGCCCGACTGTTTTGTACGTAATATGGTCGGTGTTTACATTAGCATCGCTAACACTCAGAGCTAACCTGTACTGGAGAGCATGTGTGTGAAGAAGCAGGAAATAAAAAGGAACTCACCTTGTGGTATAACCGGCAAGAGAGAAAGCCTTTGAGCTCCATACTGTTTCAGAAAGAATCCTTGATAATCCATGATATGGCGTTTCATCACGGCAGTATTTAGTTTAGACAGTAGCTGCCGGGTCCCGCATGAGCTCAGACCCCTCCTCTTTTGTTATCAATTTTTTTTTTTTTAAAGCTTTATACCCAAATCAGCACTTTTGAAACAGGAAGTGAGATAGAGGGATATGAGGCATGGCTAGAATGGCTGATCTGTTTGGTATTTTGAGCAAAACACTTCAGACATGTTTTTTATATATTTGTATATATCTGAGACCTTTGCTATTGCCTAAAAATAGCATGATAGGTGACCTTTAATACGCTGAACTCCTATGTGTTTACTCCTCCAGGCTCTGCCTTGTGACCCTGTTCAACATTCACTACTTTTATAACATACTTATGATTTTAAAACCTTTTCTTTAATCCCTGATTCTGAGCAATCAAGAGTTAATTCAGGCTCTAAAACTCTGTTTATTTAATATCATGTCATGAGTTTAAACATTGATTTTAATATCTGGAAACGTTATAATCTGAAGTAGAAATCATAATGTGTTTGTTCAGAGCTGATAAATGATTGGCCGCTCAAACATTCAGGTGGATAAATGTTTTTATTTATTCTGGATCCCGTCACACACAAATCAGAAATGAACAACAATTTAAAATCAGACAGAATCAATGAAACAGAAAAACTAACCCGACATAAAGATCTGAGATCATTGATCATGTGAAGAAAGCTCTTCCTCTCATTGCCTCTAAATCAAACACCATGTTAATGAGAGTTATGGAGAAACATCATTCTGACAAGCTTTGGTTGGTCCCACATGTTAAGGAGAAGAAACTAAGCTAAGTGCATGTAGTTCAGTTTAATAAAGGTTGACGGTAAAAAATATAAAGTATATTGTCAAACTAAGTAACAAGAATTAAAACTAAACAGGTGCAGCTTCAGATTTTAAATTCAGTGAATTCCTCTCTAGGAAATGAACTCCATCAGAGATACTGTTGGAGCTATATAAGGGTTGATGTTATTTAGTAATTTAATATTTATTTACTGGCTGTTTTTGTTTATTACATTACATTACATTTAGCTGACGCTTTTATCCAAAGCGACTTACAATAAGTGCATTCGACCAAGAAGATACAAACTTGAAGAAAACAGAATCATAAGTACATCAGGTTTCAATCGAGCCAAAACATTTCAAGTGCTACTCAACTGGCTTTAGATAAGCCAGTCCTTTATTAGTATATAAGTGCTTTGTTAGCAATTCTTTGTTAGTCATTCTATCGCTCGAAGTGGAGTCGAAAGAGATGAGTTTTCAGTCTGCGCCGGAAGATGTGTAAGCTATCTGCTGTCCTGATTTCAATGGGGAGCTCATTCCAACATTTTGGAGCCAGGATAGCAAACTGACGTGTTTTTGCTGATGGGAACTTGGGTCCCCCTCGCAGTGCTGGTGCAGCGAGCCGTTTGGCCGATGCAGAGCGGAGTGCACGTGCTGGGGTGTACGGTTTAACCAAGTCCTGGATGTAGGAAGGGCCAGATCCATTCACAGCATGGTACGCTAGTACCAGTGTCTTGAAGTGGATTCTAGCAGTTACTGGAAGCCAGTGAAGGGAGCGGAGGAGCGGTGTGGTGTGGGAGAATTTTGGAAGGTTGAAGACCAGACGAGCCGCTGCATTCTGGATGAGCTGCAGAGGTCGGATGGCACATGCAGGTAGACCAGCCAGGAGGGAGTTGCAGTAGTCTAGGCGTGAGATGACGAGAGCCTGGACCAGAACCTGCGTCTCTTTCTGGGTCAGGAAGGGACGTATCCTCCTGATGTTGTAAAGAGTGTATCTGCAGCAGCGGGTTGTGGCAGCGATGTTTGCAGTGAAGGACAGTTTGTTATCTAGGGTCACACCCAGATTCCTTGCAGTCTGAGTCGGGGAAACAACAGAGGTGCCGATGTTGATTGTTAAGTCAAGAGTGGGACAATCTTTTCTCGCAAGAAAAAGCAGCTCAATCTTATCAAGGTTGAGCTTGTTTAAATTGAATTAGTCATTATATGTAATATTCACTTTTGTTTCAGCAGTTCTCACCTCCTTTTATTTTGAAGGAGGTTTTAGGCACTGGGTGAAGAGTATATATTTGAGACAGGTGAAGGTGGGATGGCGCACCAGACGAGCAAATGGTTTTTCACCAGGAGAAACAGCCACACAGGAAGAAAGGTAAATCATTGTTCTCTGTGTGTTACTGGAAATCTCACAATAAATGATAGAAAGTATATTCTGCCCACACAGCAAAAATCCTCCACACAGCAAAAATCCTCCACACAGCAAAAATCCTCCGTTATCCAATGGGAATGGACGCTCACATTACCTTTAAGTGCCGCCGACATGGACCGATGCGGTGCTTCCCTGAGCATCAAATACCGCCGCCGATGGGAATACATTGCAATCAGTTGAAAGCTCTTTGTGTCCGTTTATGAAGCTGAAGGAGACTCGGCGCGTCACAACTGCACGCCATAGGACCCTGACCAAGCGTCGCTCCTGGACGTTCAGGGAGTGAGACTGTGTTGATTAAACTTCCAGCAAAGGTTAGCTCTCTAATTAGTTATCTAGCTTATGTTAGCCACCTATCTAACAAGGTAGCAAATGTTAGCTCTATCTGTAACCTAGTGTGGAGTCTATTTGTATATAACATTACAAGAGTGATTCTTATTATTACATTATTTGCTTATCTGTGCTCATGAGATGTTGCTATGATTTCGGAATAAACCGACACAATCACCAACCCCAAGTTTTGATGGGTTGGATAGGAACGACGGGAAAAGTCATAGCAAGAAAGTTTTAGCTTGCAATAGAAAGTAGCAAAAGTCAGGTGCAGGCACTGTAGAGAAAATGAGTTATTGAGGCTCTGGCCTTGGCTGGTGGGTTAGCTCCGCTCCCACGCTAGGAAGCAGCATTATGAAGGGATTCCACTTTTTCTGTAGAAACTTTAGCAAAAATAAATTACGTATGATGGCGCCAGAGTAGGGAGGGACTTCCACAGGCCGGCCGAATGCTGATGGAAGATCGTGTTGCCAAGAGACTTTTATCTAAAGTCTGCGCACCAACGAGAGAGAGCAAAGTCTATTCCACGGTTTCTCTTCATCTAGTCTTGACCAATCATAAATGTACGAGCAACTGTGTAATAAAATGTATTGTCGCACGAGGTTCGGCGCTCTTTATGGATATAGTGATTACAGATTACAGCTTTGCTGCCTGTGATTTCCAAGACGTGACGAGTCCTTGGCCAAGTGATATATATCTTTTGCTCTCTTATAATAAATAGTTAAACTTAGAAGTTGTTTGTCTTTTCTGGAATTTTGAACACAACAATAACACAGCTAAATGTGATGTTGTGTCTCAATATGATACTTCCTCTGCATGAACACTGTGAATACTTAGGCAGTGCAGAATTATCCACCATGTTGTGTTGTGTCGAACCACACACGGCTGCTGCGCCCTCACATAAAGTGACTAGCATTGCTTTTAGCTAACAAGCTAGCTAGCAACAATCATTTGGGGTAAAAAGTAATCACAGACTGCTCCATTAACCCTACAAAATGAATGGTGTTTAGTTTGCTCTGTTTATTTAAAAAGGTGGCAGGTCGGTGAAGTTTCTCTCTGCGGGTGCTTTTTCTGGCCTCCAGGTAATAAAATAAACTAAAATAAATAAATATAAATAAATAAATAAAAGGATCCCTCCTCATGTGGCTTTGAAAGGTAAAAACATGCACATATACATTAAAGGGATAAAACATGTAATAAGTGATATAAATATAAACACCATTAAGATAAATAAGATAGTGCTAAAAACATGCGTTAAAAATGGAGCACACCAGTAAAAAAAGTCCAGATGAGGAGGATCACTAAAATTAATTGGTTTGGAATGAATATAAAAATCTTTGTTAAGTGCTTTGATAAAATATGTGGAGGGTGGATTCAAACAGGCTGACGCACCCGCAGAGAAAGAGATTAAAATCACCGATCTGCAGGGGGGAGAAACTGGGGGGAGAAACTGGGAGGAGAAACTGGGGGGAGAGGAGATCATACAGGTTGTTAGGGTTATTCAAACATGTTTGAGTGGTGGGAGGCGGACCCATCAGTTCTTTTCATTTAGTCCGCCCGGGTCAATGGTGCACAGGCGATGGATCCACCTCCGCTCCGCCGCTCGCCTCTGACCCGTGCTCCAGCCGCTGCTGCTCTCCAGCACACAGACTGCACGTTCTGGAGGCCATGGAGTTTAAAATGGTTGTATGAAACGCTCGTGCCAGTCCCCGTCCTGCTGATCTCATTGCGCATTTCCCCCACATAGTGTCTGTGGCAGGCCTTGCACCTAATTGCATAAATAGCGTTTTTTGTGTTAGGTGTCAAGACCTGCCGAATATTACTCCCCTCTCGAGAGAAGGGATTAAAAACGTGGAGGAGGCGAATGAAATCAACCTCAGAAACTCGAGGCGCCTCCCTAGTTTTGGTGCTTTTATTGAGGTTTGTTTGGACCAGAAGGTCCTGGAGATTCTTATTCCTCCGGTACGCGGAGATCAGCCGGCACGGCCGCAGCGCGTCACAGTCCCCCCTAGCCCCCTCAAAATTGGCCTTCAGTTTGCCCAAGAGGTTGCTTAGGCTCCCTGAATAGGTTGTGATGAGGGGGACGAGGGTAGGGCCGGACGGCCGGGCGGAGATGTCTTTGTACCTGTCTATGAAGGTGCGGCGAGAAAACGGCAGAGAGGTTGGTTATATTTGAGCGGTGGGGTTGTAATGCAATTATGATCCCCGTTCAGGAGTTTAAATGCTGCTTCCAGTACTTGAGAAACATCTCGGCCGTCTGCATGGTCCAGTGTATGTTGTCATGTGAGGTGACCTGGAAGAGTAGTGGGTTTATTTCTGGTATGAAGTTGTATTTGGAAGCTATGGTGTTGTTGAGTGTGGTGAGTGCAGTCTGTTGGTAGATGTTCAGACTGTTGGAAAAGTGCTCTGTTCTTGCAGCTGTTTAAGGGAAGATGAGGGTGCAGTGTCTGAGAGTCCATTATTGAGTCCTACTGATATTATGACTTGTGAGGTCTTGTGACATGGGCGAAGTTTATTGAAAATCGGGGTTATGTGATGGAATTTAGCACCCGGAAAACTATCTAACTGAAGGTTGGGGTCTGTAAAGGGGGGGATGCTGGAGAGATTAGAGTCCCCGATAATGAGGGTCCTCTTCAGCAACGACCATACCTGCAGTTTTTTGAAAGTTCTGGGACGTGTGTGAGGTTCCGGGCGTGTGGGGGGAGCCAGGTGCCGCTGCAGAGACCCCTGTGGAGTGGGAGGTGGAGGCTTCAGATGTTAGGCTTGAAGTCAAACTGACTTTCAGTGGGCCTTTCATCATCACTGATATTAAAGACCCACTGAAGTGTGCGACGGTGCATGATCTTTTATGCTAATACGTATAGTAATGACCAAAATTGTCCATTGGAACCCATATCAAAGATGTTGGAATAGCAACGAATTTGACGAGTTTGAATTTTCCGCTGGGAAATTCGCAGTCGACCTCCGCCTTCGTGGGCGTGGCTTGCGATCTACTGCGTGACGTCACAAGATGGGCCAAGCCGAAGTGTTTACATTCACCACCATTCATTTTGTCTCTATTTCAAAGTCGAATTTACCAACGTTTTTGAGCGAGTATTTGATTGGAAAGTGTTTCGCAGTCGACTGGAAGTGATTGCCAATCGAGAAAAGCTGACAATGGAGGCGACAGTGAAGAAAAAGGGAGGAAAAACACACGGGAAGCGATGCATTGCCGCTGGCTGTGGTAATGTGAAGTCTGCCGAAGTGGCGATGTTTCTGTTCCCAAAATATGAAGGTGAGTGGCTGGTGTCATTGTTTCGTAGATTCGTAGATTGTTTATGAAAAATAAACGCCACTGTGTTGATGTTTCTGTTCCCAAAAGATGAAGGTGAGTGGCTGGTGTCATTGTTTCGTAGATTCGTAGATTGTTTATGAAAAATAAACGCCACTGTGTTTGTGTTAACTAACAAGACTGTCATGGCGGCGGCAGAGCTCAAGTCGAGTTTCTCCGCCTGGAGATATTCTCACTATTTCACTTTTGTCGAGCACAAAGAAAAGAACGTTTTAGTTAAATGTAAGTTGTGTCTTGGCGGGTCAAAGATCCTATCGACTGCCCAAAACAGCAATTAAAATCTGTTGAAACATCTGCAGAAAAAACATGCTGGGACGAAGCTAGTAGCGAAGCTAGTAGCTAAGACCACAGACCCAGACTCATCCGACGCCATTCCACCTCCACCTAAGCAACAGCGGCTGGATTGGCACTTTGAAACATATCTTTGTGTTTGTGTTTGTATAGACCACATTGCTTAGCAGAGTTCAGTGATGCAAATGCATGTCAAGTTGATCAACAGGTTGTATTATTCTCCGATGCAATAACAGTACTGAAATGAAGGCTACAGTATAAGGCATTAATGGGTGCCCTTTTCTAAGTAACTAAGAAGTTACTTTTCACAGTAACGCATTACTTTTTGGTGTAAGTAGTGAAGTAACTAGTAATTGTAACTACTTACTGGTTTTCAGTAACTAGCACAACACTGCATGTGAACATGAATGTTGCATCATGCTATGAACAGATGAATGTATGATCAGGTGATGGCCAATCCTGTGTGTAGATCTACTCTAGATCTATGACAAAATATTGTCCTCAACTAAATTGACTTCCATGGCCACTTTCCTCATCTATCCTGTCCGAAAAGCTGTCAAAATCACTCATTTCTCTCGCACCAGTATCACTTTCCGAAGTCTCTGCCATGTTTACAATCACAACTGGGCCCATCTTGTGACGTCACAGCCGCTATCGTCTGCAGCAGCGGTAGGCTCAGACGGCCGTTCACGGGATGAAAAATTTGCGATGTTTATCTCGTCCCTCGCACTTCCTAAAAAATTATTTTAGCCATGAACAGGTACAATTATATGTAAGAAATGAAACTGCCATTTCATTTTGGTGCAAAAAAATGCACTTCACTGGCACTTTAAGTTTACATCCACCTCAGGGCTCAGTGTGGTTTCCAGGGGCTCCACAGCAAACAGCTCTGGCTCCCTCTGCTGGTTGTTGTGTGGATCTGGAGGTGAAAAAGAGGAGATAGTGTTACTGCAGGGGAGAGCAACATTGTTGTGTGGCTGTATGGAGGGTGGAGAGGGAGGTGAAGGGATGGAAATGAGACGGGAGAGGAAGGTAGGTGTCTGTATTATGGGGGTATCAACTGTCTGTGGGGAGGGTGGCAAAGAGGGAGGGGAGGAAGGAAAGACGGAGGGGCAGACCAAGGACCCAGTCCCATCGGCTCCCAGACGGTCGAGTACGGTCCGAGGGAGCGGATGGATCTCAACCTGCACTCGGCTTCTGAGAGTGCGCCGAGGCAGGGGCTGAGGAAGCGCCCCGGGCCCCCCCGCCACAACCCTCACCCCCGACGCACAGAGGCCTGAGGAAGTAGGA
Organism: Dissostichus eleginoides; assembly: GCA_031216635.1. NCBI lineage: Eukaryota > Metazoa > Chordata > Actinopteri > Perciformes > Nototheniidae > Dissostichus > Dissostichus eleginoides. Next base: position 2,134,382 of record CM062269.1, on the reverse strand, counting down.
GGAGAGGTAGGGAAGGAAGAGAGGTGAGGAGTCAGTTTAAAAGGGGGGTTAGTGGGAGGTTTGTATTTGGGCCAGGTGGGGAGTGAGGTAGTGGGGGGAGGAGGAAAGAGAGGGAGGTGAGGGTCAGAGGGAGATGAGACAGGAGGGAGAGAGAGAGAGAGGGAGGTGAGGGTCAGAGGGAGATGAGACAGGAGGGAGGGAGAGAGAGGGAGGTGAGAGTCAGAGGGAGATGAGACAGGAGGGAGGGAGAGAGAGGGAGGTGAGAGTCAGAGGGAGATGAGACAGGAGGGAAGTGAGGTTGGGTTTAGGGCTTGGGACGAGGTTAGGATTAGGCGAGGGAAGGGACACCTTAGGTTTAGGATTAGAGACAGGGTAGGGGTTAGAAGGGTGAGTTGAGGGAATAGGAAGTGGAGCAGAAGGGGGAGGAGGGGGGGGGAGAGAGGGGAGAAGAGGGATGAGGATGGGGAGGGGGGCGAGCAGAGTAATAATTATGGAGGGGTAGATTAGCTGCTGGTGGATGAAGATAGGAAGAAGAGGAGAAAGTCAGAGGGGTGAGCGAGTTCGCCGGGGGGCCCTCCTCCGTTGGGGACCCCCTGGTTAGGAGGTCCCTCAAGGTGGAAAGGGAGGAGGGCCTGAGTCTGCGGGCATACCTCGCCCGACCCCACTGGACAGACCTGTCAAAGGCAGCCTGGTCAAAGGGAGAGAGGTGAGCCAGCTCCACAGCAATAACCTGGTCGTAATGTGGTCTGAGTATGTTCATGTTATTGTGCATCCAGGTGTTGGTGTTCTGTTGTACTTTGTCAAATGTTCTACTGTTGGGTGGAGCGGGTTTGATGAATGCTGTTAAGCCCTGTACTTTTTTCATCTTCCTGTGGGAAAGTATTGTTGGTGAAAGTGTAGTTGATTATTTGTGAATGGTGGATGGCTTGAAGGAGTCTAAAATATTGTTTGGTGAGTAATGGAGTTCTGGTGGGAAGTGATGTGGTGTAGCTGGCTGCGTGCTGGGCCCTGCCGGACGGGTGGGGGGATAGTTAGTTTTACGTCTCCCCCTCCCGCCAGCAGGGGAAGGAGCCAGTGATAGAAAACGGTTAGAGAAGGGTATGTTCATACTGCTGTGGAGCTGGAGGAGAGGAAAAGGGGGGGTAAAAGAAATCACAGCCGATAAACGCATCCACAGGAAACTAATTGTGGCACCGACGGAGGTGATGGGAAGAGGCAATCAGAAAGAAAGTGTTTAAATAAAACAAATTCAGTTGCACTGGCAGGTACTGGTTAATTAATAAAATGTGTAAAGGAAGATAAAATGGAAGAGTGGAGGAAGTAACAGGGAGATAAAAACACAGTCAAATGGTAAATAAACAATTACAGCAATTGGGGAGGGGGACACAAAGGGTTAAAGGGGAAAAGGTAGGAAACGGTGGTTAAAGATTATAATGATGGATTCAAAACAGTCTAAAAAAACTCACAGGTTAGGAGCCCCCGAAGGGGACCCTCACACACAGGGAAAGTCCTTGCCGTGCCAACATACAGTCATAAAAGAAGATTAAAACCAGCTCGGCGTGAGTCTGGAGGAGCGCGGCTTCCTGGTGGGGTATTACGGCGTCTTCAGTGTGCACACTCTTCATTATGTCCGTCACTCACCGTTTGAAGCAGTTGTTGTCCGTGGGCTCCTTTAATCTCTTGTTCCTTTGCCGTTTGTTTGCTGCATGTAGATGTTAAAAATAGTCCCTGTGAGCAGAGCCGTTCAAAACGATCATAAAATAAATTAAAAGATATAAGACAAAGACAAAAGTACGTTTTAAAAGAACCAAAAGGTTCCGAAGAGTAGAGGGAGAGGAGGGGGTTTCCTCGACGTTTCGCCGCTGAGGCTTCTTCAGGAGGATAAAAGGAGAGTGAGTCCGAGCCGTCCCTTGGCACAACTTTATCAATGAAATGTTTGTAACTGGGCACGCGTAGGGGCGCTTGGGATTGGCCCAGTCCGTTGTGACCTCATCAGGAGGCGGAGGAACAATCCTTAAAGAAAAAAGAGAATTGGGAGGGGTGAGGGGTGGGAGGGATGAACCCCTCTTTAATGGTCACACATGCAGAGCGCAGCACACACAGTGACATGTGTTCTCTGCTTTTAACCCATCCTAGTACCAGGAGCAGTGGGCAGCTATTGTACAGCACCCAGGGAGCAATGGGAGTGAGGGGGGAAGGGGGGTGTCCGGTGCCTTGCTCAAGGGCACCACGGCAGGGCAGGAGGTGAACTGGGACCTCTCCAAGTAGCAGTCCACACTCCATATTTAGGTCTGGTCAGGGACTTGAACCGGCGACCCTACAGCTCACAGTCCAAGCCCCTACTGACTGAGCCACTGCCGGACAGACGGAAAGGGACAGGTAGTGACTCAGGGGAGAGAGGTATAGGAATATAGGATTACATTACATTACATGTTACTTGTTAGAGGCTTTGGGACTTACATACTCAATACTGTGGGCAATCCCCTCAGGAGCACTTTGGGGTGAAGGGTCTCAGGGACACAACGACATGCTGACTGCAGTGGGGTTTGAACCTGTGCTCCCCTGATCCCAACACCAAGGCTCTATCCACTGCGCCACACGCCTCCCGATAAAAGAAAGTGGTGAAAGAAGAAGTTAAAGAAAGACAATCAAGGTCAAATCTGATGACACATTTTTTATGAAATAAAAATGAAATAGAAATAGGAATAAATATAAATGATACATTTTTTATTATTTTTGGTGTTTTTTTGTTCAGATCTATTAGAGTTATTAAGGATTATAACAACTACATCAAGGTTAAAAGTAGGGTACTGGGAAGGGAGAAAATAAAATAAAAGGCTTCCTCTAAAAGGTGAACATAGCCAGTGCAACTAATACAATGAGCAGAAGATGATGAACAAGATAAAGTGGCCGAGGACAGGGGCTACTGCAGATCAGGCACGAGCGATACGTTTCCAGGAGGAGTTCTAAAACCATATAAAACAAGTCAAAACCAAAGATCAAGTTCCTTAAAAGTGGAGAGGACTGGAGGAGTTAAAAACCGAGGCACTGGCGGGGTCAGGTTATGGAAGAGCGTGGGCTCCGGAGGAGGAATTTAGAAGCAATGTCAATAATAACAAATTAGAAGGAAAAAGGATTTAAAAAATACAGATGTCAGTATTCTGAGGCTCTGAGCCATTTCTTTTCCTCGCGGACGGCAACAAAACTCTGATATTATACAATTTAAAATAAAAGGGATAGGGTTAGGCTTAGGGTAAGAACCACACAGCTTCCGGTCTTCCAAGACCCGACCGGACAAAAAGACGTGGTGCAGGCACGAAACACACTACCAATAGAAATGCATTGCTTTTAAAATCGTTCTGTGTGACACGAAAGAAAGGGGAGAATCGTGTTGGTGAACACGAATCAATAGATTAAATTAATGTCGTGACTATAACACGAAATGCCGTGAGACTGGGTTGGATAGTTTCACTGCATGATGCAGAAATAACTAGCGTTTAAACAAGAGATCTTTAAACTGTACATTTATTTCCAAAAGGCTGCATATACATTTTGCAAATTCTACTGTACAGAAAACATCCAAAAGGTCTATAATTATAGATACAGAATACCACAAAGCTGCCCAAACAGATGGTCAGCACTAGAAAAGCTCCGCAGCCGATTCAATATTATATCATCTTCAATACTAATACCGTTAAATGTATGTCAGTATGGTTATTTGTTTGTTTTTTTCATCAGCATGTGTACTTCACAACATTCACCATTTACAGGAGTTAAACAAGGCACAGGAAGAGTGACGTGAGGAAGATGAAGGACATGCAGAAGAAGAGTGTGGGACCGACCAATCAGGGGACAGGAAGTCATGGACGCCACCTTTTAATCAAACAAGGTCAGTGTTACACTAGAAGCATTACACACAGTGAGAATACGTCTGTACGGTGTTTTAAAAACAGTTTCAGCACGTTTCATGGGATACAGCGGACGTTATGAAGCGCACACATTCCCTTTTTTCACACTGTGCAGGAATGAGAAGGAAAATCACATTTCAGGACACAATCACGCTGAGAAAAGCAACAACATCTTTCAATCTCACCATCTTTAATCATAGAAAATATAAATATGAGTTGATCAGAAATGCATGAAGTCATTGTGGACCGATTTGAGATACGTGTTAATAACCTGTTAATAACTGCTGCTGAATGCATTGAAACCTTATCGCGGGACATTTTTGGGTATCTGGACATTTATTTTGCTCATTTAAAATAAGTGCACGGATGACAAGGTGTGCAAACAGTGACAGCGTTCACATAAATGGGTTCCATCAGGTTTTCGCCCTCCTACTTTAATGTCACATGTTTAGCAGCTAAAACGATAAGATATTGAATGTAATTTGATTAGAAAAACACAAAGTAGTTGTGGACAGATTGATGCCAAATTGGGAAACTGTGCCTTCGCTCACAGGGCAGATTATACATTTATTAAAGTGTTTGTTCTCAGTAAAGCCAGGAAGAGCCACTGGACATTGAGTTCACACACTCTCATTACCTCTCATTACCCTCCTGCTGATACATGCTGCCAGGTGCACCTGAACTGTGCTAAGCTCATATGTGTGGGTACCTGTGGACATGTCTCTAGTGTGTTTAAAATAAGAGCACGGCAAACAGAGACAACGCAGACGATTACAGAGTATAAACAAATGGTCCTGTATTTGATCAGATGCCAAAGAAACAGGCGTTGAAAAGCCACGTTGGTCGACCATCAGCGTACGGTGGAGATGACGCAGATAAATGCATTCTTTAGGCAGGATGTCAGAAACACTCTGTGATGTGTTATAAACCTCAGAGGGACGTTTTAAAAATAAATACAGCTCTTTGATCTCAGCTCATCGCCAAACGAGTTCCTGCTTTCTTTCTTTGTTGCACGATATGCAAACTCCCTTTTCTTGTGCACATGACCTCTGTCACCCTGAAATGTGTGTGTGTGTGTGTGTGTGTGTGAGGGTCTGATATGAGGTCTGTGTGTGTGTGTGTGTGTGTGAGGGTCTAATATGAGGTCTGTGTGTGTTTGTGTGTGAGGGTCTGATATGAGGTCTGTGTGTGTGTGTGTGTGTGTGTGTGTGTGTGTGAGGGTCTGATATGAGGTCTGTGTGTGTGTGTGTGTGTGTGTGTTTGTGAGGGTCTGATATGAGGTCTGTGTGTGTGTGTGTGTGAGTGTGTGTGTGTGTGTGTGTGTGTGTGTGTGAGGGTCTGATATGAGGTCTGTTAACGTTGGAAATTGTGAGATAAGAGACAGCAAAGCCAGGAAATTATGCTTCACAGTTTCCTCCCTCTCTAGCTATCAGTAAAGAAACTGGAACACCACATGTGGAAATCTCATTTTAACACAAACATGTTTATTTCACATTAAAACTGGCTTTCAAGATCTGTATAAACTATCAACCTATACTCTTTTAGCAGTTGTAATATAACCCTCTTTCGTGCATCAGGCTCGGTCGCAGTGTGTGTGTGTGTGTGTGTGTGTGTGTGTGTGTGTGCGTGTGCGTGTGTGTGTGTGTGTAAAGATATGTGCTGCTCCTGTGGCTTGGAACCAGCTGCAAATTGAGCTGCTTGAAGTTGTGAATAAATATGTGTGTATTTGTATCTGCACTAAAAACATAACTGTGTGTATTTGTATGTACCTATATTAGAAGCATGTGCATGTGTACACAAAACAGAGTGGAAGCCTGAATTTCTGAATCAATAAAGGTCCATCTTCTTCTTCTAAACAAGAACATAATTCCCATCTCTTCTAACACAAATCCAGAAAAGAAAGTGAGATGAAACATTAGAAATGAAGTGGAAAGTCAGATGACTACTAAAGACTCTTCTGTCCGTCCGATCGGGTCGCAGTGTGTGTCCATCCCGGCTGTGCGTGTGTGTGTGTGTGTGTGTGTGTGTGTGTGTGTGTGTGTGCAGATATAAGTGTCAGTGTTCAGTCTGTCCTCACACACTCCCCCCCCCCCCAGAGGTTTTGTGGATCTGTCCGATCTCCTCCAGAGCCGCTGCCAGCGAGGAGAGGTGGGCGGAGTCCTGGTGCCGAGCCTCCCACAGACTGAGGATCACCGCCGAGGGACTCGAGTGCTGAGAGAAGAAGCCCAGGTTCCTGACGGGGGGCGAGACAGGAAGTTAGAACAGGAAGTAACCAGGGAACACTGAGGATTATTCAAACCCCCAGGAAGTGCGCCAGGATGTGGAAGAAAGTGTTCGTAAAGTGGCAAACAGAGACAATGCAGACAACAGTTAAATAAACGGTACTGTATTTTATCAAATGCAAGAAAAACAAAGAAAAAACAAAGAAAAAGCTGAGGGACTGCTCTGAAGCCCAGGTTCCTAACAGGGGGCGAGACGGGAAGTTAGAACAGGAAGTAACCAGGGAACACTGAAGAAGCCCAGGTTCCTGACAGGGGGCGAGACAGGAAGTTAGAACAGGAAGTAACGAGGGAACACTGAAGAAGCCCAGGTTCCTGACAGGGGGCGAGGCAGGAAGTTAGAACAGGAAGTAACGAGGGAACACTGAAGAAGCCCAGGTTCCTGACAGGGGGCGAGACAGGAAGTTAGAACAGGAAGTTAGAACAGGAAGTAAAGAGGGACCACTGAAGAAGCCCAGGTTCCTGACAGGGGCGAGACAGGAAGTTAGAACAGGAAGCCCAGGTTCCTGACAAGGGGCGAGACAGGAAGTAAAGAGGGAACACTGAAGAAGCCCAGATTCCTGGCGGGGGTTGAGACAGGAAGTAAAGAGGGAACACTGAGGATTATTCAAACCCCCAGGAAGCGCGCCAGGACGTGGAAGAAAGTGTTCGTAGTGGCCAAAAGACGTCAAAAAATGCTATTATAAAAGCTATTTAAAAAAAGTATTTTAGCCCAGGTTCCTGACAGGGGGCGAGACAGGAAGTTAGAACAGGAAGCCCAGGTTCCTGACAGGGGGCGAGACAGGAAGTTAGAACAGGAAGTAACCAGGGAACACTGAGGATTATTACCATGGATGTAATAATAAGAACTGGATACAGCGCTCTCTTTTCAAATCTGTACACCTCTCCACTTTAAATACAGATTATATTATTTGTCATATTTGACTCTACTCAGTTTCTAACAATTATATTTTGTGTAAATATTGTCTTTATTTTGTATTTGTTGCAATAGTCTTAAGATAATATAAGTTTTTGCTACGTATACTTATTTTTGAGTCTTTTTTTATTACATTTGTGCTTTGCCAAGATCCAAAGGAGTGCATTTCACTTCTACATTACAACGGTCGGTAGGTAGGTAGGTAGGTAGGTAGGAAGGAAGGAAGGAAGGTAGGTAGGTAGGTAGGTAGGTACAGATGAAGCCACTCATTTAGGACTCCAGCATACAGCTCCCAGCCAAAGACCAGCATTAAAGGGGACCTATCATGCTATATTTAAATAATATATAAGGTATATATATATATATTTAAGGTATATTAATACGTTTTAATTTTCAAAATACGAAACAGATCATGCATTTTAGCCATGCCTCATTTTGCCTCACTCCAGCTCTGTCTTTGCAAGGTCTGATTCAGCTGACCACGCCCCCATGCGGAAGGGGGGGGTGTGACACGGCCCCGGCACGAGCGTCATGTTATCATGCTTGCTGTGATTACGAGTGGAGAGTCAACATGGCCCAACCTCTCATTCCCCTGATTGGTGGAGAGTTGACCAATCAGGCGGAGTGCACCTACATTACGTCAAAAAGGTGCAATAAAAAATCCACCCGTATCAAATCCGTTGCAGCCCCGTTTTTAGAGATTTGGGTATGGAGGAAAAGAGAGAGGGTTGTGTTTTCTGACACTTTGTGAGTTCCCTGGAACACCGGGGACACATATGTATGTATAAAAGACATCACAAAGTGCATTTTGCATGATAGGTCCCCTTTAAGGAATGTTAACTCCTCCCACTTCTCAGCAAGTGGGGGTGGCCAGATTTTCATTTACAGGGTCAAACCAGGAGAGGGCGCTTCATTCATTACATTAAATTTCAAGCTTACTGTAGGCTGCATGACGTGGAAAAGACTTATTTTAAATTTTATTGCAACAGAACCAGGAAGATCCACCCTTTAGACAGTTGATGCATTTATAAATATGTGCAAACTTGTATTTTTATTTTATTATTATTATTATTATAGGTAAGTTAAAGTTAAAGCCTTTTATTATTATTAGTACATTGCATTTAGCTGACGCCATTGTCATTATAAACAAGTATAACGAAATTTCAGAGTGCAACTCTGTCACGGTGTGCACATACATAACACTTAAAAAATAACACAGCAATAGGACAGACAACATAGACAATCATACGGGGGAATAAATAGTTACAAATATTTAAAATATTGATATAAAAATAGTACATTAAGTGCATTAAAAGTGTGTGGTTGCGGTTATTGCTTTAAGTGTGGTGGTTAAGCACAGTTCTAACTCAGCTGTCAGCTTCTTAGCAGTTTAGACACATCTCAAATTCATAATATAGACATTTTTTAAATGAGTTTGAAATGAGTTTTAAGAGCAATGCGACATCCTTTCCTCCGGAGCGTCACGTGAAGCGACGCTTCACAGCTGATCGTCTGACAGCAGCCCTCGTTGTGTTCACACCGGTTCACACACACCCCCTGCAGCCTCTGTGAGCCTCAGTACACATTTACTGACACACACATGTGTATCATCTCACTGTGGTAGAGATAAAAATCGTTTTTAAAATGTGCTATATAAATAAACCTTGATTTGATTTCAATTTTGACGGGGCGATTCTATTTTGACCGCCCCGCCGACAGGGGGCGAAAGAGACGAGTGAGCGATACAAGGAAAGAAACAGAGAAGAAGAGACGAGACAGCGGACCTCCGGGACCTCGGTTATGGCTGTCACTACCGGATCTGCCCCCCTGCCCGAGTTGTTAAATAATAGTGCAGTCACGTTGTAATAACAATAACTCATCTCTCTCGGTTCTTTTTCTGCTTTGCCAAACGCCACTGTGTCAAGTGTCCTATCAGAGTTGCCGTATGTAGTTGACCATCTCGCACATGCGCAGGACAGATCGGGCAGGGGGGCAGATCGGGTAGTGACCGGTAGTGACCTATGGTAGTGACAGCTAGAAAGCATACGTATTGTGTAAATGTGACGTCACGTTCTCGTTCTAACTCTCGTTGTAATCGGCGCGGCTCGGAAGCGCTCGGAAAGGGTCGGGGTGGGCGGGACGCGGGATATAAATCAAATTACAGACTGGATTCAAATTAGGATCTCCAAATGTGTTGATGTTGAATGTTTGTGATAAACTGAAGGATAAAGTGTTCCTTTATGTGTTGAGAAAAATCCCCTCCTTCTTAAACCAAGTAAGGTGTGTAAAAAGCCTCTTGGATTAGCTGTAAAATGCACCGCCACAAAGCTGAAAACAGCTGTTTTTCTGAGGAACTCTTGAAAAGTTTACGTTTGAAAGATACGTGGTTCTCACAGGACAGAGACAAAGCTACACATATATGATGATATTATCTTGAAAAGTTTACTTTTGAAAGATACGTGGTTCTCAAGGACAGAGACAAAGCTACACCTATCTTGGGACTTTTACTGCAACAACGTTGACTTGCCTGTGAATACAAAATAAACCAGTGTTGGTGATCTACAGTAGGTGTTGTCATTCTTCTTTCAACAGCAAGACCGCTATGAGCGGGGGATGGGAGGATATTTGCATGTGTGCAAACCTCCCGACATTCCGATGGTCAGTTTAAACAAAGAGTTTACCGCGGATTACCGCGGGGGGGTTGCGCTTGGTAAACACACAAATAGACATAGTTTCATGCAGGGTGAATTGCCCTAATGTGGGACATGTTTTGCATTTCAGACTTCGGGAATATATTGCGATATGAAGCCAATACAATAACTCAAAATCCAGTACCATTCTGAAGACTCTTAGTGCCAAGTTGTCTCAGACAATCTGCATGTCCTAATGTGGGACAGTTCTGTGCAAAATGTGGGACACTGAAAAGTCTATGTTAAAAAGCCTCAGTCACCTTAATTCATGTAATAAAAACATCTCAGGTCAGTAACACTCAAAGCTAAATGTGGAATACCATGTTCAGCTATGTTACTCTTTATAAAGTTATTGTTGTTACAACAGATGATGTTTTTCTTTAAATTGAATTTAAATGCATCAATCTGGTGCACTTTGAGGGCAACATTAAGAGATTTATGGATACAGCTCTCAACATATGAAATAATAATAATCAAAAACCATTAGAATAACCAATATCCAATAACAAATATTTGATAAACGCCTTTCTCCTATCTTTATCTTACCTAGTCTGCATTCTTTCTACTTTCTTTTTTATTTATGCATATTCGACAAATCACTCCCCTTTTAAACTGTGTTTTTGAATTTTTTAATTGACCTACTGTATAGCACATATTGGAATGATTTCTTAACTTATATTTTGACAACGTGTGTTGGAAGGATTTATTAAATTACTATGAATATTTGGGCCTAAATTAATTGCCATCTTTTAAACTCTGACATTTATATCTCACATTATCCCTGACTTTGTCATACCAAATCATACTGTCCCACTTTGCGAAACATGTTTCCTAAAGTGGGACGATGGAACATTTGATTGAAATAGAAAATATAGAGTAAATGAGCATTTTAGTTTTCACTTCATACAAAATTGCATGAAATTATAAGCTGTTTTGTTTTGTTTAATTTTGTTGTATGTTTGTTTATGTATGTTTGGTGTGATTGAGGACCCCAGGAAGAATAGCCAAAAAAACACGTTCACAGATAGGATTATTTTGTATTTTTATTAAATTTGACAATGTCAATTTCACTTTCCACTATGTCCACCTTTATTTTGCACAACCAACGGCAGCACTTTATTGAGGCCTGTAATTAGTCGACTACAGGTCTCTTGGGTCAGTCTTGTCTTCCAAAAGTCATTTATCGAATGACACGAATCTCCTCGGACCTCTCTCTGTTGATGCGTCATAGTAATGCGTAATAGGCAATGCAGCATTCCTCGAGCCGGCTGCATTCCACAAACCGGTTTTAAGTAGCCGACAAAATGTGGGTGTGGCTGGCTGTCTGTAGACGCACCAATAGGAAAAATAGGTGGCCATCAAGGTGCTTGACACAATGTACGATTCACAGATAAATAGAGCGCATAACTTGCTTTTGGCACAGCGTCTCAGACTCTTTTGTGAATCAAGGAAGAACGCACGTAAGCTCTTTTTTTTGTCAGAGAATGGATTCAGCAATTTCTACGAGACCCGGAGAAAACGTCTTGCACAGGTAAGCTGACAGATTGTAAATAACCTACTGTACTATACTCTGCCCTTTAGACCTACTGTACTGTAGGCCTATGTGTGATTATTTGTTAATTTCACTTGTGCTTATGTCATATTCTTTATTCCCAATTCCGGTAGACAGCCCCGCAGGTCGCAGCAAAGAAGGTCAAGCCGTCTAAACCTCCTGCGGCAAAAAAACAAGCAACAAGCAAAGTCAGACTTGTTAAAAAGAAAGCGGTACGTACTATTGTGTGTATGTCTGTGTGTGTGTATAAGTACATAAAAAGTCTAAATAAATAGGTAATTAGATAGGCTACTACTGGTATTCATATTTTGTTTCTGTTTCCTATCAGGCCATCACAGTTAAGGAGCTCCCGGCGTGTGCTACATGCACGGCTGGATTGGGTGACGCAGAAATCCGGGCACTGAAAATCCGTTTGACCGCCACGGAGGCCCAACTGTTGGAGCTGACTGTAGAGCGGGCTGCCATGCAGAGGGTCCAGCAGACTGCAGACTCGGAGCGTGCTATTATGAGGTTGGCACAGCAGACTGCAGACTCGGAACGGGAGAGCATGAAGACGGCCCAGAAGACTGCAGACTCGGAGCGGGCTATTATGAGGTTGGCCACACCTGGTGCGCCCACCACCCTGAGGGAAGTTTCCTCAGATCGCGAGGACATATTCTTCCAGGACTGTTTTCTAAAGGGACAGCATCGCCCTGAGAAGTTTGCGGGTGATATGTTCATGGCCATGTTGCCATTTGAAACATATGAGAACATGGTCAAAATAACCAACTGGAGTGGGAGCAAAGGGAAAAGGCCTCTTCCCTCAATGTGAGGCAGACACTTGAGTCCAGTGTCTCCCGTCGGTTCCCAGGCCTGACCATGGACCAGTGGCATAAAATTAGAAACAGAGTGAACGAGAGACTGAGGAGCCCAAGGAAAACGGATCCAGAAACACCTCGTCCTGGTTACCTCCGCAGATAGGCATATTGTGATTTGTCATATTGTTTCGTAAATGTATCAAAAAAGAAATAAATGGCAGCCTATATCAATATCATGTATTTTTATTTGTTTGAAAGGACTTAAAAATCCACCTGTGCATGAAAGTTATTTTAACCAGTAGGCTAACTAGTCTCTGATAAAGCTGTGAGGTCACATGCTGTGTTTCCATGGATACTGTACCCAGCTGCAGGAGGTAAACAACCCACCCCCCCCCCACACACACACAGCGGACCTAGGTGAAGACAGCGGACGTTATTGGAGACAGCGAGTAGCGGCAAAGAGAGGAGTGTTTTGGCTCCACATACAGCCGCGAGGCTGCGAAGCTTTCTCCACAATGAACATTATTAAAACAAAATATCGTTCCAGGCTAACTGGACCTCGTTGAATTTTAATTGAATACCCCTGCATGAAATGATCGTGATGATGATGATGATTAAAATCAGCGTTTTGTGTGAGCCGGCAACGTTTTAATGAAGTTGACTACGGTAGCCTATATTCATATTTGTCAGTGCTTTCATGTCAATTCGGCGAACGCCTTCATAATATTGATAGGAATATAAATGGAAGGTTTGGTGTATGTAGCCTATGCTTTGGTTCTGTCGCAGCTTGATTCAACTGAGAGATGTGACTCTCAAGAAAACTTTCTAGCGGATGAAAATCAATACAACTATTTTTTTTAATCAATAAAAACACATTTTCTAGATCCATAACAAGCATTTCAATTAATATTGGGAGTCATGTCGTTACTTTGATGAGAATGTGGCCATGTAATAAGCGGGTTAATGTGCAGCGAGCTAGGGCACGTTAATAACGTTTTAATGAAGTTGAATACAGTATATTGAATTGAATAGGCTACAGTGTATTATATATATATATTCATATTTTTCAGTGATTTCATGTAAATTCGGCGAACATAAACATAAATGATCGTGGTGAAAATGATGATTAAATAAGGATTCGTGAGAGCCGTGGTGCATTCCTGCTTTCCTGAAAACAAACCGATTATTTTTATAGTTGTAAACTCACGTGAATTAAACTACATTTATTAGTGCTTTCATGCCAATTCGGCGAACATATGATACATTAAATGACCGTAAGAATGATGATTAAATGTCGTTTGTTTGAGCCGGTCTGCATTTCTGCAATAATCACCTGATGAAAAAATGAAAAAACCTACTGTTGCGATGGTTTTGTACTTACGCCAACGTGGATTAAACATTTTTGTTAAATAACAACATGGTGATGTTTTGTAAATTTGTAATGATTACATGTCTCTTATTTAGCACAGAGTATGATCCTATCCGTGACATATGGATATTATATTATCGATATAAGATCGCTACACAGTATTCACATGAGCTCCAGTTTGGAACTGGAGGCAGGCACCCCCTGGTGGATCAATGATCCATTGCAGCTGGCTTCATATAAAAACATTAATTTATCACACGGGGCGGTCTCAACGGAAACTGGAGGCGGTCTCTTTATCGAGGACCGACCACCCTCCTCGATAGAAAAAGCGTCCTAAATGAGTGGCTTCATCTGGCCACTCACAGGGGGCGAGACAGGAAGTTAGAACAGGAAGTAACCAGGGAACACTGAGGATTATTACCATGGATGTATAATAAGAACCGGATACAGCGCTCTCTTTTCAAATCTGTACACCTCTCCACTTTAAATACAGATTATATTATTTGTCATATCTGACTATACTCAGTTTCTAACAATTATATTTTGTGTAAATATTGTGTCTTTATTTTGTATTTGTTGCAATAGTCTTAAGATAATATAACTTTTTGCTACGTATACTTATTTTTGAGTCTTTTTTTATTACATTTGTGCTTTGCCAAGATCCAAAGGAGTGCATTTCACTTCTACATTACAACAGAGAGGCCATTTTCTCAGGTAGGTAGGTAGGTAGGTAGGTAGGTAGCCAGAGTCCCAGGCTCCTCAGAAACAGTAACACTAAGACATAATGGTGCAAGTATAAACCCTTCACTTGCATATTATAATAACACTTATTACAATTTCTGTCCGTAACTGAGAATTAATGAGACTCTAATTGTCTCCGTGCCGTAAACAGAACCATCTGCTGCTTCCACCTGAGAGCAAAACAAGAGGCACAACCTTTTTGAGAACCATCAGAAATATGGAGAATAAATTACCGTCACACATGACGAGCAATTTACTGCGGTGTGGAAAGCAGTGTGTGTGATATCTGTGTGTATCTATGAAGCATGCAGCAGAGCAGAGCGTCCAGCAGGGGGCAGTGTTTCTCTGCAGGAACAGGAAGCCACATGGCGGTAATAACGCTGCATTGAGAATAGAACTTGAGTCAAATATGTAAGTATATTTAAATTAGATTATTGTCATGAACACAGTATACATACAATATATAAACAACAACAACAACAACAGATAGCGACACACAACTCAGCGATTGGGAAAATGAATTCAATTTTATTTTGGGATTGCACTTTTTTTAATTAACCTCATGTTTATTTAAATATTTGTATTATTTGTTTACATTTTTTCATCTTTTATTGGACATTTTTATTTCCCTGTGTATATACATTTTATTATTGATTTTTATTTTATCTTTTTTTAAATTTGAAATTTTTACTATTTTAAAATAAATATTTGTTGCAGCAACAATCCCATTTTACTATTTATATTAAAAAAAAACAGATTCTAATAATGATAACAAGCTCCCAGAGGACACACACACACCGTACACGCTCCCAGAGGACACACACACACACACATCGTGCACACTCCCAGAGGACACACACACACCGTACACGCTCCCAGAGGACACACACACACACACACACCGTACACGCTCCCAGAGGACACACACACACCGTGCACACTCCCAGAGGACACACACACACACCGTACACGCTCCCAGAGGACACACACACACCGTGCACGCTCCCACAGGACACACACACACCGTACACGCTCCCAGAGGACACACACACACCGTGCACACTCCCAGAGGACACACACACAACCGTACACGCTCCCAGAGGACACACACACACCGTACACGCTCCCAGAGGACACACACACACATGCACGCTCCCAGAGGACACACACACACCGTACATGCTCCCAGAGGACACACACACACACACACCGTACACGCTCCCAGAGGACACACACACACCGTACACGCTCCCAGAGGACACACACACACCGTGCACACTCCCATAGGACACACACACACACCGTACACGCTCCCAGAGGACACACACACACCGTGCACGCTCCCAGAGGACACACACACACCGTACACGCTCCCAGAGGACACACACACACCGTACACGCTCCCAGAGGACACACACACACCGTGCACGCTCCCACAGGACACACACACACACATCGTGCACGCTCCCAGAGGACACACACACACCGTACACGCTCCCACAGGACACACACACACACATCGTGCACGCTCCCAGAGGACACACACACACATTGTGCACGCTCCCAGAGGACACACACACACCGTACACGCTCCCAGAGGACACACACACACCGCACACGCTCCCAGAGGACACACACACCGTGCACACTCCCACAGGACACACACACATCGTACACGCTCCCAGAGGACACACACACACCGTACAGGCTCCCAGAGGACACACACACCGTGCACGCTCCCAGAGGACACACACACACACCGTACACGCTCCCAGAGGACACACACACACCGTGCACGCTCCCACAGGACACACACACACACATCGTGCACGCTCCCAGAGGACACACACACACCGTGCACGCTCCCAGAGGACACACACACACACACACACCGCACACGCTCCCAGAGGACACACACACACCGTGCATGCTCCCACAGGACACACACACTCACACACACACACATAGTGCACGCTCCCAGAGGACACACACACACCGTACACGCTCCCAGAGGACACACACACCGTGCACGCTCCCACAGGACACACACACACACATCGTGCACGCTCCCAGAGGACACACACCGTGCACGCTCCCAGAGGACACACACACACCGCACACGCTCCCAGAGGACACACACACCGTGCACGCTCCCACAGGACACACACACTCACACACACACACATAGTGCACGCTCCCAGAGGACACACACACCGTGCACGCTCCCACACACACATGGTGTTACTGACCTCTGGAGCTGCAGCTTCTCAGCGAGCAGCCTCCAGTCCTCGGCCGTGTCGAAGGTGCTGCAGATCCTCTGTTGGATGGAGGGGGGGATGCTGAAGGCCCCGGGGCCCGAGAGAGAGTCCGTCTGCAGGGGGGAGGGGGGGGTTTCCTTCTCCGTCTGCAGGGACACAGCGGGGGGTCAGACACCAGTTACTGACGCTGATCTGTGTTTAGTTATTTCATGGTTTTGCACCAAATATACAAAAACATAACAAATAACAAATGACACACAGTGCAGCAAGAGGCAGACAAACATTGGGGTGTCTTAAAGGTCCCCTATTATACTGTTCTTCATCTATATATCACAGGTCTCAGATATATACAGAGCCTGTCTCTGATTGGCTGAAACACCAAACCGATCATTGCAGCATCCCATAATCCCCTGTGTTTCCAACACAGTCTCACTCCCTGATAGTCCAATAGCGACGCTTGGTTAGGATCCTTTGGCGTGCAGTTGTGACGCGCCGAGTCTCCTTCAGCTTCATAAACGGACGCAAAGAGCTAGGTAGGTAGGTAGGTAGGTAGGTAGGTAGGTACTTAGGTACGTAGGTAGGTAGGTAGGTAGGCAGGCAGGCAGGCAGGCAGGCAGGCAGGCAGGCAGGCAGGCAGGCAGGCAGGCAGGCAGGCAGGCAGGCAGGCAGGCAGGTAGGTAGGTAGGCAGGCAGGCAGACAGGCAGGCAGGTAGGTAGGTAGGTAGGTAGGTAGGCAGGCAGGTAGGTAGGCAGGCAGGTAGGTAGGTAGGCAGGCAGGTAGGTAGGCAGGTAGGCAGGCAGGCAGGTAAGCAGGTAGGTAGGCAGGTAGGTAGGTAGGTAGGCAGGTAGGTAGGAAGGCAGGTAGGTAGGTAGGCAGGTAGGTAGGCAGGTAGGTAGGTAGGTAGGTAGGTAGGTAGGTAGGTAGGCAGGTAGGCAGGTAGGCAGGTAGGCAGGTAGGTAGGTAGGCAGGTAGGTAGGTAGGCAGGTAGGTAGGTAGGCAGGTAGGTAGGTAGGTAGGAAGGTAGGTAGGTAGGCAGGTAGGTAGGTAGGTAGGTAGGCAGGTAGGTAGGCAGGCACTGACAGGTTCATTGAGTTTGAAAGTCAGAGTTAGTTTTCCATCGTTTGGTTTAGTTTTAATCTTTGTGTCCTCTTCTTTTAACGGCACCGGCCTGGAGAATTACTGCCTTTTCTCAGTGAAACACCTCCTAAAGTTTAAATAACAGAAACCCGGATACATTTACATTTTTCTCGTGCCAAGTCTACTGGAAAATCGGTTAAAATGTATGCTGTGAAAGAAATGTATCGACTCGTGTTGGTGTAAAAGCAAACTGCTGTGCTGGTGCTTTATCTGAATATTGATCCAATATACTGAGAACCACAATGTAACACACACACACACACACACACACACACACACCACACACACACACACATGCATTATCCTCCTGTCTGTTTACTGTATTGTATATGTGTTTGTGTGCGTATGTGTGTGTGTGTTAGTGTGCGTTTGTGTGTGTGTGTGTGTGTGTGTTTGGTGGAGATTTTAAGGATGATCTGAATTCCACTCACAGCTCCTATAAACGTTTTATTTCCTCCTGTCGAACCCTAACTAATCACGAAGCCAGGATTAGAACAAACCATAACAAAATAATTGCAAATAATATTTCATCTGCGTCTCCCAGCGACATCAGGAGGTCGAACAAAAGGGTTTGTGAGCGCGACGTAGGGCCAACACTTTGTGAAGAAGCGTCAGGTGAAATCAAGGTGAACGAGATGCAAATAAAGGTCTGATTGTTCTAATGTTCACTGTGACACACTATAAGACTGCAGACTCAGTCGAGCTGTCTCTGCAGGAAGGTTAAATAAAGGTTGATTGAAACCTCTCACCTGGGTCACGGCGGTGTAGACCTGCAGGATCTGCTCGTGACCTTTGACCTGTCGCACGCTGATCTTGCAGGAGAGCTGCGAGGTGTTGGGGGAGAATCTCTGCAGACTGAAGGCACAGTGCTGCCGGCTGCTGAACCACACCGAGCGGAACGAGAACTCCTGCAACAACAACAACAATAACAACAACAATACATGACACTCAGAGGTGGCAAAAGTAAACACATCCTTTACTCAAGTAGAAGTACAGATACTCGTGTTTAAAAATACTCTGGTGAAAGTAGAAGTACTGACTAAACTTCTTTACTCAAGTCAAAGTAAAGTGGCTTTGAAATGTACTTCAGTAAAAAGTACCCATAACTAGCAGCTGTTTTAAAGAGTACCTGACCTCCCTTTATATTAATAGAACAATAATGTCATTGTTAGCTAATGAATGTTTCCATGCTGAACAACGGCAACATGACAACGTTTTCATTGGTCCCTCTTCTTTAGAGAAGACCAGGAAATGATGGATACACGGATCGTGTTCAAATCAATAGGCACGCAATGACTCTAAATAATAATGATCACGCCACCAAACACACATTCAGACTAAAGGAACCAGCCTGTTTGGGAAATGTAAGAAGTAGAAAGTACAGGTCTTTGAGTTCAACATGTAAGAAG
This sequence comes from Dissostichus eleginoides, assembly GCA_031216635.1. Lineage (NCBI taxonomy): Eukaryota > Metazoa > Chordata > Actinopteri > Perciformes > Nototheniidae > Dissostichus > Dissostichus eleginoides. The sequence continues at coordinate 2,115,325 of CM062269.1, read as the reverse complement.
TAGAAAGTACAGGTATTTGGGTTCAAAATGTAAGAAGTAGAAAGTACAGGTATTTGGGTTCAAAATGTAAGAAGTAGAAAGTACAGGTATTTGGGTTCAAAATGTAAGAAGTAGAAAGTAAAAAGTTGTGAAGTCATGTGACCGTGCTGAAGTTCCTTTATAGCCCAACATTAGCCTCCTTTAGCTTAGCGGTGGTGACGTGAAGTCATGTGACCGTGCTGTAGTTCCTTTATAGCCCAACATTAGCCTCCTTTAGCTTAGCGGTGGTGACGTGAAGTCATGTGACCGTGCTGTAGTTCCTTTATAGCCCAACATTAGCCTCCTTTAGCTTAGCGGTGGTGACGTGAAGTCATGTGACCGTGCTGTAGTTCCTTTATAGCCCAACATTAGCCTCCTTTAGCTTAGCGGTGGTGACGTGAAGTCATGTGACCGTGCTGTAGTTCCTTTATAGCCCAACATTAGCCTCCTTTAGCTTAGCGGTGGTGACGTGAAGTCATGTGACCGTGCTGTAGTTCCTTTATAGCCCAACATTAGCCACCTTTAGCTTAGGGGTGGTGACGTGAAGTCATGTGACCGTGCTGTAGTTCCTTTATAGCCCAACATTAGCCACCTTTAGCTTAGCGGTGGTGACTTGAAGTCATGTGACCCTGCTGTAGTTCCTTTATAGCCCAACGTTAGCCACCTTTAGCTTAGCGGTGGTGACGTGAAGTCATGTGACCGTGCTGTAGTTCCTTTATAGCCCAACGTTAGCCACCTTTAGCTTAGCGGTGGTGACGTGAAGTCATGTGACCGTGCTGTAGTTCCTTTATAGCCCAACGTTAGCCTCCTTTAGCTTAGCGGTGGTGACTTGAAGTCATGTGACCGTGCTGTAGTTCCTTTATAGCCCAACATTAGCCTCCTTTAGCTTAGCGGTGGTGACGTGAAGTCATGTGACCGTGCTGTAGTTCCTTTATAGCCCAACGTTAGCTTCTTACTCCAGAAATCATAGAGGTGTTAATATGTGGAGATTATCCTGCTGAACAAAAGTGTAAGTATCATAAACGTTGAGATTATGTTCTGCAATAATCCAAACTCAAACGGAGGAATCGCATTGGACCAGGGAGATGCTGCCTTCAGGGTCGGCCTATACGGAAATAACTATTGTTAAATAAAAGACAGAAGATTCCCATTATAAACTCCTCCTCTGTTCAGTGAGTGTTAGAGGGAGCAGCTCTGGGGCAGAGTTCTGTGAGAGAGAGATATATGCAGAAACAGCTTTGATGTTTCATTCATTTCTGCGAGGAATCGTCCTTGACCTGTGCTGGGAAACGTCTCCGGCGTATTCAAAGTGACCTGTGATGGAGCGTGCATTTAACCCCCCCGGTGTGTCTTTGATATGCAGCCTGGTGTAGATAATGGAGTTGGGGGGGGGGGGGGGGGGGGGGGGGAGAGTCCTTAGCACTAAAAGCTGACTTGATGTATGGCTCGATGCTCGGCTATTATTCTACACCTTCTCCACCGAAGCTGCCATCAATAAGGCTGTGGATTCAAGCCAAGAGGGGGGCTTTGGAACTGAGCTGCATTCAGGTCTTTAAGCGTACCGTAGCTGTGTGCGTCACTCTTTAGTGTCCCCTGGTCTCCAGCTGTGTGCGTCACTCTTTAGTGTCCCCTGGTCTCCAAACTGTGTGCGTCACTCTTTAGTGTCCCCTGGTCTCCCAGCTGTGTGCGTCACTCTTTAGTGTCCCCTGGTCTCCAATCTGTGTGCGTCACTCTTTAGTGTCTCCTGGTCTCCCAGCTGTGTGCGTCACTCTTTAGTGCGTCCTGGTCTCCAGCTGTGTGCGTCACTCTTTAGTGTCCCCTGGTCTCCAAGCTGTGTGCGTCACTCTTTAGTGTCCCCTTGTCTCCCAGCTGTGTGTGTCACTCTTTAGTGTCCCCTGGTCTCCCAGCTGTGTGCGTCACTCTTTAGTGTCCCCTTGTCTCCCAGCTGTGTCCATCACTCTTTAGTGTCCCCTGGTCTCCCAGCTGTGCGTCACTCTTTAGCGTCCCCTTGTCTCCCAGCTGTGTGCGTCACTATTTAGTGTCCCCTGGTCTCCAAACTGTGTGCGTCACTCTTTAGTGTCCCCTGGTCTCCCAGCTGTGTGCGTCACTCTTTAGTGTCCCCTGGTCTCCCAGCTGTGTGCGTCACTCTTTAGTGTCCCCTGGTCTCCAAGCTGTGTGCGTCACTCTTTAGTGTCCCCTGGTCTCCCAGCTGTGTGCGTCACTCTTTAGTGTCCCCTGGTCTCCCAGCTGTGTGCGTCACTCTTTAGTGTCCCCTGGTCTCCAAACTGTGTGCGTCACTCTTTAGTGTCCCCTGGTCTCCCAGCTGTGTGCGTCACTCTTTAGTGTCCCCTGGTCTCCCAGCTGTGTGCGTCACTCTTTAGTGTCCCCTGGTCTCCCAGCTGTGTGCGTCACTCTTTAGTGTCCCCTGGTCTTCGTTGTGTTTTGAGCTTCTTCAGCGTTTTGTATTTCCAGCGTTTGGTTTCTGCAGCTTTTAGTAAACGCTGCGCATGTCTCCTCAAGCTGCTGAATGTTCTCTAAATGCTGCAAGTGTTGTCAAGTTGCTGAAGATGTTTCTTCATGTGGAACATTTGTGTTTTTATATCTGCATCCTTTCTGAAGCTGCAGCGTGTTTCTACTAATGGAAATGTTTCATACTTCACTCTCATATCTTGTTCTTGCAGTGTTTACCTGACAGGTGGTGAAGGGTTTGATGCTCCACAGGAACTGAGGAACGTCCTGGATGGACACCTGGAGGCTGAAGGTGTTCGCCAGGAAAGGCAACGTCTTGGGCTCCTCGAGGAGCTGCCCCCCCCGACTCCTCTCCGCCGACACCACTCCCTGAAGGGGGAGGGAGGAGAGGAAACAAAGAGGGAGAGGAAGGGAAGGAAACAAGGAGGGAGAGGAAGGGGATAAGAGTCAGAGAGGATGTACACACAAATAAAATATAAAAGAACAATGTAAATGTCCAGACTCCTCCAACAGTGCAACATATTATATATAGGATATAAGACAACAAATGATTTAAAAAAATTATGCAAATTAAACAGAGTACGATCAATTTGAATAAAATAGTGCAGATTGCTCGACCAGTCTACATGTCAGAAAATGAATAAATGATAAGCTAAATGACGCAGAGAATGTTGAAAGTGACCAAGTAACATGTAAATAGATTTACAAATACATTTAAATACTGTTTAAACCATAACTACTAAGATAATATCTGTTAGAAAGCTGCAGCCTGCGGGAGAGAAAGAGTTTAGCCTCCAGACCATTTACATGCACTAAAACCTACAGAACCTGAAGGGGGGAGGAAGGGAAGGGAAGGAAACGAGGAGGAAGAGGATGTACACACGAATAAAATATAAAAGAACAGAATGTAACACAGGGATTTTAGGCTTTGCAGACCATTTACATGCACTAAAACCTATAGAACAAATAGACCCACATCAAAATCCATCTGTCCGCAGCCCGTCATTTTGCATGAAAAGTTAGCATTGCGCTAGTATTGGCATTTATTTCTTGAAAAATGTAGAAAAGATAAGCAAGAAAGGATTCAGTTTTGACCTACCTACGTACCTACCTACCTACCTACCTACCTACCTACCTACCTACCTACCTACCTACCTACCTACCTACCTACCTACCTACCTACCTACCTACCTACCTACCTACCTACCTACCTACCTACCTACCTACCTACCTACCTACCTACCTACCTACACCTACCTACCTACCTACCTACCTACCTACCTACCTACCTACCTACCTACCTACCTACCTACCTACCTACCTACCTACCTACCTACCTACCTACCTACCTACCTACCTATGTGGATGCCTCTGCAATAATGGCATTCTGTTTACTTCCATTTACAATCTGCCTTTGTCTGTTCTCTCCAGTTTTCCATCAGTGATGTGTGCAGAGCCACGAGGGGATCACAGTATTCAGAGCCATCTGTCTCCAAACTGAGGCAAAACACACTCAGACGTGAAGTTGGAAAACTACAATCGATGCCCAAAAACATGTGAACCTTCAGCAGCACGCAGAAGACTCCAGCGTTTCTACATTATCAACATTTAATCTATCACTAAAATAAAATGTGAATTTATAATGGGGGAAAAAACGCTCCTACCACATTTTCTTGTATTATTTGCATTTTCCAATACCTCATGTGGCTATAGCTGTAAGCATGTGAGCTACAAGACGAAGCTGTATATTTTAGATTCCCCATATAGCCTAGCATGTAGCTAACTATGATTTATGATGATGTGAAAAAGTGCAGCTAATGTAGAAGGCCTTAAAGCTGCATTATCTCTAATATCCAGCAGGGGGCAACATTTTCTCCGATTATATAGAAGTCTATGAAAAACTTACCCGACTTCTCACTTGATTTATTACCTCGGTAAACATTCTCCTGATGAGTTCATAGTCTTAATCTTTAGTTTCAAGTCTTCTTCAACACAACATGATGATAATGTATTGAATTATGGTCCCATTTTGAGTGAAATAGACAATAAAGCAGAGTATGCTAAGTGCTAACTGTAGCGACCTGTCTAACTGCCATTGACATGTCACTACCACGCTGTTGTCTTTGTATATGTCTCACAACTTAAACTCAAATACTGAATTTGGAAGCTGTATTCTACAAACCAATGGATAATATAATGGTGACTATACTTTCATTACTTATATAGAGTCTATGGTTGTTGGTTTTAACATATTCGCAGCTACCATGATGCATTTTTTAAAGTTTTCTGTCGCCTGTGAATTATGTTTTTAGATGCAATGTCAAACATCCAGAAAAGTTCCATAAAAAAATGTGACTTCTTGAATTTCTTTTGAAGGTGTTGGACTTCAGGTCATTGTCAAAACATTTGTTGCCAAGGCTAAAGGCTAAAGGCTAAATGTTTAAGGCTAAAGGCTAAAGGCTAAATGTTTAAGGCGAAAGGCTATAGGCTAAAGGTTGAGGTGAATAGTATTTCTTGTGGCATTTAGTTGAACGTCTGCCAGCAGAATACTGATCAATCTCCTGCAGGAGTCCATCGTGTCTCCGGCGCTGAAAGCTGACCTTGGACATGGACTTGCTGCTGGAGAGAAATTATTTTAACCCATTCCAAAACAACTAGATTTTCTCTGTCTTTGTTGCTACGAGCTAATATCAAAACGAGAAGAAGAAATGATGAGATCAGGAGGAAATAAATATTCAGTAAATGTGAAAAAGTTGTTGAAGAGGTACACCTTTAATGTCAAAACTGCCATTACATATTTACATTATTTTCCACTTCACTGACTTAAATCTTTTAACCAACATCAGTCCTTTCTATTACTACCAATTATTTATTCTTTTACATGCTGTTAACTCTTTAAATACCAGTTTCTATAACATAATGCCACTGTTGAAATGTATTTAAACCACTACAAATTCTGTATATTGTGAGATTTGTATTCAGGCCCAAGCACCCAAAAAGTGAGCTATTGAAATCCCTAAATGAATCACCAATACTAATATTATTGGCAAATTGAATTGTGTTTTTGAGTGCCTTAACGTGACCCTAAACATATTAGTTTGACTTATAGTGATATTTTAGGGTCTTATGCTCAGGGCGTTGGTACAGCATCCACTAAAAAGTTGCTCAAATTCAGCGCCTTGTTGTGGATTCTCTGACAGGTCTGAAAATTAGTAGGCATGTGTAGCTTGGGGAGACAAAAAAAAAAGCCTCTTGGTGGCATATCGTAAAACCAACAGGAAGTCTGCAATTTTGGATTATTGTGCAATTTTTGGCCAAATTTCCTCCGATTGACCTTGTATTTTCTCAGTACAATTTTAAGGCCTTGAAGCTCAAAAGTTATTAAAAGCTTTTGTCGTCATTTGTATTTGTTATGAATTAAAATAGCTGAAATGATTGACAGATTAAACATGTCAAGTCCCAAAATATCCCTAGTGATGCACAGGGAGTAAAGAGACGGCAGCCTTTCTGATCTGAGAAAAGATCATAAGTCTGCAAATCATGACCCTGTTTGTGTTGCTTCCTGTGGATCAGGGTGTGATGAAACACACAGCCAGACACGCTGCAGCCCAGGGGGAAAACTAAAGTCTGGCATCTGCCCGGCAGCCTGGAAATTCATAAAGTAAATCCAGAGTGCATGTTAAAGCCAGCTGCCAGTGATAGAGAAAGGTCTCCGGGGGGGCGGAGGCTCGATATTCCTGATGTTCACAGATCAGTTCTCAATGCTGGAGGATAATCAAGTCAAACAAGACTTAGAAGAGAGAATGATTGGTTAACATTTGTATGGCAGTGTTTTCGACCCCCCAGGAATGAGCCGAGCCTTGAAGCAACGTGATGCCATGAGGCCCAAAAATACTTTTTACCACTGACTTACTTTGGAAAAGAGACGAGAGTAAATCAGCGGACACATTCTGTTGTCTCCTCCATTTATTTGACTGAGACGGATGTGATTGGAGGTGGGGTTTAAAACTGGGGGCGTGGCTTAATGCTAGGAAAGGCTTAATAATTGGAGGTGGGGTCTAATGCTGGGATTTAGAATTGAATGCATGCTCTATTGACCCATTGGATGCGGAAAATGGACCAGAAGATCCAGAAAAGAGTCCAAGAAGATCCCAGAAAAGATCCACTTAGAATCTAAGGAAGATCCAGGGAAAAAACAGGTAAGATCCAGGGGACATCTGGGGAAGGTTCTGGAACGATAGAAGTCAAATCCAGGGAACATTCAGGGAAGATCCAAGAAGATAACAAAAAAAAAAATCCAGCAAAGATCCATGGAAGATCGAGGAAAGATCCAGTGAAGAACCAGAGAAGATCCAGGAAAAATCCGGTTTAAATCCAGGAAAGATCCAGGAAAGATCCGGTATAAATCCAGGAAAGATCCATTGAAGATCCAGGAAAGATCCATGGAAGATCGAGGAAAGATCCATGAAAAATCCAGTATAAATCCAGTAATAATCAAAGAAAGATCCAGGAAAGATCCAGGGATTATCCAGAAAAAATCCAGTATAAATTCCGGAAAGATCCATGTAAGGTTTAGGAAAGATTTTTGCTTCATGCGACGCCTCTATCGCTGTATTCTGTTCTCTTTATACATCCATGAGTCTACCACAACTCTACAGAGTGTAATCATTCTGCTTCTATTCTACTGATAGACATTAATCCCAAACACCCACTCAAGCATTATTGTGAAAATATGTTTATGTAAATGTTACTCTGCAACTTCATGTCATGATTTGCCACAGTGCATCGTTAGATATGGAAGAGGGTTAGGGCCAGATGGGAATTTGTTTTAGATCTGACGAAAATGTTTGTTTTTTATATTGCGATTAAACTAAAATTATCTATATTTTGTTAAAAAAAAGAACAAAAAAGTCGTAATTTTGAGAAAACAAATCTGAATTAAGCCTTTTTGCAGACAAATGAGGAAAAACAAAATACACCAAAAACTTTCAGGATTCTGGGAAAATGGTAAATATTCAGAACTCTGAGAACAAGTCAAAATCCTGGGATGAAATTCTGAAATTTATCTCAGAATTAAATAAAACAATTCTCAAAATGTTGACTTTTTTTATGACATTTTGAGAAAGAGTCAGAAATCTGTTGAGCCCCACGGACCCGCCGAAGGGGCCGAAACCACAACATCTGCAAGCAACAGTGTCTGAGGGCGTCTTAAGATTTAATAAACTATGAATGTTTCATATCCATGTAACGGGAAGAAACTCAGCTAACTGACGATATGAACCATTTTTAGCAAATAAAAACACAAGACTAACGCTGAGCCTCTGAATTAGCCCTGAGCAAAAAAATGCTAACGCTGTTAGCACAGAACTCACGGTATAAAACCCTTATTACTTATCGTAAATGCACATCCAACCCATCGATTAGCATCGTGAGATTACACAGATTCGATAGGTATCAGTATCATCACTCCATGATCAAAACTCGCGACATGAGAAACAAAAACAGACATCACAACACGTGGCATTAGGTAGCAAATACGGCACATTTCTGAAAAACAGGCTTGGCGCCTAACGGGTTTTAAGAAAGTCACTTTTCACAACAAAAGAATTTAACAAAAAAAAATCACTTTTGTCAAATTTCCTTTTTTTCACGTGGCTCAAATCCTCTTCCAATCACAGCGAACTGAAGTAGATGCTGTACCTGACATCCAGAATACTGACTCTCTCCTCATTTTCAAATCACGTCTCAAAACTTCTCTCTTCACACTGACATATCCTCCCTGATCACATCACACATCCTCCCTGATCACATCACACATCCTCCCTGATCACATCACACATCCTCCCTGATCACATCACACATCCTCCCTGATCACATCACACATCCTCTGCTTTTCTGTTTTTTATTAATTGATTATATTGTCGTGATCTTTAGACTTTTGTTTTTGTTTTGTGTACCTTGTACGGCGACCTTGAGAGCCTTGAAAGGCACCTTTATAAATCTCAAAATTCCGACTTTTTTCTCAATCTTCTGACTTTTTCTCAAAATCTCAAAAAATCAGACTTTTCTAAACATTCGGACTTTTTCTCAAAAATTCGGACTTTTTCTCAAAATTCGGACTTTTTCAAAAAATTCGGACTTTTTCTCAAAATTCGGTCTTTTTCTCAAAATCTCTGATATCCAGAATGTCCACGTCTCAAAACATCTCTCTTCACAATGGCATATCCTCCCTGATCACATCACACATCCTCTGCTTTTCTGTTTTATTGATCGATTATATTGTCGTGTTTTTTGGACTTTTCTTTTGTTTTCTTTTGTGTTCTGTGTACGGCGACCTTGAGAGCCTCGAAAGGCACCTTTATAAATAAAATGTGTTATATATTAATTATTATAATAAATGATGTTATCATAATGATGCTCACCTGAAAGGCGTGTGGCGTGTCGTCCACACAGTAAACCCTCAGGATGTAGCTCATGGCCTCCAGACCCCCGAACACAGCCAGCTTCAGCCTCTTCACGGCGTCCTGAGTCAGCGGCTCGCCAACCAGAGCGTACGATCCCGGCTGATCCAGGAGCAGGTGCACACTCCCACAGTCCAGCAGGCAGTAACAGGAAGTGGACTCATCCTCCACCGACATCACTTCCTGTAAGTGAGAAGAAGAAGAAGAAGAAGTTAGAGAAATATCCCTCGTCACCGGCTTGAGCTTCAATCTCAGGATCCATATAGTTATGATCCTCTCATGAATGGAAGTAGTCATCACATACAGAATAGCTTATATATAAAAATTCTGACTTTCTCTCAAAATCTACAAATTCTGACTTTTTTCTCAAAATCAAAAAATGCTGACTTTTTCTAAAAATTCTGACTTTATCTCAAAATCTCAAAATGTTCTAATGCAGGGTCTAATGCTGGGATGTAGAGTTACATGCATGCTATATGGACCCAATGGATGCAGAAGATGGAACAGAAGACCCAGAAAATATCCACTAAGAATCTAGGAAAGATCCAGGAAAAATCCCGGTTGGATCAAGAAAAGATTCAGGGAAAAACCTGGGACCATCCAGAAATAATCCAAGGAAGACCCAGGGAGGTATGTAATGTAGTAAAGCCTCAGATCTTACCAAAACAGAGTGTAAGACACATGCATGTACACACTGAAAGTAGCACACTGAGTAAATATTCATGCCCAGAGCTGCACAGATGTGAGTAGAGATGTGTGTAAATGAACTCACAGCGGTGTGTATCATGTATTGCGTTCTGGTGCTGCTGAATAACGGTGTGAGTAACATCACTCTGGTTTAAATCACGCAGCGGAAACACACACCGGTTGTAAGCCGTCTCCAGAGAATATGAAAAGCATTTCCTACATGAGTGATGGTTTTAGTACATCGCAGAACACAAAACAGTCTTTATGAACAAGACGGAGCGTTTTATTTACGAGGCGACAGCAGCAGACGGGAAGCATTTCATTATCTCCACCAGGAACAGGAAGGTTTTATGGCCTCTCAGATTCTCCTTTCCTTTCCTTTCCAACTCGTTCCTTTCCTTTCCTTTCAAATCCTTTCCTATCCTTTCCTTTCCAGTTGTTTCCTTTCCTTTCCAGCTTGTTCCTTTCCTTTCCTTAATTTCATTTCCTTTCCAATCACTTATTTTCCTTTCCATTCCTTTTCTTTCCTATCCTTCCTTTTCCAATCCTTTACTATCCTTTCCTATTTTCACCTTACATCTCCTTTACTGTCCTTCCCTTTACTTTCCTTGGTTTGGTTTCCTTTCCTTTCCGACCCTTCCCAATTTATTTCATTCTAACTTTTTTCTTTTCTCCCCTTTCTTTATATTTCCTTTCCTTTCCAATGCTTTTCCATCCTTTCCTTTCCAATCCTTTCCTTTCCTTTCCTTTCCTTTCCTTTCCTTTCCTTTCCAATCCTTTCTTTTCCTTTCCTTGGTTTGGTTTCCTTTCCTTTCCGGATCTTCCCGATTCCTTTTCAATCCAACTTTTTTATTTCCTCCTCTTTCTTTACATTTCATTTTCTTTCTTTGCCTTACATTCCCTTTCCTTTCCAACTCTTTCAAATTCCTTTCCTTTCCTTTACAATCCGTTCCTTTACTTCCATTTTTACAAGGAATTAACACGATCACTTAGAAAATAAGTGGAAATAAAAATAAATGTTGTTGTAAATGAAAAGATATTTCCCCGTATTCAGTGCAGTGTGTTGTTAGACCATAATTATCAGAACTCAAAAGTTGTGTGTACTTGGTTTTTCTGCATAAGGATAATCCAGGCAGAGGAAGGCACCAAATTCACCTTCAATTCACCCACAAACTGTCTTTCCTCCTTTCTGATTCCCACCATAAAGAGTGGTGCAGGAATGAGTCCTAAAACCAGAAAGTGAGTCAGCATTCAACCACTTCCTGTTCCCTCGTCTCTGAGCCAATGGGATCTCTCCATAGGATTTAGGAAACTAGCTGAAATAAGGTCCGTGGTTGAGACACATTGAAGACACGGATCAGGTTTTGTTCTAGGACATTAAATCCATCAGCAGTGACCCCACTGGTGATTTCTGAAGAGTTGACGTGTCTGAAAAACGATGGTTGTTACCAAGTGGCTGAACAGGACTACAGAAGTCGTGGAGGACGTTGTACGTCATTACGCCGAACACGTGAACACTCCTCTAAGTTAGTTTGCCCTGTTCTGCTTGAGAGCAAGTACCTGCCTCCTGCAAAGTGTTCAAACAAACGCTTCAACTCGTTCCATTTAGAATCTGTGTGTTTGAATATGGATCTGAAGTTGGCGTGACGTTGAAGTCGTGCTGCTGGACTTGGCTGCAGTTCCTTTATAGCATCACGTTAGCATTTTGCTTCTGGACATTAGATTTATGATTCAAACATTATAAAAGTAGGGTAGACATGTGGAGATTATCCGGCTGAACAAAACGTGCATTTATCAAACAGGTTCGTTTTCCACAGATCTTATTTAGAGCTATTTTCCTAAATCCTCTGGAGAAATCCCATTGGCTCTGAGACGAGGGAACCAGCAGCTTACTTCTTACGTCATCCCTGCACCGCTCTATTGTTTACTTACCGGTATGAGTATTGCCACGAGTTGGAAGAACCTTAAATAACCCGTACATCTTTCACCACAAACTGTCTTTCCTCCTTTCTGATTCCCACCATACACCAATGTATCCTCTGTTGGCAAATACATTTGACCAGCTCATGCATTATGATCAGGATGGCTCAGTAAATACAACTTAAAGTGGGAAATATCACCACGCCGCCCTTCTGTGAATACTTTATGTTCATGCAAACACACTGCAACATGGCACTGAATAACAATACACCGTGTGAGAGTGGGCGGTGTTTTTATAATGGCTGCTGAAATAAGGATTTTTTTTAATGGCTCTGTGCATTTGTAGATATTGTGCTTCTCGGTCTAACTGGAGGTTGGATGGTAAGTCATTATTTCTGAGCAGGAAGCTCTGAGCCGTTTAATATTAGAGCGATATCTCAAAGCAACATGAATCTTGACTTCATTCACATCCCTGCCTCATTCGCAGTGCATGTACATCTTGAGAAATTGCCTTCTTGCAATGAATAGAAATATATATTTTTTTCTTGGTCACACAAGAGCAGCGCTTCAGTGCCTATAAAACGCAACGTTAGGTAAACATGAGCTTGATCACAAAAGGAGAAAACATAGAAACTGTGAGACCTCCGTTAGCAAACAAGATGTCGGCAGAAAAGCTTGAAAGGGATCAATCGCTGCTTGTTTCTGCCTTAAAGGAATATTACCAAAATAGATCATGGCATCGGGCAACCTGTTGTTATTAAAGAGTCCTCTCCGGCTGATGTTCAGGTGTATATCAGTATGTAGTGTCTCTACTTTAAAGAGTCCTCTCCTGCTGATGTTCAGGTGTATATCAGTATGTAGTGTCTCTACTTTAAAGAGTCCTCTCCTGCTGATGTTCAGGTGTATATCAGTATGTAGTGTCTCTACTTTAAAGAGTCCTCTCCTGCTGATGTTCAGGTGTATATCAGTATGTAGTGTCTCTACTTTAAAGAGTCCTCTCCTGCTGATGTTCAGGTGTATATCAGTATGTAGTGTCTCTACTTTAAAGAGTCCTCTCCTGCTGATGTTCAGGTGTATATCAGTATATAGTGTCTCTACTTTAAAGAGTCCTCTCCTGCTGATGTTCAGGTGTATATCAGTATGTAGTGTCTCTACTTTAAAGAGTCCTCTCCTGCTGATGTTCAGGTGTATATCAGTATGTAGTGTCTCTACTTTAAAGAGTCCTCTCCTGCTGATGTTCAGGTGTATATCAGTATGTAGTGTCTCTACTTTAAAGAGTCCTCTCCTGCTGACGTTCAGGTGTATATCAGTATGTAGTGTCTCTACTTTAAAGAGTCCTCTCCTGCTGATGCTCAGGTGTATATCAGTATGTAGTGTCTCTACTTTAAAGAGTCCTCTCCTGCTGATGTTCAGGTGTATATCAGTATGTAGTGTCTCTACTTTAAAGAGTCTGTGTGTGGTTCCTGTGTGTGTGTGTGTGTGTGTGGGTTCGTGTGTGTTTGTGTGTGTGTGTCTGTGTGTGATTGTGTGTTTGTGTGTGTGTGTCTGTGTGTGTCTGTGTGTGTTTGTGTGTTTGTGTGTGTGTGTGTTTGTGTGTGTGTGTCTGTGTGTGTGTGTGTGTGTGTGTGTGTGTGTGATGGCGATGAGGAAAATGGAGTGTCGTGGTCAGCAGAGAAACAATCCCCATGCGTCTCCTGATTGGCTCACATCTGAATTCACCGTGCCGTGTCTTTCCTGATCCGCTAATCAATATCGCCCTTCAACCCCCCCCTCACCAAACCCCCCCTGGACACCCTCGTCTATATAAATAAAGTTTGAGATTGAGAAGGGTTAGGGTTGTGTATAAAGCATCCCCGCTCTCACCTCCCATTTGCTGTCCTGGGTCTTCCTCTTCAGCGAGACGCTCCAGTTCTCCGGGTCGGGCTCGGCGCAGTGAGCGATCGTCAGGGCCAGGGGGACGGAGAGGTCGAGGCCCGGAGGACCGTACGTCACCTCAGGGCCCAGGAGGATCTCACAGCGCTCCAGGGTCTCCACACTAAGACACAAAGAGACACACAGGGAGAGGATGAGACACAACGAGACACACAGGAAGAGGATTAGACACAGGAAGAGAAACAAATTGTATTTCTTGAATATATATGTAATATACCGATTCAAAGTTTGGCCCCCGGGCCGCAGTTTGGGCAACCCTGATGTAGTATGAGCAGCAATGTACTATTGATGTGTGAAAGGGGTTTGGTTGCACAACATTGTAAAATGTCAGAGTAATTTTAAATAGTATGAAATAAAATAAGATATACTGTAACAACAACATAACCATTGATGTGTTAAGAGATTTTGGTAGCACTACATCTTAAAAAAATGAAGTTATTGAATTTTTCTTTGAGTATATGTTTTCGGCGTTGCAGTTTGTAGACGGTCCCTAAGCACTCCTCTCTCCAGCAGCAGATTGTGACAAATTATTGATGTTTAGCTTGGATGATGGCGCGTATCGAACTGTTCTGATAAAAACGACTCTGTAGCTCGTTGTCTACCTTGCTATGATTGTAAAGTCACGTTGTTTGTATTTTTACAACGTTATGTTCATGAGTTATTGATCCGCGAAATTCGAATCTGTCAATAACTCAGCTCAGAGTATGCTTTGCGACGTGCATGTCCCCTCGCTCTGAGTGTTCTCTTGAGGTGTCTTTCACTTATGTGAAACCCGTGCCTATTGCCAAGCACTGATGTTATATCTTTATATTTTAGGCCAAGCTCAAAGTCAAAATAGATGAACCGCTCCATTGTTGTGCTTTCTGTGTTGCCGAACTGACCAGGAAGTACATTGAGCTAAATGAAAAGTATTGCGAGATCTCGCAAAGGGGTTTAGCGAGATTTTTGATTTTTCTTTCAACCAATTCTTTTTTTCTTCTCCATGTCCCCTAGGGGGCTCCCTAAAAACCACCCTTGAATGATGGGATAGTAGACAGAAAGCTTTAGGAATCCAACTATAACATATAATAAGTACAAATCTGACCTTTTTACAGAGGTTTAGAAAAGAAACCCCACCTCTGGGGTCATTTGGGTGGATTTTCCATATCTCTGGAACCAAGGTCGATTTTGGTGATTGACACCTATTTTGAACCGTTAGAGCCAATAGAATCGAGGGGTTCCTAAATCCATCTAAACATTACCATTGAGGATTGAGAGTGATGCACATACAGTTTGCCCAAAACCGAAAGCTATGCTACGCTCTATATGCGTTACGCTCTATATGCGTTACGCTCTATATGCGTTACGCTCTATATACGCTCTTACTCTTATTGCCATAAATGTTATGATGGATTATCAGTAATCATTTCAAAGTGACACAGAGACATTGGATTAACCTTCAGCAGCGTCTATATGCGTTTTAATGCCATTGAACACAACTCTTGATCAGAAAACAGCAAAGGAAAGACGTATTTGCCATTTTGGCCCCGTAAAGTGAAGTTGTGTGTTGTCTTTGCTGGCTTTTGCTGCCGTGAGTTTTGGTCGCACAGTGATGATACTTATACCTCTGGAATCTGTGGAATCACAGCTTTCATATGATATCTAGTTTGTGCAGATTGCATGAAGTATAAAAGATCGCTACAGTGAGTTATGTGCTTAGTGCCTTAGCACTCCTTCGCATAGGGCTAATTCAGACGCTTGGCGTTATAGTTGTGTTTTGTTTAGGTAAAAATGGTTCATATCGTCAGTTAGCTTAGTTTCTTCCTGTTAAGTGGGTATGACACATTAATAGGTAGTTAAATGTTAAGAAGCAGGGTAGGGAAGGCATCTGGCCCCAGGAGCTGCGGGATGAGCCGAGACATGAAGTATGTCACAATAATGTTGATAATGTCACTGCCTTCAGCAGACTCCAGGATTCCTATGAAGCGAAGGTTAGAACGTCGGCTCCGGTTCTCCAAATCATCAACTTTTGACATTAGGAAGGAGTTGTCTTTCTCAAGCTGCTTGACTCGAGCGACACACTCCTGTACATTGTCCTCATTAGCCCCGACACGCTGTTCTAATAAATTGACCTGGTCTCCCAAACTAGACAGGGAATTTTGTATCCTGCTCAAGCTACTTTGAATGGGATCCATTTTTGAGTCAATGTGAGTCAGCATGTCGGTCTTGATCTGCTGAATCGCGTCCCACAAAGTTTGCAGAGACATGTTTCCCTCCATAGTTGCAAATGCAAAAAATACACTAATCCAGAGACCGTAATGAGCCGCTTTACTATGTACTTTAAGTTATTCAAATGTTCATGAGTTCAGATCATGTGGTTCAATGACATATAAGCTTTAACGAGCTAATTTAACAGCAACAAACAGACGAGCTTGAGATGCGTTTACTCACGCTGCGACCATCTTGACTCACGATAGACATATAGATAGACTCTCCTGACAGTTATCTGACAGGAGAGGACTTTCCTTTCACTTAGTTGTAGAAACAGCTTCTAATATCCGTTAGCGCAGCAACAACAATCTCCGGTACCGGTGCGCTCTCTCTCTCTCTCTCTCTCTCTCTCTCTCTCTCTCTCTCTCTCTCTCTCTCTCTCTCTCTCTCTCTCTCTCTCTCTCTCTCTCTCTCTTTGAGTGATGAGATATTACTCCACTTCTGCAGTTACTATCTTCACCAGCTAATAAATTATTGGCCGCTCAAACATTCAGGTGGATAAATGTTTTTATTTATTCTGGATCCCGTCACACACAAATCAGAAATGAACAACAATTTAAAATGAGACAGAATCAAAGAAACAGAAAAACTAACCCGACATAAAGATCTGAGATCATTGATCATGTGAAGAAAGCTCTTCCTCTCATCGCCTCTAAATCAAACACCATGTTAATGAGAATTATGGAGAAACATCATTCTTACAAGCTTTGGTTGGTCCCACATGTTAAGGAGAAGAAACTAAGCTAAGTGCATGTAGTTCAGTTTAATTAAGGTTGATCATAGATACAAAAAGAATACCATCCATCTAAATAACAATAATTAAACAGGTGCAGCTTTAGTTAATTTCTCTCTAAGAAATTAACTCCATCAGAGATATAATCCTCCTGTTTATCTAACTGCTCTGTTCCACTGTCACACACACCTTCCCTGGTAATATCTTCACTTCATCCCAAGTTAAAATGTATGGAAACATGCTCTCAGTGAAAGTGTGTGTGAAGGTGTGTATGTGTGTGTTAGTGTCAGGATCAGAGAATGACAGCTTTCCTCTGTCCCAGTCCAGATTCACTCTGAACCTCTTGAGCTCCTTCTTCAGTCTGAGAGGAGTTTCTTGACCTGGTGGTGACCATGCTGAGTAATTACCTTCATAAAACTGTATGCTCCATAATCCAGACTCCATGTCTCCTTTCCTGTCGACAGACTCTGCTAGCACACCCAGTTCCCAGCATGTATTATCTCCAACCTGGACATCCCAGCTGTGAGTCCCTGAGTCAAAGCCCTCAGAGCCTAGGACAGAGTAGTTATCAAACCTTTCTGGATTATCAGGAAGTTTCTGTTCCTCCTCTTCCTCCTCTTCTTTTTCTGTCACTCTGGTCAGATCTTCAGACAGTGAGAGGTCTGGATCAGCAGTGTTTGGGTCCAGGATCACAGGGTAATAGGACACCATGTCCTTCATCTTGCTCCAGATGTTGAAGCTGAGGTTGCCCAGGTGTTTGGCCTGGTCTATCAGAGCTCCTGAGGGCAGCTGTGGATCCTCCAGCAGGGGGCGCTGCAGCCTCTCCACTGCAGCCTTGTAGTTGTGCAGGAAGGAGACGTCTTCAGCTCTCAGCTCCTCCTCTGTGGCTCTGACTGTGTGTGAAAGAGCTGCTATCTCTCTGCTCACAGCCTCCATCTTCTCCTCCATCATCCTCCTCTTCTGTCCTCTTCCTCCCTCAGTGCAGCCATCCTGGCCTCCTCTTCCTCTTCTAGAAACTGGTGAAGCTTCTTAAACTGCTCCTTAATCTGCGTCTCTGTGTGTCGGGCCTGGACCTTCAGGTGTTCTGCTGTTTGATCAAACTTCACTTTAACTTCTTCAAAAGTCTTTAACTTCTTCTTTAAGGGCTGCAGAGTTTCCTGGAGCTCCTTCTTGTGTTGTCGTGCAGCTTCATCGATGGGTCTGAATCTGTGGTCGCTGTGTTTCTCTGAATCTCTGCAGACGACACACACTGGCTGCTGATGGTCCAGACAGAAGAGTTTGAGTATCTCAGAGTGCAGACTGCAGAGAGCCTCTGGAGATCTCTGATCTCTCTCCTGTTGGAAGGTCTCACACAGGTTCTTCAACACCAGGTTACAGGGAGGTTCTCCTCTTGAAGATCTTCTCTTACAGACTGGACACTCTTGTGTTGGTTTCTCTCTCCACCAGTTCTTCAGACAGGCTTTACAGAAGCTGTGGCTACAGGACAGAACAACAGGATCTCTAAAGACTTCCTTACAGACCGGACAGCAGAGATCTTCCTCTGATCTGGAAGCCATGTTGTCTCTGAGTGAAGCTGAAAACACAGCAGACAGGAAGTACAGTCAGTCATGGCTTTTAAAACAGCAATTGTAACCCCAGTGTTTAAATGTAGTGAGAAGTTATCAGCTATAGACCCATCAGCTTTCTACCTGTTGTGTCTAAAGCTATCAGTTAGCTCACTAAAATGGGTACGGTCGTATTTATCTGGTCGTTCTCAATGTGTTGGTATAAATAATAAACTGTCATCAACCAAACCAAACTCAGTGGGAGTACCACAAGGGACCGTTGTTGTTCAGCATATATTAATGATCTCTATCCGGATGTATGCTGACGACACGGTCATTTACACTCAAGGGATAAAGCTGAACAGGGTGCCACTAAGCTCTCAGTAACACTGCACCAAGTTGCTCAATGGCTAAGTGATTCATGTCTTACTTTAAATAAATAAAAACAGTTACGATGTATTTTACTAACAAACAAAAACCATCCGTGTATCCAAAGCTTAGTGTTAAGGGACAAACCATCAAAACGTTAATGATGTAAAATATCTAGGAGTGATCTTGGATACCAATATGACTTTTAAAAAACATGAAATACAACATCTTTAAAAGTAAACATATCAGGAACTCATTAACAATAGAAGCATGATTTCCCCACATCTTCAGTATTGTATCCCCTGCTGGTCTCAGGCCAGTAAGACTGATCTGAAACCATTTGAGGATCTTCTCAAAGAAGACTTTTATTAAAACACCATCAATGCAATATGTTATCCAGATACAATCTCCTTCTGTTCTCAAAAACTCAATTGGTATTCAACATCAGATCCAATGCTGCTCCAGCAGCTTTGAGAAGCTTCTTCCAGCTCCGCTCTGAACAAATGGGCAGAACCTCGACCCGCCCTGAACGCAGATTGAACCTCTGCACAATCTGCCTTCTCTTGTTTACGCAATCAAACATTGGAATCTGCTTCCATCTTAAAACCTGCTCAGATTTTCAATTTTTCTCCCAAATGTAGCTTTTTGTGTCTTACCAACATGACGTTTTCTGTAATTTGAGATGTTAGTTAAATGATTCGTACAATTATATGTACTTTGTCAAGTGTACTAATATATTTATACCTCTGTACTTTGATCTGGTTTTATTGAGAGTGTGATAGGCACTAGGACATGTTTTATTGCTGTGTTGACAGATCTGCTGTCTAAGTGGCCGTGACAGACCTCACCTTTACCTTACCTACCTCTATTAAGCTTACCATTAATACAAAATGTTAAATTGGCTATAATTTGGTTTGATGGAAAGGATGTATGTCTCAATAATGTCTTATCAGACTTGTGAATCCAGAAATGTGAAACTAGACAGAACATCCTGAACTCTTGACCTATGCACACTATGCATTTTAGAAGGTGCAAGCAAAGCATAAAAGTTCCAACCACAATTCTAGGAAGGCGTTGTGGTTTTTGACACCTTGACAACGGTTACAACCAGTGTGCGAAATACCCGTCAATAATCGGGGGGGTCCCCATCTCCCGTTTATTGCGCAACATACCGGTCAAAGATTTCTCAATATGCAGTAGGCCTATAAAATATTTCATGGATGCAAGCCAAGACAATCAGTAGTCTATAGCAGCGCTTCTCAACCGGGGCGCCGTCTGGCATCTTCAGGGGTGCCGTCAAATAATTCTGATGTTCATATGAATGAATTAATACGCGACCGTTAAAGAGCCGTCTGTTTTGGATTCTATGCGAGGAAATGCTTTTGCCAGCCAAAATAGAAGATATTTGTGAATAAATGTTTTGAATTATGAATACTGGACATAGTAAGCTTAAAAACATTTTAATGACCATTGCAAGTGACAAATACATATTATAATTTGAGACCCCCTCTCAAATGTAGCTGTTGAGGCTTTCAGGGGGGCTCAGGTGTTAATCAGGGGGGTCGAGCTCCCCCGGACCCTCCTGTATTTCGCACACTGGTTACAACGGTTGACGAAGACAATGAGCACAGGATGCAGACGGACTACGTAAAGATTTGAACCAACTTCTTATTATCTCTGTTAATAAATGAAGTCTCTGTTAATAAATTAAAGT
Organism: Dissostichus eleginoides; assembly: GCA_031216635.1. Taxonomy (NCBI): domain Eukaryota; kingdom Metazoa; phylum Chordata; class Actinopteri; order Perciformes; family Nototheniidae; genus Dissostichus; species Dissostichus eleginoides. The sequence goes on along the minus strand of CM062269.1, from coordinate 2,095,228 downwards.
ATAAAGTTTGCATATTTGAAATTAAATGTTTAAAGAAAAAAACTTGATTCTAAACATGACATTGACAATGTGTTCTGCTTTCATGAAAAATGTTCATATTCCCTATTCATAAAATTGCATATTATTACTATAAGCCTTTATTTGTTTAATTTTAACTTTACATTTTTAATTGTTCATTAAGTAAAAGTTGAACATATGTGACCTCCTTCTCCCTCAAAGATAGAAAAGGGGAAACCACCTGATGCAGAGAGGGAGGAGGCCAGAGACTATAAAAGATGATGTGTGAAGAGAAAGGGGGGGGGGGCTTGAGAGCTTGGGAATTTTTTGAGGCTTGATTCTGGGTCTTGGCTCTTGGGCCCTGGGCTCTTTTAGACGGCTCTAGGGGATTGACTTGTGAATCTGTTGCTTTTGTGCTTTGACCTTGTGTCTTTGTAAAACTTTTGTATCTTTCTTTTTGTTATTTTTTGGATTCTTGTAAATCCTCTATTTTTGTTAAAACCTTAATAAAACCGGTTTGTACTTTGTACATTTCGACCCAACTCCTGGTCTCTCTCGTGGTCTCTGAAGGTATCTGCTTGGTCTTAGAGTGAGGTAGGAACACCCTTCCTTGGAAAAGGCTGACATTAGTTGATAATTTGGATTTCAAATAGTTTAAGGGGAATAGAAACTCTGCTAAGGTTAAACTATAGTTTCACATTGGTTACTGTGGTTGATGTGGTTTTGATGAATGTTGAAATATGACATATGCTCTGCTGATGTGGTGATGTCACTGCTGTGATATTAATGTTTGACTCTGGCTGGGTTTGATATTACATTTGCATTGTTTTAATTGGTATAAGGGGATCAAAATTGGGGGTTAGGGATTGTGGGTCCTGAAGCTGCCCTAATTACCAGGGGGTCTCCCAACGACACGGGGTGTCTCCTCCAGGGGCAGTTTAGATACTGCTCTGGGGTTCTACCAGCCCACCAACACCTACTACACTATACACTCCGTTTTGCTATCCTGGCGGTCGGACATCCGACGCTTTAGTGCCTGAAATAAGTGATACGACGGGCAGCTGGTGTTAGAGGCCACGCTGTTAGTGCCCCCCTAAACAGATTACGGTGATCTTGCGTGTAGTTTCTGGGGGGTTTAGTCCTAAAGGTAGGAAGGCCGTTTTCCGGAGCCTTATCAGCACCGGAGCTCGGTATCGGAGACGACCTAGGTATTAACATTGGTTGTATCGAAGTTAGATTCCTTTTCAGCTGGTTGATTGTTATGTGTTCCTGCCCAGGGACTGCAGGTGGAAATGAGCTTTTAGCTATAATATAGCATTTAGCATCTATTCTCTTTTTAAGATTAACGTAATTGTATGCATGGTCCTTGTTCAATAAAGACATAAAATAATATAATAAGTCCCCCCCCTCCTCCTCTACTGACTGAAATCTACTCTGAGTTTTGTTGTGATTCAGACTCACCTTCAGGGGGTTAGGGTCCTCAGGTTGAAGCAGCAGTGTTGTAGTTTCCTCTTTTCTCTCCTGTAGCTGAACTCAGAGGAAGTTGTTAGTTTGCTCTGAAGGTGAATCTGATCGTCTGGTTTTCAGTCCGTCTCTCTGAAGTGATGAAGTCTGCTGAGTGCTGTTTCCTCTCATGTAACTCAGGGAGTGTCTCGGTTCAAAGTTCGGATTCATTGCAGGATTAAAGGTTGTCGTGGAGAGTTAAACATAAACACATTATATGGTGCAGAGTGATTGTATGTACTGTTAACGGTTATCAAACCAAACGCGGTAGATCAAAACCTGAACCCATTCATCTGTACGAGCGTACCGTGCTGAATCTAAACCTTTCCTATTTCTGGGAGCGGGTTTGAGTTCTTGCTGCTGCTTCGAGTTCTACAACATAGGGATGCCATAAAAACAGCAAACAGACCTTTACTCCTGCGGTCGATAGATTATCTTGGATGTCGTCATTGTTGTAGAAACATTGTTCTGTAATTCATCCAATCACACACCAGTAGCTGCTTGGAAGACGTAAAGACAAATATTGGTTCACAAGAGCTTTAGCTAACGTTATGCTGTGGACTTTATACGTGTTGAAGACGATGAGTGGTCTCACGCTCTGAAACCAACAGGTGATTTCCTAACAGCTCAAACTGTTTTTCCCGGTGGTTTGAACAGAACGCTAACATGTCTAAACAAGAGAAGTCTGATGAAGATGGATGGATGTTTAGGGCCACACGATCAGAACCGGGCCGATCTCAACCCTGACCTTTAAGCCTCAACACCTGAACACTATAATGTGTTCATTTTATTTTCACTAAAGCTGTGAGAGTGCTCTGCTCACCGTGGGGGAGAAACAGAAGGAGATGAAGGGTGTTTGCAACAAGGGTTTAATCAGAGGCCAGCGAAAAACTAGGGGCAACATAAAAGAGTCCAACCAGAAACAAAATCCACTTCATGGCTCGCCAGGTAGGGCTTCTGAGGGACTCCCCCCTCCAGGACCCAGCCCACTGAAAGAGACCAGAACCAGGTTCCCAGCAGGCTTTTATCTAGTGACTGGTGACCTGGTTCTGATCAGCTGTCTGTCGCCGCTGCCACAGAAGTATTTCTTAGTCCTGACTGATTAAATCCTGGGTTTAAATGTAAATGTGTAAACTTAATATGCTGAACACCTATGTGTTTACTCCTCCAGGCTCTGCCTTGTGACCCTGTTCAACATTCACTACTTTTATAACATACTTATGATTTTAAAACATTTTATTTAATCCCTGATTCTGAGGAATCAAGAGTTAATTCAGGCTCTAAAACTCTCTTTATTATATATCATGTCATGAGTTTAAACATTGATTTTAATATCTGGAAACGTTATAATCTGAGCTAGAAATCATAATGTGTTTGTTCAGAGCTGATAAATGATTGGCCGCTCAAACATTCAGGTGGATAAATGTTTTTATTTATTCTGGATCCCGTCACACACAAATCAGAAATGAACAACAATTTAAAATGAGACAGAATCAAAGAAACAGAAAAACTAACCCGACATAAAGATCTGAGATCATTGATCATGTGAAGAAAGCTCTTCCTCTCATTGCCTCTAAATCAAACACCATGTTAATGAGAGTTATGGAGAAACATCATTCTGACAAGCTTTGGTTGGTCCCACATGTTAAGGAGAAGAAACTAAGCTAAGTGCATGTAGTTCAGTTTAATAAAGGTTGATCATAGAAACAAAAAGAATACCTTCCAACTAAATAACAATAATTAAAACTAACAGGTGCAGCTTTAGTTCATTTCAGAGATATAATCCTCCTGTTTTTCTAACTGCTCTGTTCCACTGTCACACACACCTTCGCTGGTAATATCTTCACTTCGTCGCAAGTTAAAATGTATGGAAACATGCTCTCAGTGAAAGTGTGTGTGAAGGTGTGTATTTGTGTGTTAGTGTCAGGATCAGAGAACGACAGCTTTCCTCTGTCCCAGTCCAGATTCACTCTGACCCTCTGCAGCTCCTTCTTCAGTCTGAGAGGAGTTTCTGGACCTGGTGGTGACCATGCTGAGTAATTACCTTCATCATACTCTATTCTCCAAAATCCAGACCCTATGCCTCCCTTCCTCTGGACAGACTCTGCTAACACACCCAGTCTCCACCATGGATTGTCTCCAACCTGGACATCCCAGCTGTGAGTCCCTGAGTTAAAACCCTCAGAGCCTAGGACAGAGTGGAAGTAATAATCAAACCTCTCTGGATTATCAGGAAGTTCCTTCTCTTCCTCCTCTCGCTCCTCTTCCTCCTCGCTTCCTCTTCCTCCTAGTCTCACACTGGTCAGATCTTCAGACAGGATGAGGTCTTGATTAGCAGTGTTTGGGTCCAGGATCACAGGGTAATAGGACACCATGTCCTTCATCTTGCTCCAGATGTTGAAGCTGAGGTTGCCCAGGTGTTTGGCCTGGTCTATCAGAGCTCCTGAGGGCAGCTGTGGATCCTCCAGCAGGGGGCGCTGCAGCCTCTCCACTGCAGCCTTGTAGTTGTGCAGGAAGGAGACGTCTTCAGCTCTCAGCTCCTCCTCTGTGGCTCTGACTGTGTGTGAAAGAGCTGCTATCTCTCTGCTCACAGCCTCCATCTTCTCCTCCATCATCCTCCTCTTCTGCTCCTCTTCCTCCCTCAGTGCAGCCATCCTGGCCTCCTCTTCCTCTTCTAGAAACTGGTGAAGCTTCTTAAACTGCTCCTTAATCTGCGTCTCTGTGCATCGGGCCTGGACCTTCATGTGTTCTGCTGTTTCATCAAACTTCACTTTAACTTTTTTAAAAGTCTTTAACTTCTCCTTTAAGGGCTGCAGAGTTTCCTGAAGCTTCTTCTTGTGTTGTCGTGCAGCTTCATCGATGGGTCTGAATCTGTGGTCGCTGTGTTTCTCTGAATCTCTGCAGACGAGACACACTGGGAGATCTTCCTCTGATCTGGAAGCCATGTTGTCTCTGAGTGAAGCTGAAAACACAGCAGACAGGAAGTACAGTCAGTCATGGCTTTTTAAACTATAATTGTAACCCCAGTATTTAAATGTGGTGACAAGTTATCAGCTACAGACCCATCAGCATTCTACCTGTTGTGTCTAAAGTGGTTTCAAAGGTAGCTGCAGAACAGCTGGTGTCACACCTTACCAACAACGACCTACTCCTCCCTATGCAGTTTGGATTCAGGACCAATTGTTCTACTGAGACTGCATGTTGTTTCTTCTTGGAAGGAATCACGGCTAAATTAGACGAAGGAGGGATAGTTGGAGCAGTTTTTCTTGATCTCCATAAAGCATTTGACACAGTAAGTCATCCAAAACCTTTATCAACACTGTCCAAAGTCAAGCTATCAGTTAGCTCACTAAAATGGGTACGGTCGTATTTATCTGGTCGTTTCTCAATGTGTTGGTATAAATGATAAACTGTCATCAACCAAACCATGCTCACTGGTGCCCCTTTCACACCAACGCTTTTCCCGTTCTAGCTCCGTGCTAGAGCTTTTCTGGTTCGGAACCGGTTCTTCGGTTCAGCTCCCGCTCTGTTCACACCGCCCAGAGCCCGAGTGGTGCTGCGTCATTGCGTCATCGTTATCGGTCATGACGTAACCGTTTACATGCCTGCTTCATAAAGCCAAACCGCGGGGAAACCCCTCACATCGACAACAACAACAATGGCCGAATGTATTGAAGCGCTACTCGTTTTTGTTTTTGCTCTGTCGAAACGAAATGGAAGAAATGGGACGACTTTACTACCAACTTTACAATCGTCTGAATAAAACGCGGGCTTTTTGTTGTTGCTCAGGAGGTTGATCCCGCCCCTGCCCCCGGCCTCCGACGTAAGCGTGACGTATGCGGTGCTTGCTTCTAGACCGACAACTTTTTGGTGCTTGAAACGAACCGGATTCCGGAGCTTAGAGGCGGTTGTGTGAACAGGAAAAACCGGTGCTTTTCAAGCTCCAGCTCCGAATCGGCCCTGGAACCACGTTGGTGTGAAAGGGGCATGGGAGTGCCACAAGGCTCTGTGTTGGGACCGTTGTTGTTCAGCATATATTAATGATCTCCATCCGAATGTATGCTGACGACACGGTCATTTACACTAAAGGGAAAATGCTGAACAGGTTGCCACTAAGCTCTCAGTAACGCTACACAAAGTTGCTCAACGGCTAAGTGAATCTTGTCTTACTTTAAATTAAAAAAAACGGTTATTAATAAAGATTCATGTATTTTTATGCATGGTGCTTGTTCCGTAAAGATATATAATATTATAATAATGCCCCCGCTCCCCCCCTCTACTGACTGATATCTACTCCTTTACCAATGCCAGTAACCTGATTGTATGAAAAATCTTTTCTGTGTGGATTAACTGTGAGGGCTCTTTATTCAACTTTAACACACAGATGTATCTCTATTTTAAGGTCAGGTATGTTTTTTATCTGCAGTGATGGAGACATTACAGTCAGGTGGAGCCCCACATGTTCACCTCTTTTCTGGTGCAATGCTTTTTTTGAAGTTAACAAATTATGAATAAAACCAACATTGCCTTGGACGATGATAATAATAATTGATTACATAAACAGTAGATGCTCTCTGCGTAGCCTCAGGATTACAGACACCTAACTGTTTCCTAAATAATCACTGGCGTTAAAAATAAATACACAGCCAGGGAGCCCTCACAGTTAATCCACACAGAAAATATTTTTCATACAATCAGGTTACTGGCATTGGTAAAGGAGTCTATCCCCTCAAACCTTTAAAGCAGTTTTCAACAGGTATTGAGTGATGTTTGGAGTCAGACTCACCTTCGGGGGGTTAGGGTCCTCAGGTTGAAGCAGCAGTGTAGTAGTTTCCACTTTTCTCTCCTGTAGCTGAACTCAGAGGAAGTTGTTAGTTTGGTCTGAATCTGATCGTCTGGTTTTCAGTCCGTTCGTCTCTCCGTAGTGATGAAGAATAACAAACTGTTTCCTGGTATGACTCTTTATTCAAATATAACACACAGGTGGGTCTCATTCCAGAAACACCTGCCACTCCTCTACAGCTCTCAGTAAACTGGTTTAACTTCATTTCATCTCTGCGGTACGGAATATTTTAACTCTCACGGAGCTCATAAAAATATCCTTCATTTGTTCAGTTATAATAAAACTTTTATTGTCAGGTCCAGAGAGAGAGTCACTTTGTTCTGGTGACTTGGCATATTGGACAGCAATCAAATTGGAAGGTTTTTAATCGCTTTTATTTTGAAGTTAGTCCTTGGTCGCTCTTATTTTGAAATCTGTTTTTGTTACTTTAATTTGGAGGCAGTTATAGGTTGGATTTATTTTGAATTCAGTTCTTGGCTACTCTTATTCTGAAGTCAGTTATTGGTTCCTTTTATTTTGAAGTCAGTCCTGTTGGTTTTACCTAAGGTACATTTTGAATGCAGGAGTTTTACTTGACTTTACGTAACAGAGTACTTCTATACTTTGGTATTACCTACATGAATGTTTTATGCAGTAGATATACAGATATAGCACTCTAGAATGGACTCCACCCAACGGATTCCAGCCAAAAACCCAGCGGATCCCAGTGGCTGGAAATGTAAAGCCCTCCCACTATTTTCTGAGAGGGCGTTGCCAGATTTTCAATTTCAGGATTTAACCATGAGTTGGCGCTTCATTCACAAATATACAAAGACAACTTACGTCTTCAGTTTGTTTCATGGACTTTCAGTACTTCAGTAGTGTTTGCAGCTCTGCAGTTGTGTTTGCTGAAGAGCATTTAAACACATATTTGTTATGGTTTTCACTGGCTAATATAACAAAAACACTATGAAATAAGAAATGAATAAAATTAAAATAAAATTATCATATCATATATTATAATGTATTGTATTATTAAGTAATATCATACATTAACCCCATTATAGCAGATGCCACATTGAATGGATGAACACATTTATGCATCAATAATTACAACGGAGTATTTCTAAATATAAGTTGTAAAAATACTTATATGTATTTAATACTAATAACATAATGATTCATTTTACTTTCAGATGATAATACTTTTCACTTGGGCAATTGACAATTTTGAATGCAGGACATTTGCTTCTAACACATATTTTTACCTAGGTAAATAATCTGAATACTTCTTCCACCTCTGAGTTTGGACCCCGTCACTGTTTTTAAAACTTTAATTAAATGTTTGATATTTCCAGAGACCCTTTCAGACCGGCAATGTTGCCCTGCATGTGTTGATCACCTTAAGGGGGGCTGCCGAGCCTACAGTATTTCATTTGTATTAAAGCCAGACCATTTTTAAATATAACTGTCTGATTTTGTCATTGCACAACATTTGTGAATAAACTCAATTTGTGATTGTTATGGCAATAATATTACAAACATTTTCACAACCTCAACTTGCAATGTTTTCATTGTGTTATACCATTTATCAAGACCTACTGTATACCGGCAATGGAGAAGAAGGGGGATGGGAGAGTTGTCACATTCCGTGGATAGGAGAATTCAAAAGGATTTAGGAGAAGAAACTGCGGTGCTTTGAGAATTCGACAGCACTTTCACTATCCGACGTGTTTATGATGCGTGAGCGGACGTCATAAATGTGCGTCTGCTGCTGTGGGGAAACTATGGAAACTACAGTTTTCTATACAGCGGACTACAACATGGATGTAGAATAAGAACGAGGGACTACTGTAAACTCATCTAGAGACTCTGCTCCGTGCTCTGATGCTGTTGCTTTAGGCTTTATGAACGTGGACAACAGAGAAACAGATTCTTCAGGACCAAAGCTGGAATTGAAATAAAAAAGGAAAGTGAACCTTATGCTCGTCACCCTCTCCCTCCGGTCCACATTAATACAAATTATCCCAATACGTATGATTGTATGAAAAGATCTTAAAATCAATACAAATGTATTTATTATAACCGTTAGTCCTTAACATCTATCACTGTGTATATCACCATTCAGACATCTTTTAAAAGTTGAACAAACCCCACACAGCTCAGTAAAGACTGTGAAATGTTGACTTTATTTGATCATTTCAGTAAAAACTAACGTTCATATTTCTCTTTTTGATTATAATACTGATGAACGTTCAAAACAAAGCACTTTGGCAACTTACCACATACGTTTTAAAAAGCTTAATAAGCACCGTAACTTTCATGATATCATTTCTCAGTCATAATCGGTTGTTTCCGTGAACGGCCAAATGTTGTGTGACGGCAAATGCTGCGGCTGCAAGGCATTGTGGGGCAGCATTTTCTCCTCTCCTTTCGTAAAGGGAGGTCCAGTGGTTCCTAAGCTAAAGGAGGTTATAAGTAAGGGATAATGTGCAGCGACGCAGTCATTATGGGGAAAAGAACACCCGACAGGCTGATCAGGAGCCCGACGCGAAGCGGTGGGATCTAGATCTGCATGAAGGATAGAGTATCAGAATAGAGTATTCAACTAAGCCATGTAATAAAGGAAGTTTGAAACCTCCTTTCCTATCATCTAGAGAATTCGAACGGCACTTATCATGGCTGCCACTGAGGGACTTCCGGGTCATTTCACTCCGTTAGGACGGTTCCTAAGCTGAATGGACTATTCGACTTCAGCCCCTGACCTCCTCCCGACGTCTTTTAGCTCAGAGTTCCTTTTTCCTCTCATGTAATCAACCGCCCTGCTCTCCTCTGGATCCCTGATCCAACATCTCAGAGCCTGATCACACATTTAATGTAAAGTGTAGGCAAGGAGCAGATTACCCGCTCCTCGAGTCCGACAGCGACCTTAAAGAAGCGTCCAGAATTTCTCTCATCACCATGAAGAGCCCTCTGATGAGGTGCATTATTTAAAGTGAGCAGTGACTCAGTCCCCTGGGATTTGGTTGGCTTTGCAAAGTGGCATTTTTAGCAGAAGAGACAGCCGGTTATTAAATGCACACATTAGCAAACTGCATTAGCACCACCTTTATTAGCTTCTAGTCTCCCACCTGTTCGTCCCACAGTCCTTTTAGATATAGGAGCAGCAGTTTAAAGGTACATTACTCTACAAAACAACTTTCAACCAGTGGTGGAAGAAGAATTCCTGAATTTAAAGTCTTACTTACCTAAAAGTACAAAACTAGTGCCATGAAAATATACTTTAAGTAGTGAAAATCATACTCATTGTGGAAAATGTCCCATTTCAAAATCATTTATATTGTTTGATTATAATTAGTTATACATGATCGTCTTTCATTTTAATGTTGCACTTTGTAAAGGTGAGGTTTATGTGAAGTACTTTATATCACCATGTTTTAGCTGTAATGGTTTGTCACACAGTGCTTATGTCAATTTTTAAGTTGATTTAGACACCTTCTGTGGTGCACGGAAACATTAATCATGGGAGGATGTGGCGCAGTGGACTAGTGCGTTGGTGTTGGGATCAGGGGAGCACAGGTTCAAACCCCACTGCAGTCAGCATGTCGTTGTGTCCTGAGACACTTCTCCCCAAAGTGCTCCTCTGGGGATTGCCCACAGTATTGAGAATGTAAGTCGCTTTGGATAAAAGCGTCTAACAAGTAACATGTAATGTAATGTATTGTAATGTAATACACAGAGAGGTAGACGTGAAGCTTCGTGTATCACTGAATAAAGTCTCCAGATTTTAACATTCATCACATCTATCTTCTGCTACAGCTCAGCATTCATCAAATCCACTTCAGTAATCAAGGGCTGGCAAAGTTACTTGATTGAGAGAACAGCTCTGCAGAACATTAACAATAACTTAAACCAATCACCCATCTGTTTTAAAATACATCACCAGCCACTGTGCTTTGATTTATAATACCATCATAATGACTATTCAAGTTACTTTGATACCACTTCATCTAATCTGCAGCGCACTTGACTGTTAGCAACGAGGCTAATCACTTGAAACAGCATGTACTACTTATCATTGAGGGTGCTACTCTAATAACATGAAATGGGTATTCATTTGCTCTGCTATGAGGAACTTCTGAAATACTGAAGACTTTATGCAAATGTCGACATTTTATGACTCTCAATGCCAGAATAGACGTTGTCTATTGTTGTGGTGTACATTTTACATTGTAAATTACCTGTCAGTGTGCTATTCAGGTAGCGAACGTTAGCTATATATCTATAAAACTAGTTAGCGAACGTTAGGAATGAACTTAGCAAGCTAGCTGGTCAAAGTTAGCTTCTCCTTTTCAAGCTAGCCAATGTTTCCTATCTACTTTACAAGCTAATGTTCGCTGCTAATACAATTATTTATCTAGCTTACGTTAGCTACCTATCTAACAAGGTCACTAGCAAATGTGAGCTATCTATCTGTAAACCTAGCTAGCAGACGTTAGCTAACTATCTATTAAACTTCCAAGCAAACGTTAGCTCTCTAAGTAGTTAACTAGCATACGTTAGCAATGTAACAAGGTTACTAGCAAACGTAAGCTATCTATCTGTAAATTTAGCTAGCGGACATTAGCTATCTATCTATGAGACTTCCTAGTTGACGTTAGCTATCTAAGTAGTTAACTAGCTTACGTTAGCTATCAATCTATCAAAGTTGCTAGCAAATGTTACCTATCTAGCTAGCTTTAGCCATATTGTTGTCTCTCAACATTTAAATTATAATAATTATTTAACACCCTATCGTTAGACTTACAATGTGGATCTGTATCTTTGGTTCTGAAAGTGTGAGAAATTGTAAACGAACTTGTAACATACACTAACTTGTGTACCACACGCTAAACTGCTAAGCTGAAATGTAATGTGTAAGTAGAAAGTGAAGAATTTAGATTGAAATGATACATGAACACTGGGGGCTTGAATGTGTGATGAGAGAAGAAAAGAAAGTAAAAAGGCTTGGAAAAGCAGCAGAATATTTGAACTGCAAACTTTTGAACTAACTTGATGGTGAATGATCTGTCGCCATGCCAACGGCATTTGATGACATCCCATAATACGCTTAGATGCGTTGATGGCTGCATCGTTACCAAACCTGTGAAGTTTTGGGCCGTTTGGAGCATTTTCACTGAAGTTATGAGAAAACCGTGTTTCATGGCGAGCATTGTGTTGCCATGGCAACGGCATTTGAAGAAATCTCAAAACTGTCCCGATGTCTTCACGGCTGGACTGTCTCTTGATCGCGCTCCCTCTCTTCTCTTGATCGCCCTCTCTCTCTTCTCTTGATCACCCTCTCACTCTTCTATCACCCTCTCTCTCTTCTCTTGATCGCCCTCTCTCTCTTCTCTTGATTGCCCTCTCTCTCTCCTCTTGATCGCCCTCTCTCTTCTCTTGATCGCCCTCTTTCTCTTCTCTTGATCGCCCTCTCTCTCTCCTCTTGATTGCCCTCTCTCTCTTCTCTTGATCGCCCTCTCACAGGAGAACACTTCACTGTAGGGTTCCTGCCATGTCTCCACTTTAGTTTGACTCTCTCTCTTCTCTTGATCGCCCTCTCTCTCCTTCTCTTGCTCGCCCTCTCTCTTCTCTTGATCGCCCTCTCTCTTCTCTTGATCGCCCTCTCTCTCTTCTCTTTATCGCCCTCTCTCTCTTCTCTTGATCACCCTCTCATTCTTCTATCACCCTCTCTCTTTTCTCTTGATCGCCCTCTCTCTCTCTTCTCTTGCTCGCCCTCTCTCTCTTCTCTTGATCGCCCTCTCTCTTCTCTTGATCGCCCTCTCTCTCTTCTCTTTATCGCCCTCTCTCTCTTCTCTTGATCACCCTCTCATTCTTCTATCACCCTCTCTCTCTTCTCTTGATCGCCCTCTCTCTCTTCTCTTGATCGCCCTCTCTCTCTCCTCTTGATCGCCCTCTCTCTCTTCTCTTGATCACCCTCTCATTCTTCTATCACCCTCTCTCTCTTCTCTTGATCGCCCTCTCTCTCTTCTCTTGATCGCCCTCTCTCTCTTCTCTTGATCACCCTCTCACTCTTCTATCACCCTCTCTCTCTTCTCTTGATCGCCCTCTCTCTCTTCTCTTGATCGCCCTCTCTCTCTTCTCTTGATCGCCCTCTCTCTCTTCTTGATCGCCCTCTCTCTCTTCTCTTGATCGCCCTCTCTCTCTTCTATCGCCCTCTCTCTCTTCTCTTGATGGCCCTCTCTCTCTTCTCTTGATCGCCCTCTCTCTCTTCTTGATCGCCCTCTCTCTCTTCTCTTGATCGCCCTCTCTCTCTTCTATCGCCCTCTCTCTCTTCTCTTGATCGCCCTCTCTCTCTTCTCTTGATCGCCCTCTCTCAATTCAATTCAATTCAATATGCTTTATTGGCATGAATGTCAGGTGAACAATATTGCCAAAGCGTCAAGGATAATACAATTCAATAGTGATATGATCAAATACAAATACAATTCATTCATTAAACAATTTACAACAATGTATTATTACAAAACCGCAAGTATCAAATGTAGAAAAGACCCATGAAGTAGAGGAGTAATCAGAGTGAGCTGTGAGGAGATGAACAGCTGTCTCTTAGGCTGTGACATGCGCTCACATATTTCGCTGCTTCTATGCTGCTGGCACTATTTTCTCCAAGTACATGTTGCATTTTATTCTGGTCAGACAGTGATTCAAAATCTTGGAGTTGACATGTTATCTTTGTAAAGAACTTTGTTCTAATGTCTTGGTATGTTTGACAGTGCAGCAGAAAGTGTTGTTCTGTCTCCACCTGTCTCTGTGACTCTCTCTCTCCTCTTGATCGCCCTCTCTCTCTTCTATCACCCTCTCTCTCTTCTCTTGATCGCCCTCTCTCTCTTCTCTTGATCGCCCTCTCTCTCTCCTCTTGATCGCCCTCTCTCTTCTCTTGATCGCCCTCTCACTCTTCTATCGCCCTCTCTCTCTTCTCTTGATGTTTCCATGGAAACGGCATATGATGACACCCCATAATTGACGTAGAGCAGTTGAGGGCAGGACCGTTAACCATTATCTGAAGTCTGCTGCTCTGAGCATGTCAGTTGGAGTTATGACATCATCGTGTTCCATGACACGAGGTGTCCAGAGATCAAAGCTTTCCATTGTTCTGAATGAGAGATAAACCTCTTACATGTGAACGTTTTGTTGAAGAACCGTAACAGATATCGGTGAAATTTCAAAGCGTGAAGCATCTCAAGGACCTTGAGCATCTGAAGTGTACTTTTTGTGTACTTTCGGGTCAATAATGTGGCCTTTTTGGCAGATTAACTAAAGGTGTGCGGCTGCTGCTGTGAGGAAATATCAGCCTGAAATTACAATTACATACAATGCTTGAATGGAGACATGTTGAAAGTTTTTGTCACTTCATGCCCTCAAGAGGCATTTTGTTTAATTATTTTTGCTTAATTATTTGTCATTTTTCAAGCTACGAGATGTTTCCCTACGTTTGTCATGAAAAATGATGTCTCAGGAATGTAGGGTTTGGGAATTATGGCAGGTTTAAAAAAAATATATGAAGGCAAATTTCAAGATTTCCTCCACTCTAGCTGTGACATCACGCACTCTAGTTAATGTTAAAATCTGAACAAAGCCTCTTTACCAAGGTCTGAACAATGTGTAATATCTCTAAAAGTAAGAATCAGATTTAAAAGTTGTGTTACACGAGTAATGTCAGAAAGATGTGTAACATTTTAAAGTTGGAATGAGGTTTCTGAGTGAAAGTATGAAGGAACAGTTAGCAGTTGAAGTCGCATGAAGATTGTTCAAGTCTGAAGATTTTCTCCATTGACTTCAATGGTTAAAAATGTGATGAATTATGGGATATATCTCGGGAATTAGGGAAAGTTATGAATGAGAAAAGTAAATTGATCGATTCCCGACCGAGCTGAACGTTTTGATGTTTGAACGGAGTTTCTGCGATGTGGAATGTGGGAGAAGAAGACGGACAAAATAACGGGCGGAATCAAGATTTTGAATAACATTTAGTGGGAATGCTGTTAACAGCATTCCCACTAAACAATATAATAACTGAAGACAATATGTACGTATATTTGAACTGGGAATAAACTCTATTTCATTCTGCACTGTGTTCGAAGCGTCTGATTTATGAAATAAAGCGGCAGCGTCTAGACAGAAATAAACAGCATACAGTGTCCCGAACGGCCAGCTGGGCCTCTCTCATAAAGCATACATAGGGAAACTAGTTCCATCATTAAATGCTCTTCTCCTACCAGGACAAAGCTGTTACTGCCTCAGTAGATTGAGGGATTTATCTTTTCAATACAAAGCGCCCATAAAACCTCAGAGGGAATATGTCTGACCTAAGCAAAACCTTCAAAAGATTTAGATGAGCCTTTGAAAAGCTCCCAAAAAAAAAAAAGTAGCAGTTTTTAAATAGAAGTGAAGTAGTTTGGACAGGGATTGTGGCAGGAAACAGCTCCCAGCATGCACTCTGGCAGCAGGATGCAGACAGTGATTGACAGCTGCAGAGATGACAGGACCACAGGGAGAAATATGGCCGTCTGCAGTGAACACGGGACGAAAAAGCACTTGAAAAGCACATCTGGTGGTCAGGATCAAACACTGGCAGTGCCCACGAGTTTCACAAGTCACAGGTAGGCATGTCTTACAGGAGAGGACCTTATTGTGGAGATTTAGAAAGGATTACACGTGCACTATACATTTCATCAACTCTACAAAAAGATTGCAATTTTGCACCACAAGCACTTGTCCATATTGCGACTTCATTAACATTTCAATGAACTGTGCATCTCTAATAACTAGTAAACTAAATAAATGTCTCTTTACCGTTTTTTCCAGAGCGTGTCTTTTATTCCTGTCATAACACACACTCTCCTCTCTACACTCGACAAGCAGAAACCCCCGGAGAGCAGCTCAGTCCATCGAAGGGTCATCATTACCACGCTGTGAACAGAATACGTAACTCAGAGAGGAGAGGCCTCTGGAGACGTCTGCTTTACTGCAATCATCAGTCCTCCCTTCATCATCATTTAAACGTCTCCTATTATACTATTTTTAGGCATATATTACAGGTCTCAGATGTATAAAAATAAATAAAAAACATGTCTATGAAGTGTTTTGCTCAAAATACCAAACAGATCATTCTAGCCTCAAACCCCTCTCTCCCAGCTGTCACTAAAGAGCTGACTCTGGGTCTGTAGCTTTAGAGAGAGAGTAGATCTCATCAGGAGAACTCTCCCAGCAGAAACTCAGCTAAATGCTGTCGTGATGAAACTCCATATCATGTTCCAAACCACATCAAGGATTCTCTCTGAAACAGCATGGAGCTCAAACTCTCTCTCTCTCTCTCAGGTTTACCACAAGGTGAGTTCCTTTGTATTTCCTGCTTCTTCACACATACTCTCTCCAGTACAGGTTAGCTCTGAGTGTTAGCATGCTAATGTAAACACAGACCATATTACTTCCAGAACACGTCTCATTGTTTCTGACAGCAACGTTTCTGATTGGCCCGTGGGTGTAAAGCCCGCCCACATTTTAGTAATGTCGTCATGACGCAGCAAATCTGGATCAGCTCCGTTGTTCCCCCGTTTTTAGAGATGTGGGTACGGAGGAAAAGAGAGAGGTTGTTATTTCCTGACACTTTGTGAGTCTCCTGACACACCGGGGACACACCGGGGACACACCGGGGACACATGGTGATGTAGAAAAGACATCACTTTGTGAGTCTCCTGACACACCGGGGACACATGGTGATGTAGAAAAGACATCACTTTGTGAGTCTCCTGACACACGGGGGACACATGGTGACATAGAAAAGACATCAAAAAGTGCATTTTGCATGATATGTGACGTTTAAACTCCCTTCGAGTCCTGACGCTCCAAAACTACAGACTGACTCTGCAGAGGAGGACAAACAGAGAGGCTTTTATACGAGCAGGAAGCTAATTGATCGACTCCATTACCCCCCCTCTCCCCAGAGTCCAGACTAACACCTCCAAAATCATGCAGTGTGAGGAAAGGAACAACTGGAACAGTATAAACACTTTGTGAAAACACAGAAAATCCTTTGTGTGAAAATAGCACCGTTAGTAAATGAGGGATGATCTACGGAAACAGCATTATAGAAAATATCTGACCTTCAAATTGAAACGATCAAACTATGACTTTTAAGAGGGCAGTTGTTTAGTTTCCCTTGAGAATTTTTACAGTAACTACAATATTCCTCTCATGTGAAAGACAAAAGGAAACTGCAGTACCTTCTTTACCTAGGACCTCACACCTTAAACAGAAGCTTCTGGAAACACTCTCTCAGGGTTAACACAGAGAGATCTGACACACACCTGCAGGTACGCTGACGTTTCCAGCCGTCATTTTACACACTTTTATTGTTATTTAAAAACTTCTTGCAGAATCTGCTGTTTGCAATGTAGATTTTCAGCTTATTGGAAAATGTCTTGTTTCCAAGGGCTGTCAACACTTCGTCTGAAAACCTCGACGAGTAAATAATAAATAATATTAAATTGACCAAGTTCCACCCCAACTTCCTCCTGTAGTATCGTACGAGTATACAATATTTCCTGTGTAGTACACATTATACAGAGGGTGATCCCAGTATGAATCCTACCATACGAGTATATGTAGTACACATTATACAGAGGGTGATCCCAGTATGAATACTACCATACGAGTATATGTAGTACACATTATACAGAGGGTGATCACAGTATGAATACTACCATACGAGTATATGTAGTACACATTATACAGAGGGTGATCCCAGTATGAATACTACCATACAAGTATATGTAGTACACATTATACAGAGGGTGATCCCAGTATGAATACTACCATACAAGTATATGTAGTACACATTATACAGAGGGTGATCCCAGTATGAATACTACCATACAAGTATATGTAGTACACATTATACAGAGGGCGATCACAGTATGAATACTACTATACGAGTATATGTAGTACACATTATACAGAGGGCGATCACAGTATGAATACTACTATACGAGTATATGTAGTACACATTATACAGAGGGCGATCACAGTATGAATACTACTATACGAGTATATGTAGTACACATTATACGATCCGTGTATCCTAACAATGACATTATTGTTCTATTAATATAAAGGGAGGTCAGGTACTCTTTAAAACAGCTGCTAGTTATGGGTACTTTTTACTGAAGTACATTTCAAAGCCCATACTTCTTTACTTTTACTTGAGTATTTTTAAACACGAGTATCTGTACTTCTACTTGAGTAAAGGATGTGTGTACTTTTGCCCTCTCTGGCGACAGACAGACAGACGGATGCTGAGAGGATCTTTGTGTTCGCTCACCTTGCCTCTCCGTCATTGATCACCATGAACATCTCGCAGGACTCGTTCTCAGCCACGGCTCCACGAGGAACCAGCAGACTGACCCCTGGACCAGAGACACAAACACACATAAACATCCTGACATATAATAATATCATATATTAAAGACAGCTGTCCTACATGCAGAGGGTAACGGGATATTCATGAGCAGAGGTGGGAAGTAACTAAGTACATTCAAGTTCAGAGGTACTTTATGTACTTCTACTCCACTACAGTTCAGAGGTAAATGGTGTACTTTTACTCCACTAGCTCAAACTCTTTCTCTCTCAGGTTTACCACAAGGTGAGTTCCTTTTTATTTCCTGCTTCTTTACACATACTCTCTCCAGTACAGGTTAGCTCTGAGTGTTAGCCATGCTAATGTAAACACAGACCATATTACTTCCAGAACACGTCTCATTGTTTCTGACAGCAACGTTTCTGATTGGCCCGTGGGTGTAAAGCCCGCCCACATTTTAGTAATGTCGTCATGACGCAGCAAATCTGGATCAGCTCCGTTGTTCCCCCATTTTTAGAGATGTGGGTACGGAGGAAAAGAGAGAGGGGTTTATTTCCTGACACTTTGTGAGTCTCCTGACACACCGGGGACACACCGGGGACACATGGTGATGTAGAGAAGACATCACTTTGTGAGTCTCCTGACACACCGGGGACACGTATTTATGTAGAAAAGATATCAATACGTGCATTTTGCATGATAGGAGACCTTTAAAAAGTCGGTGTTGTTTCTGTTATCTACTTCCTGTTACTCTCACCGGAGTTTGGCAGCACCAGGCGGCCTCCGGTGGGTCCGAACACTTCGCTGGCTCTCAGCTGTTTCCCGGCGCTGAGCGGCCCGTTCAGCGCCAGAAGGCCCTTTTTGTGCCGCTCCTCGGTGTCACTGTAGTCCAGGTTCGAGTCCCGAGGGAAGGAGCTCTGCACTTTGACCTTGATGTCCGGCAGCGGGTCGAACAGATCCTTGTTGGCGGCGTCGTGGAAGCAGAGCGGGGTTCTGAAGCTCCGGCCCGACGTCAGGTCCGGAGGCACGGAGGAGTTCAGCAGCAGAGGGTTTCCTGCAGAGACACGGAGACACACCGTCAAATCACTGCGCCTCCGACACCCCCACACACACACACACACACACACACACACACACACACACACACCACACACACACCACACACACACACACACACACACGCACACGCACGGACGCACGCACGCACGCACACACACACACGGACGCACACACACGCACGCACGCACGCACACATACACACACGTACACACACGCACGCACGCATGCACGCACACACACACACACATACACACACACACGTACACACACGTACACACACGCACGCACACACACACACGTACACACGTACACACACACACGCACGCACGCACGCACGCACGCACGCACGCACGCACCCACGCACGCACGCATGCACGCACACACACACACACACGTACACACATGCACGCACACACGCACGCACACGTACACGCATGCACGCACACAAAAATGATCATTACACATCCGAAATGTTGAATGTTGAATCATCTCTTTCAATCTCAATCTGAATCTTTATCTATTTATAGAGCACATTTAGAACAACCTCAGTGACCAAAGTGCTGCACAGGGAACACACACAATATAGAGCAACACAATAGGAGTAACATAATAAAACAATAATAAAAAACAAGATACAAAACATATAAAAACAATGTAATGTTCAACTAGTATTAAAACTTTCCAAAATATATGTAATTTAGGGCATAACCAAAATGATACTCCCATAGAGCCACCATCGGATTAAAAGTTAAGTTTTGACAACCCCCCCCCCCCCCCTGGGAAGTGCTCCTCACTTATCACGCCCCCGGTAATTAACGATTTCCCTAAAAATAAACCAACATTACCCCCCGCCCTGCAGCAGCTGGGCAGCAAGGACTCTGAGACTCGCCTGTTATCTTGGCAGCAGCCCCCCCCACTGGGAGCTCCTCTCATTTACAGACCAGTGACCCCCCCCCCACCACCGTCCTTCAGCAGGAAATGACTCCAGCTGATAGATTATGGAGATCCAGCTGTGTGTGTGACTCGGCATGTTTGCTGCAAAGTGTTCAGGAGAAACAAACACGAGGGAAGTGTAATGTGGTCTAAGGTTTCAAATCTCAGTTTTCTTTCATGTTTTCTCTTTATTTCTTCTTCCCTAACGGTGGTGTTTATAATTTCCGAAGATATTGATAAATGTCCATCACAGTTTCTCCGAGACGAATGCGGTGTCTTTAACCCAAAGAGATTCATGTTTCTTTTCATTATTATTATAATTGTTTTGTTTTATTGTTTTACACATTCGAAATAAATCAAATCAAATCAAAAGGCTTTTATTGTAATTTGTCCAGAGTTACTGTGTAGTTATGACAATGAAAATCTTAGGCTCCTCCAACAGAGCAACACAATAAAACAGATAAAATAGTGCAACTAAATACAAATGAAATAGAATAGAAATAGTGCAATAAATCAAATCAAATCAAGTTTTATTTATATAGCACATTTATATAACGATTTTTGGTCGAGCCAAAGTGCTGTGCATATAATAAAAAAGTACCCTACAGTAAAAACATTTTACAGCAAATACAACAGCACAGTTAGTGCAGAATAGCAGTATGAGAAAAATGACCCCCTCTGTCCTTAGACCCTCACATCGTACAAGGAAAAACTTCCAGAGAAAAAACCCACAGTTTAAAGGGAAAAAATGGGAGAAACCTCAGGGAGAGCAACAGAGGAGGGATCCCTCTCCCAGGACGGACAGACGTGCAATAGATGCCCTGTGTTAATAAGAGTCTATATACAAGTGATGAATCATTTGTAAGTTGCAAACAGGTGAATGTTATGGATGTTCTAGTTCTGGAGTGGAGTGCAGCAGCTGGGCGTAAAAAAGTAGGTCTTAACTCTAACGTCGGGCTTAGCTACGTCCGACTTAGTGATTTGAATTTACACCGAGTGCACCAAGCCTGACTAGTCACGGTCGTAGCTGCGCCTCGTCTTAAGATGCGCGTCCACGTCAATACACGTAACAAGTAACTGTTGCCAAGCAACACATGACTACATAATTTAACACTCGAACTTCTCCATTCAAAGCAGCCCGTTAGCGTAAAATCTGAGTGCAATCAGCACCTGCAAGGTTGGGGAGAGCGCCGCGTTTCTGTCTGATCCGTGCTGGAGTTGAGGGGAGATCTCTCTATCAGCTCACTGTCCGAATAGATGTCGAGCGGGTTTGTTCGATCACAAATGACTCTTTCTCATCTTAATGCCCTTTCGTTGTTAAACCTGTAAACAAGACGCACTGCCATCGTTACTTTCCTTCTTGCCTGTTTTACGTTACTATGGATACTAGTCTGTCTTTCCGATTTACGCCTGCTCTACACTAGGCGTAAAAGTTACACCCGGCGCATACAGGGCTTCAGTCTAAGTGGTGCACTAGTCATAACTTTAGTTTGGTCTTAACCTTCGGTTCTACGTCGGACGTAGAGTTACGCCCAGTCTTACGCCCAGCTGGTGCACTCCACTCCAGGTGTTTAACAGTCTTATGGCCTGTGGGATGAAACTGAAGATGAAGATATTTGATGCTCTTAAAGAATTGTTTGAGCAAAATATTGCTCTAAATCCGATGGTGGCTCTACTAGGAGTTTTACCTGAGGGTCGAGAAGAGAGGTCTAAGACGTATCTATTAAGAATTGTATAGAGTGGTGCACGAATGACTCCTAAAACCCGGACGTGAGTTCGCATTTTACCACTACTGGTTCCCTCGTCTCAGAGTCAACGGGATTTCTCCATAGGATTTTGGAATATTGTAAAAAGTAAGGTCTGTGGAAAAGGAACCTGTTTGATAAATGCACGTTTTGTTCAGCCGGATAATCTCCACATGTCTACCCTACTTTTATAATGTTCGAAACATAAATCTAATCCGTCTCTTCAATTTGTGTCAACCACAGACCTGATTTCCAGATGGTTTCCTAAATCCTATTGAAATCCCGTTGACTCTGAGACGAGGGAACAGGAAGTGGTGAAATGCTGACTCACTTCCTGGTTTTAGGAGTCGTCACTGCACCACTCTTTTGACAGCGGCCCTGAAGTGCATCACCATTAAATGGTTGAAACCAGAACCGCCCACCTATAACTGCTGGATTCAGAGAGAGCGGGAAATCCAGCACATGGAACAAATCACATATTTATTACGTTTGCAGAAAAACTAATTTTTGCAACAATGCAACATATATAATAAAATACCAAAATACAAATAAAAAATTGTGCAAGAAGTCTATATACATGTACATAGAATATGATATGTACCCCTTTCTACTTATTTAAGGTCATGCTACTATTTACATGCCCCCCCCTTCCTAGGATACATGACTATTATATTGTTACAAATATCATTTTAATTATAATTTTGTCATTTATTAATCTCTTTTTGTCTAATCCCACAAAAGGACGCACGCACGCACGCACGCACGCACGCACGCACGCACGCACGCACGCACGCACGCACGGTGAAAAACTGGCCTCTTTAAACAGGATTTATGACCTGCACAAAGTAGCTCCTCTCACAAATACAGCCACATTGAGCCGGGGGCAGATATGAGGCGACGATGGACTCTCCCCCCCACGAAGGCTATCACTCGTGCTAACCCAGAAACGTCAGTGACAGACACCCTGTAGCGAGGCAGAAAGTGGATTGATGCTCCATACGCATCACATTTATCCAGCGGGGGTCAGGGAGGTGTAATCTAAAGGGGGGGGGATTGATTTTCTGCAGCTCGACAATAACAAAGAAGCATGTCTGTGAGAAGAAGACAGCTCCTTTCACTGATAATGGAGAGGTAAATCCTGAGGATGCTACATGCTAACAAACAACATCAATAATAATAATAATTGATGAGTCAGCATTTTAGCACTTAGTGGTCTCTCTTTCATTGGTTTTCTGAATGTGTTTTTGTTTGTAATGCTGAAATAAGGTCTGTGGTTAACGCAAGAGATTTTAACGTTTTGTTCTACGACATAAAATATGTCAGTAAATACCCCACTGGTGTATTTAAAAATGGTGGTTGCTAAAACGTGTCTAAATCACGACCAACATTAGCCTCCTTTAGCTTAGCGGTGGTGACGTGAAGTCATGTGACCGTGCTGTAGTTCCTTTATAGCCCAACATTAGCCTCCTTTAGCTTAAAGGTGGTGACGTGAAGTCATGTGACCGTGCTGTAGTTCCTTTATAGCCTAACATTAGCCTCCTTTAGCTTAGCGGTGGTGATGTGAAGTCATGTGACCGTGCTGTAGTTCCTTTATAGCCCAACATTAGCGACCTTTAGCTTAGCGGTGGTGATGTGAAGTCATGTGACCGTGCTGTAGTTCCTTTATAGCCCAACATTAGCCACCTTTAGCTTAGCGGTGGTGATGTGAAGTCATGTGACCGTGCTGTAGTTCCTTTATAGCCCAACATTAGCGACCTTTAGCTTAGCGGTGGTGATGTGAAGTCATGTGACCGTGCTGTAGTTCCTTTATAGCCCAACATTAGCGACCTTTAGCTTAGCGGTGGTGATGTGAAGTCATGTGACCGTGCTGTAGTTCCTTTATAGCCTAACGTTAGCTTTTTAATTCAGAAATCATAAAGTGGTGTTAGTATGTGGAGATTATCCAGCTGAACTGAACATGTAAGAATCATAAACAGTTGTTTCTCTTACCTTGTCTGGTGGTCTTGAAGTTGAAGGACTGGAATCCCCGGTGAGGGCGGAGGAGTCAATGACGTCAACGCCGTACTCGCTGTGGTTCTTCCTGTAAAGCATCACCGCCACCACCAAGATGGCCACTGCGATGATTCCGGCGCCGAGACCCGAGTACAGAGCCACGTCGTTGGAGCTGTCCATACCTGAAGAGACGGGACAGAACACAAACAAAGATTTAGAGTTAGTTCTCAAATAAAGAACGAACAAAGGCCTGTTGCTAAGAAAATAAAAGAGGCTCCAAGTTAAAGTCAGCTGGGATTAAAGACCACTTTTTAAAATGAAAATAATCTATATTTACTGTTAGCAAATCTCAAAAGATGAAGGTTTGCGCTGTCCAAAAATCATCAGCAGGAGAGGACTCTTTAAAGTAGAGACACAACATACTGATATACACGTGAACATCAGCAGGAGAGGACTCTTTAAAGTAGAGACACTACATACTGATATACACCTGAACATCAGCAGGAGAGGACTCTTTAAAGTAGAGACGCTACATACTGATGTACATCTGTACATCAGCAGGAGAGGACTCTTTAAAGTAGAGACACTATATACTGATATACACCTGAACATCAGCAGGAGAGGACTCTTTAAAGTAGAGACACTACATACTGATATACACCTGAACATCAGCAGGAGAGGACTCTTTAAAGTAGAGACACTACATACTGATATACACCTGAACATCAGCAGGAGAGGACTCTTTAAAGTAGAGACACTACATACTGATATACACCTGAACATCAGCAGGAGAGGACTCTTTAAAGTAGACATTACATACTGATGTAAACCTGAACATCAGCAGGAGAGGACTCTTTAAAGTAGAGACACTATATACTGATATACACCTGAACATCAGCAGGAGAGGACTCTTTAAAGTAGAGACACTACATAATGATATACACCTGAACATCAGAAGGAGAGGACTCTTTAAAGTAGAGACACTAGATACTGATATACACCTGAACATCAGCAGGAGAGGACTCTTTAAAGTAGAGACACTACATACTGATATACACCTGAACATCAGCAGGAGAGGACTCTTTAAAGTAGAGACACTACATACTGATATACACCTGAACATCAGCAGGAGAGGACTCTTTAAAGTAGAGACACTACATACTGATAAACACCTGAACATCAGCAGAGAGGACTCTTTAAAGTAGAGACACTACATACTGATATACACCTGAACATCAGCAGGAGAGGACTCTTTAAAGTAGAGACACTACATACTGATATACACCTGAACATCAGCAGGAGAGGACTCTTTAAAGTAGAGACACTACATACTGATATACACCTGAACATCAGCAGGAGAGGACTCTTTAAAGTAAATACACTACATACTGATATACACCTGAACATCAGCAGGAGAGGACTCTTTAAAGTAGAGACACTACATACTGATATACCGGAGGGATTGTGGTTTGATAGCATTTATAACACGATAACATCTTACTTAGATCATCTAAAGAGTTGTTAGAAAAGGCTGATATAACATCCAAGGTCAAACACAGTAACAATGTGTTGGAAACAGAAGTGTGAAGATGGACCATCTGCTTTATCTCTGCATGCTACATTATGCAGATCAGAGAAACATGTCCAGACGTTTTTCTAAACTGTTTCACATCCCATTCAGGCTGCTTCACACCCAGTGGCCTGGATCTAATGGTTGTGATGGATATCTCAGCGTGAACAGATGATGTGCCGCTGGTCAGGAGACGTCTCACAGACCAATCAGAGGGATATTAATCTAGAGTATTCCAACCAGGATGATCACACGCTGCACACAGAGTTAAAGTGTGTCCATTTAATCATCACAGCTTCCTTTAAAGCTGCAAAGAAGGTGCAACTTTAACACCAGAGGTCAAAGAAGTATTCAGATCCCTCAAAGTTTAAAAATACTCTGCTACTAGTAAAATTGTGAAGGGACTATTTCAAAAGAAAAAGCAGCACATTTTCACATCTGAGAAGTTTTAACCATGTTTGATAATTAGTAAAGTAACAGAACAGTATTTCCATCTGAATTGTCGAGTAAAAAGCGGCGTGAGAAACAATATTGAAGTACAGTACGTGAGTCATATTCCTCCTCTGATGATGTTACAGGTAAATGAAACACCTGACTCTCTCTCAGCTGCTGAACCAGTGATTGAGAGCCATCGCAGGACGGGAGGACGTAAATTGGTCGAATGAGCTCGTTAGCCGTAATTAGGAGCCATTAATGGTTGATAACGCAGCACATGTTCACCTGTCACAACCAATCCTTCTCCGGCTCAGAGAGAACGCTGCAGAGTCACGCTTGTCATAAAATGTTGAATACTGACACGCGTGAGTAATGAGCATCAGTCGTGTTAAGAGACGTGAGTGTTGTTCTCAATTAGGATTATCAGTGGATTACACTGTGCAGTTCAAGCAAGCATTGATATCTGAGACCATGGCTGGATAAACTATGTTCAACTTATAATATCATTGCTTTTTTTAATTTAAAATAAGAAAGATTCCGAAGCCTTTAAGACGATCTGTGGAGATGCATCAATCTGTTACACTTTAGGAGGAAAACAGGCTAATTTCACGAAAACCAAGCAATTGAAACAAAAAAAATGCGTCAATAAATGCAGCGTTTTCTCAACAATGTTTAATTTACATTTTTCACCTTCCTCAGACGTCACTGATTTGGGCTTTATTACCCCAAAAACACAAGCCACAGCTTTGCTAGCATTGCAGTTTAGTTGTGTTTATATCCTACATTTGATTGTTAAGCATATAATGCTTCACCGAACACAGGAGGGGGCTTGGCTACAAATAAAGACGGCTCATTTGAATTCTCGCCAAATATATTAAGGCCGAACCTGAACTTTCAGCTTGGAGGCATCCGCATAGTCCGCCTATATTTTGCATGATAGGAGACCTTTAAAATCCGATACCTCCTAACACACCTTTAATCTGACATATTGTTGTGGAGGGTCCTTGCTAGTGCATGTCTTGTGAGTCAGACAACAGCTATAGGAGTGTGGTGATCATCAGATGTACCTGATGTTCAGAAATAACGTCCATCACTCTGTTTTTCTGCTAGACTCAGACTATCATCTCTCAGGGCAGATTCAGGTCAGAGCATATTAGTGGCGTTGGCCGGGGGGGGGGAGATGAAAGAAAAGACTCGCTTTGAGGTTTAACATCGTGAAGCAGCTTTCGATCTGCAAAGACAGAGAGATAGACAAAGAGGAGAGAAAGTGGTGATTAAAGTCCGAGCGTCTGTCAGGTGACTAACAGAGTTTTTTCTGAGCTGACGGCAGGGTTTAAGATCTCTGATAATGACCGGCACCATTACTGGGAGATAACTGGTGAAGGTAAAGGAGGGGAGTATGATCACGCAAAAACACACCTTTGTCTTTTTAAGGAGGATGAAATAAATGTAAAGGTTCAAACGTTTTAAGAGTGAGGAAATAATCATTAAAAGGTAGAAACGTCTTAAGAGTGAGGAAATAATCATTAAAAGGTAGAAACGTTTTAAGAGTGAGGAAATAATCATTAAAAGGTAGAAAGTGGAAGACGGATACATCTGCGCTAGCGAGGCAGATCTTTATATATATTTGATATATTAAGAGCCTGTGTGTGACAGACATGAGGAATTTAATGTGTGTTATTTTAAATCCAAGAGATGCTGATTTGAAACCGTTTGGAGGAGAGGAGAGTTTGTTCCAAAGCTGCTTAAAGGAAGTGTGTACTTTTGCCATCTCTGGTGTGATGATGATGATGATGGTGCTGCAGGAGGAAGGATTGGTGTGTGTGTGTGAGTGAGTGTGTGTGTGTGTGTGAGAGTGAGCATGTGTGAGTGAGTGTGTGTGTGTGTGTGTGTGAGTGTGTGTGAGTGTGTGTGTGTGTGTGTGTGTGTGTGTGTGTGTGTGTGTGTGTGTGTGGTGTGTGTGTGTGTGTGTGAAGCTCTTACTCTGAGTGCAGAGTCCCTCGGTGCAGTTCTCCGTCTCCTCGCTGTTCCCCTCGCAGCTCCTGCCCTGGTGTCGGGGGGGTGGAGAGGTGCACGCCCTCTGTCGATGCTTCTCACACTGAGTGTTGCACACCGCCCACTCGCTCCACTCCTCCCAGCCTCCGTCCACTGCAGGGGGACAAGGAGAGAGGGGGGAAATATGTGTGTGAAGGAAATTCTTAAAGGTCACCTATTGTGCAAAATCCACTTCTTCTTCATGTCTCTTCTACATCAACATGTGTCCCCTCTTCTTCATGTCTCTTCTACATCAACATGTGTCCCCTCTTCTCCATATCTCTTCTACATCAACATGTGTCCCCTCTTCTCCATGTCTCTTCTACATCAACATGTGTCCCCTCTTCTTCATGTCTCTTCTACATCAACATGTGTCCCCTCTTCTTCATGTCTCTTCTACATCAACGTGTGTCCCCTCTTCTCCATATCTCTTCTACATCAACGTGTGTCCCCTCTTCTTCATGTCTCTTCTACATCATCGTGTGTCCCCTCTTCTTCATGTCTCTTCTACATCAACGTGTGTCCCCTCTTTTTCATGTCTCTTCTACTTCAACATGTGTCCCCTCTTCTTCATGTCTCTTCTACATCAACATGTTTCCCCTCTTCTTCATGTCTCTTCTACATCAACATGTGTCCCCTCTTCTTCATGTCTCTTCTACATCAACATGTGTCCCCTCTTCTTCATGTCTCTTCTACTTCAACAGGTGTCCCCTCTTCTTCATGTCTCTTCTACATCAACATGTGTCCCCTCTTCTTCATGTCTCTTCTACATCAACATGTGTCCCCTCTTCTTCATGTCTCTTCTACATCAACATGTGTCCCCTCTTCTCCATGTCTCTTCTTCATCAACATGTGTCCCCTCTGAGTAAAGAGACTCTGAAAGTTTCAGGAACAAAGATTCTCTCTCTTTTTGTCCTGATCCATTTCTATAAAAACCTGTCTGAAAATGAGCTGATCAGATTTTGGCCACTTTTTGATGTCATAACGATGTTTTGTCTTGTGTAACCATTAGCCAATCAGCAACCAAGGTAACCCCCCCCCCCCCCCACCTTATCACCTGAATCTCCTCTTAGAGCACCATTGAGTTCTTTGTAACCAAATGTCTCTCAGAGGGGCGTGGGGAGGGGCTCCTTATTTTCATCTAAAGTAACAGACAGAGAATCAGCACTTTGGAAACAGGGCTGAAACAGAGGGGATTATGGGTAATGCTGCAATGATCTGTTTGGTGTTTCAGCCAATCAGAGACAGGCTCTGGATATATCTGAGACCTGGGATATATGATGAAGAGAGGATGATGAGGGGACCTTTAATAGAAACTGATAAATGGACAAAGTTTGTCTTTTGTTATATTTAATAAAGTAACACAGAAAGTCAATATAAAAGTCCTCCTCCCTGGAATAAATATGTATTTCATCCTCACGTCCATTTGTGAAGTACGAACCTGATTAGCCTAGCTTAGCACGATGACATAAAAGATGTTCATTCACTTCTATTTTGTTTACAACATATCCCGATATTGCCTTGAGGTCCATATTGTTATATATTACTGCATATATTTCCCCAAATGTCCAACTGTTTCTTTGAGATAAAGATATTTCCCTCCAATTTTCCAACAAATACCAAACAGTATCATCCTTTTCGTAGCTGCGCTGTCTCAGCTGTCATATTGCTGCTATTTTTACACACATTTAAATGTTTCCTTAGGGGGCAAACACACACTGGTGCAGCTTGCCGGATATTTTCTCCCCATCAGCCCCAGGCCTGTTTGCATAATGGGATTTGATGCGAGGTTGTGAAATGGAGATCTTCTGGTGAATGCTAATATCTGGAACTCCTGTCATCGGATCAGAAACAGCTCATCATGCTCAGTTTAGCAAACACTGGGACACCATATGGCGCCTCGAGATTTTCTGGCAGTGATGCATCGTGGGCGGCGGGGGAAAGGTAATTTTCCTTTGTGAGGAGATAGTTACACTTTTCTTTGTGGCTTCTTCACAGCTACTTGAAATGCTAATGATGTGTTTGTGTTGACCGCTGCTGAGAGGATTTTGCTCTCCGTACTTGTTGACTGCTGGTAAACGCTAGAGTCTGACAACGAGCTGCAGGAATGAGTCCTGAAACCAGGAAGGGAATCAGCAATTCTGTCTGTGTTTTAGGTTGTTATCCTGAAATAAGGTCTGTGGTTAACACAAGCTGAAGAGATTTTAACATGTTGTTCTACGACATAAAATACGTCATTAAATACCCCACTGGTGGATTTAAAAAGGTTGCTAACAAGAGTCTAAATGAGACGACTAAACTTCATCACGCACAACATTAGCCGCCTTTAGCTTAGCGGTGGTGACGTGAAGTCATGTGACCGTGCTGTGCCTCCTTTATAGCACAACATTAGCCGCCTTTAGCTTAGCGGTGATGACGTGAAGTCATGTGACCGTGCTGTGGCTCCTTTATAGCCCAACATTAGCCACCTTTAGCTTAGCGGTGGTGAAGTGAAGTCATGTGACCGTGCTGTAGTTCCTTTATAGCCCAACATTAGCCATCTTTAGCTTAGCGGTGGTGACGTGAAGTCATGTGACCGTGCTGTAGTTCCTTTATAGCCCAACATTAGCGACCTTTAGCTTAGCGGTGATGACGTGAAGTCATGTGACCGTGCTGTGGCTCCTTTATAGCCCAACATTAGCCACCTTTAGCTTAGCGGTGGTGACGTGAAGTCATGTGACCGTGCTGTAGTTCCTTTATAGCCCAACATTAGCCATCTTTAGCTTAGCGGTGGTGACGTGAAGTCATGTGACCGTGCTGTAGTTCCTTTATAGCCCAACATTAGCGACCTTTAGCTTAGCGTGGTGACGTGAAGTCATGTGACCGTGCTGTAGTTCCTTTATAGCCCAACATTAGCCTCCTTTAGCTTAGCGGTGGTGACGTGAAGTCATGTGACCGTGCTGTGGCTCCTTTATAGCCCAACATTAGCCACCTTTAGCTTAGCGGTGGTGACGTGAAGTCATGTGACCGTGCTGTAGTTCCTTTATAGCCCAACATTAGCCATCTTTAGCTTAGCGGTGGTGACGTGAAGTCATGTGACCGTGCTGTAGTTCCTTTATAGCCCAACATTAGCGACCTTTAGCTTAGCGGTGATGACGTGAAGTCATGTGACCGTGCTGTGGCTCCTTTATAGCCCAACATTAGCCACCTTTAGCTTAGCGGTGGTGACGTGAAGTCATGTGACCGTGCTGTAGTTCCTTTATAGCCAACATTAGCCATCTTTAGCTTAGCGGTGGTGACGTGAAGTCATGTGACCGTGCTGTAGTTCCTTTATAGCCCAACATTAGCGACCTTTAGCTTAGCGGTGGTGACGTGAAGTCATGTGACCGTGCTGTAGTTCCTTTATAGCCCAACATTAGCCTCCTTTAGCTTAGCGGTGGTGACGTGAAGTCATGTGACCGTGCTGTAGTTCCTTTATAGCCCAACATTAGCCTCCTTTAGCTTAGCGGTGGTAACGTGAAGTCATGTGACCGTGCTGTAGTTCCTTTATAGCCCAACATTAGCCGCCTTTAGCTTAGCGGTGGTAACGTGAAGTCATGTGACCGTGCTGTGGCTCCTTTATAGCCCAACATTAGCCACCTTTAGCTTAGCGGTGGTGACGTGAAGTCATGTGACCTTGCTGTAGTTCCTTTATAGCCCAACATTAGCCTCCTTTAGCTTAGCGGTGGTGATGTGAAGTCATGTGACCGTGCTGTAGTTCCTTTATAGCCCAACATTAGCCTCCTTTAGCTTAGCGGTGGTGACGTGAAGTCATGTGACCTTGCTGTAGTTCCTTTATAGCCCAACATTAGCCTCCTTTAGCTTAGCGGTGGTGACGTGAAGTCATGTGACCGTGCTGTAGTTCCTTTATAGCCCAGCATTAGCCGCCTTTAGCTTAGCGGTGGTGACGTGAAGTCATGTGACCGTGCTGTAGTTCCTTTATAGCCCAACATTAGCCGCCTTTAGCTTAGCGGTGGTAACGTGAAGTCATGTGACCGTGCTGTAGTTCCTTTATAGCCCAACATTAGTCGCCTTAGCTTAGCGGTGGTAACGTGAAGTCATGTGACCGTGCTGTAGTTCCTTTTAGCCCAACATTAGCCGCCTTTAGCTTAGCGGTGGTAACGTGAAGTCATGTGACCGTGCTGTAGTTCCTTTATAGCCCACCATTAGTCGCCTTTAGCTTAGCGGTGGTGACGTGAAGTCATGTGACCGTGCTGTAGTTCCTTTATAGCCCAACATTAGTCGCCTTTAGCTTAGCGGTGTTGACGTGAAGTCATGTGACCGTGCTGTAGTTCCTTTATAGCCCAACATTAGCCACCTTTAGCTTAGCGGTTGTGACGTGAAGTCATGTGACCGTGCCTTAGTTCCTAAGTTCTATAGAAAATGTTATTGTAACTTTAAAGCTTTGTAGATACTTTTCGAGTATTCGAGCTTCATTATTTGACTTCCTGCTCGCTGAATTCTTCATGTGTGGTTTCCTAAATTGGCTACTCGTTAATTTGTTTTGGTGACATTTTAGCAGCTGAGCAGGAGGAACTTTCCTGCCCTTTTCTTTCTTGCTGCAGACCATTTGTTCACAGCAGAGGATTCATTTTCTGCAAAAGGGAAATGTCAAAGTTTTCGTGAACTTGCTTGAAGCTTAACTTCTGTCACGTTACATACATGGCAACAGATGGTAACTAAAAGGACGTATATATACTTAGTGAGTATGTTCTGTTTGAATCATTCCAGATATGTTCACTTCACACATGCAGAGAGGAGAGCATTAATGCATGCTAAAAGTGTCCCTGAAGCTTCTCCGAAACATCTCACCCTCCACAAAGAGGCCTTTATTTGTCGTCTTGCGCAATTAACCTAAATTAAGATGCATTCCTTTCACCACTTAAAAACAATGTGCTTCACACACAGAGCATGTGTTACCACTAAAGGATTATAATAAATAAATGTGTTCTATTTTCAGGTGTAAACATGTTTTGTATGGGGGGGATCATAAAGCTGAACAACTGTCTCTGTGGTTAGTCGTCTCATAACTGTAAGTGTTTGTCAGTATATCTGAAATGACTACGTTAGCTAGCTAGCTAGCTAGCTTACAGCAGATCTGCAGTGACATCAGAAGGAGTCATGTGATCACATTGTTAAAATAAGACCATAAAACATTTCAGGTGAGTTTCCAACAACAGAGACAGTTGTTCAGCTTTATAATCCTGAACGTCACCAAGCGCTCCGTCCCAGCTGTGTGCGTCACTCTTCAGTGTCCCCTGGTCTCCCAGCTGTTTGCGTCACTCTTTAGTGTCCCCTGGTCTCCCGGCTGTGTGCGTCACTCTTTAGTGTCCCCTGGTCTCCAGCTGTGTGTGTCACTCTTCAGTGTCCCCTGGTCTCCCAGCTGTTTGCGTCACTCTTTAGTGTCCCCTGGTCTCCCGGCTGTGTGCGTCACTCTTTAGTGTCCCCTGGTCTCCCGGCTGTGTGCGTCACTCTTTAGTGTCCCCTGGTCTCCCGGCTGTGTGCGTCACTCTTTAGTGTCCCCTGGTCTCCCGGCTGTGTGCGTCACTCTTTAGTGTCCCCTGGTCTCCCGGCTGTGTGCGTCACTCTTTAGTGTCCCCTGGTCTCCCGGCTGTGTGCGTCACTCTTTAGTGTCCCCTGGTCTCCGTTGTGTTCTGAGCTTCTTGCAGCGTTGGGTTCCTGCAGCTTTTAGTAAACGCTGCGCATGTCTCCTCAAGCTGCTGAATGTTCTCTAAATGCTGCATGTGTTGTCAAGTTGCTGAAGATGTTCTTCATGTGGAACATTTGTGTTTTTATATCTGCATCCTTTCTGAAACTGCAGCACGTTTCTCTTAATGGAAGAGTTTTGGAACGTTGTAGCGCGTTTGATGGCCACCGTACTTTTCTCAGTTTTTAGTTTTTCCATTCGTGGGGGCATGAGAACTTTTCTGCAATAATTCCAGGTGAATAACTTCCCTCCATGCAGCAGTTCCCTCTTTGCTCCACCAGTAGCTCACAGATATGTGGTCAGAAAGAGTCCCTTTAAATATTGGCGTCAGATAAATATCCAACATGTTAGTGAAGTATGCTTAGATTAACTCCCACTGTACATTTTACATTTATGTTCAATTGAAGATTTAATAATCCATTCCTGGCACAATTAATGTAACTTATAAATATATGACTTTAGTATCTGTACATAGAGTGTAGTATTTCTGCAGTGACACTCACCTGGGCAGAGGGCGCTGCAGGTGATCTTCTGCACGGACATGCCCTCGCAGAACGCCCCCCCGTTGAGAGGCGCCGGGTTAGTGCAGGTTCGAGACCTCTTTTGCACCCCCCGGCCACACGGCACGTTGCAGGGAGACCAATCTGTCCACAGAGACCATCCGCCGTTCACTGCAGAGAGAGAGGGCAGAGGAGTATAAGAGTGAAATAAGTGTTAAAAAAATATCACCGGTCCCCGGCTTGAGCTTCAATCTCAGGATCCATGTATTTATGATCCTCTCCAGAATGGAAGTAGTCATCACACACAGAGCATCAAGTAGTTCCTGAACAGTGTCCTTCACATGCTGATATCCAAGAGAGGGAGTTACACAGTCACAAGATGGAGGAATAGAAAGCAGTATTCAATGTTTACTTCAGATTAGCTCCACGTCAGAAATGATCATGCTTGTCATATGTCTATCTCCATAGAGGCTGAATCATCATGTTAATCACATAGCTATCATATGCCTCAAACAGTCCTGATGCTCTTCTAGGTAATCATACATCCTGTCATGCACACAGCTACAGTTGGGATACCTGTGTTATCATGTTACTCTCAGATTGGAGGAGGACATTCAGTATTTTCCCGACAGCACTGTTCTTGTTGTGCTTAGTTTGAGTCTTTATGGTTTATTGCACTTATTGTACGTGGCTTTGGATAAAAGCATCAGCTAAATGCTATGTCATGTAATGAATAATACGCTTTTAAAAACACATTTGATCAAATATATACATTTCTTCCTAGAGAAAAGGGTTTTAATGATGACATTTTTCCAGATTCATGAGAACATAGCTGTTATAACAGAAAACTACGGAAGAGGATTTGGGCCACATGTTTTTGGGGGATGTTAGAAAAATGCCAGAATGTTTCAGAATAATATTATTAAATTATTTTTTTACTTTTCCTAAAATTCGGACTATTTTTATCTGACCAAAAACAAAAATAACTTTTCGTCAAATCTCGAAAAACCCTCTCCCATGTGGCCCAAATGCTCTTCCGTTGGTAAAAAAATGATTAATTTACAAAAATAATATGAATTCAATAGCTGATACCAAACGTTAAGTTCAATATATATGAAAAAACACCCAAAAAATTACAAATATAAGAACAAAAAAGGAAATATGATTGTGAGAAATTTCCACGTATGAGTGTATATATGGGAAAGCAGTTATAAAAAAAGCAGATAAATTGACTCTTAGGCATTTTTTGAAGCTTTTTATACAGAAAAAAGGTATTTTGATATGTGCGGAAAGTAGGGCTGCACGATATATCGTGTCGTGACTATAATCGCGATATGCAAACGGACCCGGTGATTAAAGGTCAAAACACTGAATAAAGTAGTTTCATGTGTTCCTCCAGGGCAGTTTGGCGCTGCTAACCGAGCTAGCTCAGCTTGTCGCTCTGATAACTTAAGATCCAGACGTCCGTGACTAAAATCCTTCATCCGGTTAAATATAGTTAGAAAAATACCAATTGTATAGCATTAAGGTTCAAGAAAGGATGGTTTGCGGACAAAAAAAACTGTCTTTTCCTCGCAGGGGACCAAAACAATATCGCAATCTCAGTTTTGTCCAATATCGTGCAGCCCTAGCGGAAAGTCATTCGATATTTAACTGATTTAATGTAACTCAGGAAAGTCATTGTGCTTGATAAATTCACTCCTGAGTTGAGATAAAGGATTGTTAATGCAGTTAGTACACACCATAGTTTACTCACACGCTGTTTACACGCCTCTTCACTGTGTTTGGTTTCTACACCAGTGATTAACACACCCATCGCCCTCTTTATTCCAACACATGTATTATTCAGTGACTCAATTTACTGCCTCTCATTTAAAATCAATGTGTACTTTATGAAGGGAAATAAGCCACTGTGTCTTAATCTCATTGAAAAGAAATGTTGCTTGTTAAGTATTTATCAGCCAGAGGCCCTGCAGGAACATTTAGCTTCCAAACAGATCAGAGAGGAAACTGCTTCTTACACCGAGTACACATAACACTATTTTAATGCTAGACAGGAAGTAAACACTAAAGGGAACAGCAGAAGAAGACAGGCAGAAAGTAAACACTAAAGGGAACAACAGAAGAAGACAGACGGGAAGTAAACACTAAAGGGAACAGCAGAAGAAGACAGACAGGAAGTAAACACTAAAGGGAACAGGAGAAGAAGACAGACAGGAAGTAAACACTAAAGGGAACAGCAGAAGAAGACAGACAGGAAGTAAACACTAAAGGGAACAGCAGAAGAAGACAGAGAGGATGTAAACACTAAAGGGAACAGCAGAAGAAGACAGACAGACAGGACGTAAACACTAAAGGGAAAAGCAGAAGAAGACAGACAGGAAGTAAACACTAAAGGGAAAAGCAGAATAAGACAGACAGGAAGTAAACACTAAAGGGAACAGCAGAAGAAGACAGACAGGAAGTAAACACTAAAGGGAACAGCAGAAGAAGACAGACAGGAAGTAAACACTAAAGGGAACAGTAGAAGAAGACAGGGAGGACGTAAACACTAAAGGGAACAGCAGAAGAAGACAGAGAGGAGTAAACACTAAAGGGAACAGCAGAAGAAGACAGGAGGAGTAAACACTAAGGGAACAGCAGAAGAAGACAGACAGGAAGTAAACACTAAAGGGAACAGCAGAAGAAGACAGACAGGACGTAAACACTAAAGGGAACAGCAGAAGAAGACAGACAGGAAGTAAACACTAAAGGGAACAGCAGAAGAAGACAGGGAGGACGTAAACACTAAAGGGAACAGCAGAAGAAGACAGACAGGAAGTAAACACTAAAGGGAACAGCAGAAGAAGACAGACAGGACGTAAACACTAAAGGGAACAGCAGAAGAAGACAGACAGGAAGTAAACACTAAAGGGAACAGCAGAAGAAGACAGACAGACAGGAAGTAAACACTAAAGGGAACAGTAGAAGAAGACAGAGAGGACGTAAACACTAAAGGGAACAGCAGAAGAAGACAGACAGACAGGAAGTAAACACTAAAGGGAACAGTAGAAGAAGACAGACAGACAGGAAGTAAACACTAAAGGGAACAGCAGAAGAAGACAGAGAGGACGTAAACACTAAAGGGAACAGCAGAAGAAGACAGACAGGAAGTAAACACTAAAGGGAACAGCAGAAGAAGACAGACAGGACTTCTACATGACATGTTACTTGTTAGTCGCTTTTATCCAAAGCGACTTACATCCTCAATACTGTGGGCAATCCCCACAGGAGCACTTTGGGGTGAAGTGTCTCAGGGACACACCGACATGCTGACTGCAGTGGGGTTTGAACCGGTGACCCCCTGATCCGAACACCAACGGACAACCCACTGCGCCCACGCCTTACCAGAGTATTTTTAAACGTGAGTATCTGTACTTCTACTTGAGTAAAGGATGTGTGTACTCTTGCTATCTCTGCTGTTATATATATATATTGAGCGTAGTGACAGCGTACCGAACACGATGACGTTGGCGGTGGCGCTTCTTCTCTTGGACACAATGTTGTTGGCCATGCAGGTGTAGTTCCCCGAGTCGGAGAGCCGCGCCTCGTTGATGATCAGGTTGTGGTCGGCTCGCGTGTCGATGTTGACGTCGGTCAGAGAGCTCAGCAGCTCGTCGTTTTTCAGCCATTCCACCTGCAAGAGATAATTGTGGAGGAAATTCTCAAGAGAAACTGATTGATGATTCATGGACAAAGTTTCAAAGTCAGTCCTGTTCAGAGTTTTTATGATAGCAGTCACTTAAAGTAAAGAACTACCTCAGAATAGAATATAATATAAGCATGTATTGTCATTATACAAGTACAACGAGTACTCCTTGTTCTTGTATTTCAATGAGTTATTTTACACCTCGGGACTGTGGGAAACAGTATTTCGATCTTTCTTTGTACAATCATGTTTTGAGATTGATAATAAAGTTGACTTTGACTTTGTAAAGCTACTCCTTTTAAGGTGCCATCGAAACAGACAAGCAAGACACTTAGCATTCATACATACATAAAATAACAAAATAAAGTGCAGGAAAGAACACTCTGTGGTTGTATTACTGTTCAGGTGTGGAGGACATTCTTAAGAGAAACTGATAAATGATTCAAGGACAAATATTGTCTTTTTTTATATTTAATGAAGTAATAAAGAAAGTCAATATCCAAGTGAAATCGATGTCAAATGCAGGAACAGAGCAACTTCCTCCTCAGGAGAAAGAAGTTCTGCTAACAGTCTCTCTATATATTCATGAGAGGAAACAACTGGTCCTATTTGAACACGATCCGTGTATCCATCATTTCCTGGTCTTCTCTAAAGAAGAGGGACCAATGAAAACGTTGTCATGTTGCCGTTGTTCAGCATGGAAACATTCATTAGCTAACAATGACATTATTGTTCTATTAATATAAAGGGAGGTCAGGTACTCTTTAAAACAGCTGCTAGTTATGGGTACTTTTTACTGAAGTACATTTCAAAGCCCTCTTTACTTTGACTTGAGTAAAGAAGTTTAGTCAGTACTTCTACTTTACCAGAGTATTTTAAACACGAGTATCTGTACTTCTACTTGAGTAAAGGATGTGTGTACTTTAGCATCTCTGTCAATGCACCCCCCAGCTGTATAACCCCAAACCTGAAGCCTTTAGACAGTCAACAGAAGCACTTTAACCAATCACCAGCAACAGAGAGCAAAGTAATTATAAATGACAAACTTCGGGACGCTTTAGTGCTTCTTCTGGTTCGAGAGCTGCATCGCTGCCTCTGCAAATTACACTGAGTGTCTTAGGCTGATGGATTTATAGGAAACACGCTTCATAACGAACTCCTTCTGGATGCTAATAGGAAGAGTCTGGGGGCATGAAATGCAATCTGATATTTAATAATCCATTCCTTGCACAATTAATGTATATATAAAATCCTGCTTTATATTTTGTTACTGTAATAGTGTATATTTTCCACATGTATATGTACTTTTTTAATGCTATTTTATTTCTATTTGAGACGTTTACATTTTGGATTGTTTATTTCTAGTCTTTTTAATTTCTCTAATGTACAATGCCTTTTTGAGCTGCTGCAACGCAAACATTTCCCAAATTGGGATCAATAAAGTACTTCTTATCTTATCTTAAAGGTCACCTATTATTTAAAATCCACTTCTTCATGTCTCTTCTACATCAACATGTGTCCCCTCTGTGGAAAGAGACTCTCTCTTTACACAGAGGGGACACTTGTCTCTTCTACATCAACATGTGTCCCCTCTGTGTAAAGAGACTCTCTCTTTACACAGAGGGGACACTTGTCTCTTCTACATCAACATGTGTCCCCTCTGTGGAAAGAGACTCTCTCTTTACACAGAGGGGACACATGTCTCTTCTACATCAACATGTGTCCCCTCTGTGGAAAGAGACTCTCTCTTTACACAGAGGGGACACATGTCTCTTCTACATCAACATGTGTCCCCTCTATGGAAAGAGACTCTCTTTACCCAGAGGGGACACATGTCTCTTCTACATCAACACGTGTCCCCTCTGTGTAAATAGACTCTCTCTTTACACAGAGGGGACACTTGTCTCTTCAAAATCCACTTCTTCGTGTCTCTTCTACATCAACATGTGTCCCCTCTTCTTCATGTCTCTTCTACATCAACATGTGTCCCCTCTTCTTCATGTCTCTTCTACATCAACATGTGTCCCCTCTTCTCCATGTCTCTTCTACATCAACATGTGTCCCCTCTTCTTCATGTCTCTTCTACATCAACATGTGTCCCCTCTTCTTCATGTCTCTTCTACATCAACATGTGTCCCCTCTTCTTCATGTCTCTTCTACATCAACATGTGTCCCCTCTGTGTAAAGAGACTCTGAAAGTTTCAGGAACAAAGATTCTCTCTCTTTTTCTCCTGATCCATTTCTATAAAAACCTGTCTGAAAATGAGCTGATCAGATTTTGGCCACTTGATGATGTCATAACAATTTTTTGTCTTGTGTAACCATTAGCCAATCAGCAACCAATGTAACCCCCCGCCCCCCTACCTTATCACCTGAATCTCCTCCTAGAGCACCATTGAGTTCTTTGTAACCAAATCTCTCTCAGAGGGGCGTGGGGAGGGGCTCCTTATTTTCATCTAAAGTAACAGACAGAGAATCAGCACTTTGGAAACAGGGCTGAAACAGAGGGGATTATGGGATGCTGCAATGATCTGTTTGGTGTTTCAGCCAATCAGAGACAGGCTCTGTATATATCTGAGACCTGTGATATACTGATGAAAACAGTATAATAGGGGACCTTTAAAGTAAATAGAAATGACACGAGGACCCCGGGGAAGATGGATCACGGGTACATATTGACACGAACAAAAAGATTATGAACATCAGAGATCGTTTCTCACATTCTGTCGCAGGAGTTTTAATTTTTCTGTTATTTTGAAGCTAAATCTTCCCCAGATTGCCTTTCAGAAAAACCTCTTCTTCAAAGGCTTCTAGATTCTTCTCCACAATTAAAAGATAGCCTTTAGCATCAGAGGTAAAGAGCTTAGCATCATTAGCAGATAAGAAAACAGAGGAGTGTAATGTCTCAGGATTCAAGCAGCAGATATTTTACTTAAGTTTATTACATGGCTTAGTTGAATACTCGATTCTGATTGGTCAATTCAGAACACGTGACACGTTGTTAATCCAGTAGTACAGACCGCTGTCAAGGACTTATTGACCGTTGTTAAGGACGCTCACATCTGCAGGAAGAAGTCCGGTCGATTTAACTGTATACAGTTTGCTTTTCAAACTGGGACAAGAAACCAGCGGAGAAGTAACGGGGCAGAAACCCTCCTTTTCACGCAACGGTCCAGACATAAAGACATCAAACGGCAAAACACATTCAGTTGCCAGTTCCTTTGGCATCAGGGCAGGGATGTCTAGATACTTCCCAAGGTTTGACATAATGAATTGTGCTACTTTTAAAGCAAGCAACGATGTTTTCAAATCTGTAATCAAAAAGCTCTGCAAAAACGCTATCGAAGCAGTTCCTGCCGTTGCTTCGTAGTTCAAACGGTAACAACGGACTATTTTTTTTCATCAGAACCTTTCATCGGATCAAGAAAGAGAAAGTAAAAGAGGGTAAAAGACGAAGTGCTGGACGTCAGATAAATCCCCAGAAGAAGGCAGAGAGGAAGTAAACACTAACAGGAACACGGTATGGGCTCTGCAGAGTTTAAGGACTTGTTAGTGGATCAGAAACTGAACAGAGTTGGCCAGTGCTGCCGTAAAGTTGTTGTTGTCGCAGTTCCAGCCGTTGGTGCGCCGTGGAACGGAGTTTTTATTTTCTTAGCGGAAGAAATACGATAATTTTTAAGTCAATAAAATCATTTCAATTAATATTGGGAGTGGATTCCTTAGTTTGTTTAGTATCTGGCCGTGTGATAAGCGGGATAATGCGCAGCGACTTGGTCTGATCAGCCCGTCAGGTGTTCTTTTCCCCATAATGACCGCCTCGCTGCACATTCTCCCTTACATTACACAGTGTCAAATTCAAAACTCAATTACAATTAATCCCAATACTTAAATTATCCCAGGGTTAATTGGGTTGAGTTGCTCCATTTTAGAATTAAAAAAATAAAAGATTAAATGAAATAGAATAAAAATATGTTATAAAAATAAAAAGATATATTTTTAAACTTGAAGTAAAATGTAGCACTCCAAGCTAAAATCAAGTTAAAATGTCCAATTGCTTTAGAAAATAATTAAAATATATAGAGGAGGGACAGATACAGATGATTCTGTACAATGAGTGTGTGGAGGATGTGAGGAATGATTCGGCTAATTGGCACATTCGTTTCAATTAGGACGATGTCATCAGTGTTAACCCTGACATAACGAGGAGGGGGGGGGGGGGGGGGGTCAGGGCGACTTTCTTGTGATTTTATTACCCAGAATGTCCCTGAAGGTCACCCCCTCCTGCCCTGCACAGTGTCCAGGTCCTCTACTACTCTACAGGCACACACACACACACACACACACACACACACACACACACACACACACACACACACACACACACACACACACACACACACACACACACACACACACACACACACACACTTCCCTCACAGGGATCACAGGGACTTTAGCCTTTGCAGACCAATGCCTTCTGTTTGGTCTGATGCTGCTGCAACAGAAACATTTCCCAAATTGGGATTAACAAAGTCAATGTTATCGTATCATTATCTTTGCACACCATTGACATCCATCAAAAAACCTAAAGAACACACTACAGGGAAAGGAAAACCCCAAAAGACTAATTTCAGACTACATTTAAGAGTGGTAGTTAAGGTGGTATTTTGGAATGTTAAGGAGTTAAGGTGGTATTTTGTGAGTTAAGGAGGTATTTTGGAGAGTTAAGGTGGTATTTTGGACAGTTAAGGTGGTATTTTGTGAGTTAAGGTGGTATTTTGTGAGTTAAGGTGGTATTGTGGAGAGTTAAGGAGGTATTTTGTGAGTTAAGGAGGTATTTTGGAGAGTTAAGGTGGTAGTTCGGGGAGTTAAGGGGTGTATTTTTGAGAGTCGCTGATCAGAGGGACTCATCTTGGATTAAAGGCTTTCATTGAGGGAATCTGGAATTGGTTTCATTGTTCATTTCACACTTTCTCTCGGAGTCACCGCTCAAAAGAAACTCATTATAGCGACGGCTTTTCCTCCTCTTGAGTTAAAAAGATCCGCTCACACCTGTGATATCTGTGAAGGGAGAGTGGGGGGTTGATCCTGGAAGTGGAATTACAAAAAGCCCGTCCTACATTTTATTAACTAAAAAAGGTAAATTACACTCTGTGGACACCATGACTGGGAGAGTTTCTGTATTTGTGAGAAGCTAAATGTGAATAAAGAGGTATTTATTTTGCTTATCAACCGTTGAATTGCATTAAATGTAAATCCGGATTACGTTTCCAAAGAAATGTTTTGAAAATGCATTTAAAGCACACAGTACTTTTTTTATGGAAATACATTCACATTTTGAGGTAAATTAAAGCAGGTAACGCCAAGAACAAATCTGCATAAATCTTTAACCCTTGTCTTCCTATCAACTGTTGTCCTACCTTTGACTTTTTATAAAGTGTAAAGTGTTAATAATCATCCAAATCTATGTTACACCTTTTAAACCACGTTATTTTGACCACATGTTGTCTCCGATTTTGTGTAAATGGAGCTTTGGACCATCATTTCAAAAAGAAAAGCTAATTTATGAGATAGAAAACACTTTCTTTGCTCTAAAGATTTTACAAATTGACCCCAGAAGACCATAGATGCTATTTCAATAAAACCCAAAACCTAATGAGAGTGATCATTATTCTTATCCTGTGCTGAAACGTAGTATACAAGAAACCATGTTATTTGTCTGCCACTGACATTAAATCAACCTTTATCTCGACAGAAAAACATTTTGGAACGGGTCAAATTCGTCTCGAGGAAAAGAGGAAGGTTATAACAGTCTCAGAGTGAAAAGAGAAAACCACCAGTTAAACCATCCATTCTCGAACGTGCTATTCATGAACTAGTTGTACTTGTAGAAAACAACTAAGAGGTGTTCTAATGAAACATTAGAAATCTTTGAACACTAACCAGTGTGGGGAATTAAAGTACTTTACATATATCACCTTGGTTCTTGAAATGACTAGATTTATAG
Organism: Dissostichus eleginoides; assembly: GCA_031216635.1. Taxonomy (NCBI): domain Eukaryota; kingdom Metazoa; phylum Chordata; class Actinopteri; order Perciformes; family Nototheniidae; genus Dissostichus; species Dissostichus eleginoides. The sequence goes on along the minus strand of CM062269.1, from coordinate 2,051,799 downwards.
AAACCTTAGTGTGGGAGGGTAACGGTCTGAGGAACGTTTATGTTTGGATGCTCATTTGCTTGCCTTTCTTATCAATTTATGATTTTGTTTGAGTGTAATTAGACAATTGTAAAATGTAGAGTATTATCTGGATAGCGAAATGTAGAATGTTTCATATTTGGGATGTGGTCGGTGAGTCACATGACCACAGTCAGGTCAGAGGGCATTGCCATGGCAACGTGGGTAAGAGGCAAACTGGCGGCAGAAGAGGGTGTACTCATGCCGTTGAAGTTATCTACAGGGTTCAAGAGGCGCACACGGTAAATGTGTGTGTTCATATTTAAGAGTGTGCTTTACACTTTCTTTGTACCGTTTGTGTAAAATTAAATTATTTTGTGACCCACTGATTTTGCTAATGTGTTTATCTATGGGCGTAAGAGACTGTAACGACTTAATGTAAACATTCAATTGTTAATTTCTTATAGTTTACACGGGGTCTTCGGAGAAAGAGAGCGAGAGGGAGAGAATAAAACTTCAAAAGACATCGGTATGTTCGTGGCCTTATTTATTGGACCGGTGTAGCTACAAACATCTTGTTTTGTTTCTTCGTTCACTAACCAAAACAATGAGCTGAAAGATGCTTAAGGTAAATGAGTTTTGGGCCGTAAATAATAACTTCCATAAGTGCAATCAACCATGAAGATCCAAACTCAAAAAGCAAGAATCCTGCATTAGCTTTCAAAAAGTAAAACATTCACAAGTGCTGAAGGTATTTGGAGAGTTACGGTGGTATTTTGTGAGTTAAGGAGGTGATTTGGAGAGTTAAGGAGGTATTTTGGAGAGTTAAGGTGGTATTTTGGAGAGTTAAGGAGGTATTTTGGAGAGTTAAGGTGGTTCTTGGAGAGTTAAGGAGGTATTTTGCAGAGTTAAGATGGTATTTTGTGAGTTAAGTAGGTGATTTGGAGAGTTAAGGAGGTATTTTGGAGAGTTAAGGTGGTATTTTGGAGAGTTAAGGTGGTATTTTGTGAGTTACGGTGGTATTTTGGAGAGTTAAGGAGGTATTTTGGAGAGTTAAGGTGGTATTTTGTGAGTTAAGGAGGTATTTTGGAGAGTTAAGGTGGTATTTTGGAGAGTTAAGGTGGTATTTTGTGAGTTACGGTGGTATTTTGGAGAGTTAAGGAGGTATTTTGGAGAGTTAAGGTGGTATTTTGTGAGTTAAGGAGGTATTTTGCAGAGTTAAGATGGTATTTTGTGAGTTAAGGAGGTGATTTGGAGAGTTAAGGAGGTATTTTGGAGAGTTAAGGTGGTTCTTGGAGAGTTAAGGAGGTATTTTGCAGAGTTAAGATGGTATTTTGTGAGTTAAGTAGGTGATTTGGAGAGTTAAGGAGGTATTTTGGAGAGTTAAGGTGGTATTTTGGAGAGTTAAGGTGGTATTTTGTGAGTTACGGTGGTATTTTGGAGAGTTAAGGAGGTATTTTGGAGAGTTAAGGTGGTATTTTGTGAGTTGAGGTGGTGATTTGGAGAGTTAAGATGGTAAGATTAAGATTTGACTCGAGGAAAACAGGAAGGTTATAACAGTCTAATGTTAAAAGAGAAAACCAACATGCAATCAACCAAAAAGCAATAATTCTGCAAGTGCATTAGCTTTCAAAAAGTGCTGATGCACTGCCTCCGAATAACAACAACATTTATAAGAGATAGATACAGTTTGTTTTTGGGACGAGGTGCAGTCAGCAATCTGAAACCCAATGTACTTAAAAAACTGAGGTAAGCAGCAGAAAAACATGTCAGAGCTTCAGTTTATGGAAGATAATTGGACGGAGAGTAAACTGTCAGAACCGTTTTCACTGTTGCACCTCCGTGGAGATTTCTGCTAAAGTCAACTGATGAAACCTCATCAAATGTAAACCGATTCTGACTAATTAACACTCTCTGACTTTACGCTGACGCAGTGATTTCTGAGTGGTATTTTGGAGAGTTAAGGTGGTATTTTGTGAGTTAAGAAATGACATCATGCTGAAAGACTTGTCGGGGGTAAATATAACTTTAAAATGTTTCCAAAGTGTGCACACTCTTCTCCAAATGCATTATGTCTCATTCCATACGTGGTGCATTATACCACCTCGAACAATGGACAGGTGGTAGATGTGTGTGTGGGACGGATTTAAGTGGAGGTCAACTTCAGACCCTTAATGTTTAAATGATTTAACGTGGAAATGGAGGAGTGATGTTGGGTTAAAAATAGTTATACTGTAGGCTGAAGCAAAACCTCTTACTACTCCTAAGTCCAAACAAAGCAGCGCAGCGTGAGAGAGGGGGGGTGAATAATGCAGAGAAATGGATGAAATATTGAGGCGCGTTTCAGCTGCAGGATGTATGTCCAGAAATCACTGCATCAGAATAAAGGCAGCGAGCGTTAATGAGTCCACCTCAACTCTCCAAAATACCACCTTAACTCTCCAAAATACATCCTTAACTCACAAAATACCATCTTAACTCACAAAATACCACCTTAACTCTCCAAAATACCTCCTTAACTCTCCAAAATACCATCTTAACTCTCCAAAATACATCCTTAACTCACAAAATACCATCTTAACTCTCCAAAATACATCCTTAACTCACAAAATACCTCCTTAACTCTCCAAAATACATCCTTAACTCACAAAATAGCTCCTTAACTCACAAAATAGCTCCTTAACTCACAAAATACCATCTTAACTCACAAAATACCACCTTAACTCTCCAAAATACCTCCTTAACTCTCCAAAATACATCCTTAACTCACAAAATAGCTCCTTAACTCACAAAATACCTCCTTAACTCACAAAATACCATCTTAATATTATATTATATAATATACTGAGTGACTGAGGGTTTGAATATCCTATGTTTAATAATTCAACATGCTATGTGTCATTTTTATTTTATCCAAAAGAAAAGAGAACAAAATGAAATTCAAGAGTAGGAGTTAAGGTGGTATTTTGGAGAGTTAACCTGTTCAGCCTTGAGCCTGTTTTTCAGGACTCAGGCTCGAAAATGACATTCCCAGAACAAATGACTATATCTTCACTTCTAAAAGTGGTAAATTAATAATCTGTTTTCTCAAAGCAATGATAAACCTGTGAGTTGGATGTAGAAGAGTCAGAATCAATATAGATGTTTTTATTTTAAAGTAAATTCAGATTGAACATAGTAAAACATTTTAAATTATAGTGTCCGTCCAAAAAGAAAACATTACTTATAGTGAAAACCACCCTTGAATGATGGGATGGTAGACTAAAAGCTTTAGGAATCCAAGCTATAACATGTGATAAGTACCCTGTATCAAGATTGATGCAAAACAAGTGACATTTGACCTTTTTAGAGAGGTTTAGGGGGAAAAACCCACTTCTGGGGTCATTTGGGTGGATTTTCCATATCTCTCGCCCTCCTCGTTCGATTTTGATGATTGACATCTCTTTTTAACCGTTAGAGCCAATAGGATCGAGGGGAAGTTCCTAAAATCCATCTAAACATTACCCATTGGTGAATGAGTGCCAGCAGCCAGAATGCCCCGGAACCGGAAGCTCTCATACACTCTCGTAGCTCTCATAGCAACTATATATGAAAACTCTGTTTTTGCCATAAATATGACGATGGATTATCAGTAATCATTTCAAAGTGACACAGGCACATGGATGAACCTTCAGCAGCGTTTTATGCGTTGTAATGCCATTGAACACAACTTTTGATCAGAAAACAGCAAAAGGTAAGACGTATTGGCCGTTTTGGCTACGTAAAGCTAAGTTGTGTGTTGTCTGGTTTTGCCTTCGCTGCCCTGAGTTTTGGTCGAGTTAAGATGGTATTTTGGAGAGTTAAGGTGGTAGTTCGTGGGAGATAAGGGGGGTATTTTTGAGAGTTAAGGTGCTAATTTCGACAGATATGGTGGTATTTTTGAATGTTTTTATCACAAAGAAAGATACAGAACATGAAATGTAAGAGTAAAATCCAGCGAGAACCCAAAACAGACTGAACTTCTGACGTCTGTATTAATGACAACCTGCAGGTTATGAATTCTCATTTCTCGTATCCAACACGATCTGAAGTCTCTCTCCCAGAAGGTCCTCAACCTCTCTGAAGCTGACCCTCCCTCTCAGCTTGTGATCAGCCTCACCTCGGCGACGGGCACCCCCTCCCCTGAGGGCGGCAGTGCAGAACGATCATCATGTTGATGGGAACCTCCTTCCCCTGGGGGTCCTGCTCAAAGTTCTTCCTCAGGTCTGTGAGGGAGATAAGAGCAGCTGTCAGGTGTCAAGTGTTACGGTCATTCAAACTAAACCCTCCCTACGACCTTCAAAAGCCTCGGGGAGGATCTGTGTTTCATATTCTGAGGACAAGGTGGTTCAGAGGATACACCGAGTGGAAAAGTGCAGCAGGAAGTCTCGATCGTCCTGGGGATTCATGTGCGGAGAATAGCTGGACGAATGAGTGTCAAACCTGGGTATGACTTAGCATTTCCTGTCCCCTGGTCTGGAGGTCAATGGTTTTCTGAATACGTTTTCGGTTGTTATCATGAAATAAAGTCTGTGGTTAACACAAGCTGGAGAGATTTTTATTCCACAACTAAAATACGTCAGCAAATACCCCACTGGTGAATTTAAAAACAGAGGTTGATAACAAGAGTCTAATGAGACGACTAAGTGCCATCACGCCCAATATTAGCCGCCTTTAGCTTAGCGGTGGTGACGTGAAGTCATGTGACCGTGCTGTAGTTCCTTTATAGCCCAACATTAGCCTCCTTTAGCTTAGCGGTGGTGACGTGAAGTCATGTGACCGTGCTGTAGTTCCTTTATAGCCCAACATTAGCCTCCTTTAGCTTAGCGGTGGTGACGTGAAGTCATGTGACCGTGCTGTAGTTCCTTTATAGTCCAACATTAGCCTCCTTTAGCTTAGCGGTGGTGACGTGAAGTCATGTGACCGTGCTGTAGTTCCTTTATAGTCCAACATTAGCCTCCTTTAGCTTAGCGGTGGTGACGTGAAGTCATGTGACCGTGCTGTAGTTCCTTTATAGCTCAACATTAGCCACCTTTAGCTTAGCGGTGGTGACATGAAGTCATGTGACCGTGCTGTAGTTCCTTTATAGCTCAACATTAGCCTCCTTTAGCTTAGCGGTGGTGACGTGAAGTCATGTGACCGTTAAAATCTCTTTAGCTTTTGTTAACCACAGACCTTATTTCAGATTAACAACCAAAAACATACTCAACAAACACTGAGAAAGGAACAGGAAGTGCTACAATCCCGAGTCATTTCAAGGTTTTAAGTCTCTTTGCAAACACCAGCTTCCTTTTGGAAACAAATCCATCTCCTCAGACTAACAGTGTTCTTGCTCAGTTCTTCATATCACCATACTGCAGATCTCATAATCTCTCTGAAACATGGCCCTGATCTCTGAGATGTTTCTGTAAAACTCACAGGCGATGCGGACCGTGGCCTTGCGGCTCTTCGACGTCCCGAGGTGGCTCCAGGCGACACAGAGACACCAATAATCCTCGGGGCCGTGGAAATCCTCCACTTGCTGCCGGGACACATTGATCATCACCTCCCGAACCTTCAGCCCTGAGACAACAGAAGAGAGGAGGTTAGAAACGCTATATTACACACTTTTATCCAGAGAGACTTACAGTGGGTGATGAGGAAAAACATTCAGAACAACAAGGAATGCTTTAAGAACATAAGCTAAGTGATTAAAGGTGGGGTAGGTCAGTTTGAGAAACCGGCTCGAGATACACGTTTTGTTATATTCCATGGAATGCTCTGAACATCCCGATAGCAATGAATATCTGAAGTGCTTTGACAATAAATCCATAAAAAAACATCATCTGTGGAAGCCGTGGCGCTGTAAAAAGCACGACCAATCATCTGAGCCGGCCCGGCTAAAATGACTGGATGGCCTACCTGCCTGTCAGCCTTCCATCTGTGCACTAACTTATCTCGTGCCCTCATTGGTCATGTGCGTTCGTGTGTGTTGGAGGAGGGGCTCTGTGAGGAAGTGGCAGATTCTAGCTGGTTTCTCCAAAATGACCGACCCCACCTTTAAGATGGTATTTTAGAGAGATAAAACACTTAGTGGAGAGCTTGTACCTGTATTTTTAGAGTGTATATTGTTATTTCTACTTAAGTAAAGAGTCTTATGTGAGTTAAATTGGAATTTTTGTGAGTTAAGGAGGTATTTTGGAGACTAAAGCGGGACTTTTGGAGAGTTAAAGGTGGTATTTTGTGAGATAAGGAGGTATTTTTTTAGGGTTAAGGTGGAATTTTTAAGAGTTAAGATGGTATTTTGGTGGTTAAATCGATTCTTCTGATTGTTTTTGGATAGTTAAGGTGGTATTTTGTGAGTTAAGGTGGAGCAGAATAATTGTAATTGTTACAAACATAATTGTTTTTGTTTTATTGGCCGAGATGCAGTTGAACACCCTTTAATGAAAACCTGGTTTCAGGTTTCAGATACCTCGTTTTGAGACGATTTATATAAACTTTAGGTCCAGTTTGGATTTGGTTTGGTTGGATATTAAAAACTCCGTGTTTCCCTAAGAGCATTTTCACTTTTGGGCCATTTTGTTGCGTAACACTTCAGGTTAGATTATTTTCAATGCTGGATGAATGATTTATTATTAATGGTCGCTTCCCAAAAGAACAGCAGCCTAATATGATAACTCTGCAGCCATTTTCATGCATTGAGTTTGACATCACATTCGTCCAATCAGCCGCAGATGATTTGCAAATGATATCATAAGCCAATCAAAGATCATTTATTGTCAACCAAACAGAAGCAGCTTTTAGTTTCGATGCTGTGCAGATGAGTCCTTTGCAAATGGACATATGAACTACCATCATTTTCTTTTATGAATTGCCTTCTTTTCATGTCATTTTCTTTATTTTGCGTGTGAACGCAATGTGCTAAACAACCTAAACACATGTGGTGTTTAAAGGGTTCACACAACAAAAACAGCGACACAGAATTGAGAAACGACATTTTTTGCACCACATATAGAAGGAGATGAATGCATTTGGAGAGGAGAGTGCACATTTTGGAAACATTTTAAAGTTATATTTACCCCCGACAAGTCTTTCAGCATGATGTAATTTCTTAATATTATATTATATAATATACTGAGTGTCTGAGGGTTTGAATATCGTATGTATAATAATTCAAAATGCTGTGTCATTTTCATTTTAGCCAAAAGAAAAGAGTACAAAATGAAATTTAAGAGTAGTAGTTAAGGTGGTATTTTGTAGAGTTAAGGAGTCAAGGTGCTATTTGGTGAGTTAAGGAGGTATTTTGAGAGTTATGGTGGCATTTTTGAGAGTTAAGGTGGTATTTTTAAGAGTTAAGGTGGTATTTTGGAGAGTAAAGGTGTTTTTAGAGAGTTAAGATGGTATTTTGGAGAGTTAAGGTGGTAGTTCGGGGAGTAAAGGTGTTTTTAGAGAGTTAAGATGGTATTTTGGAGAGTTAAGATGGTATTTTGGAGAGTAAAGGTGTTTTTAGAGAGTTAAGATGGTATTTTGGAGAGTTAAGGTGGTAGTTCGGGGAGTTAAGGGGTGTACGGCCATTTTTTGCCACTGAACTACAGAGGTTGCTGCAATTATTTCTTACGCAGTATTTCCTCTTAAACCTGAGAAATGTCACCTTATAATCGCGCAACATGAAATGTCCGAGGATTACTAAAGGTGTTATCATCCTAGAGAGGACATGAATATCAACATTTCATCCCAAGTATTTGCCATATAGATGGAGTTTACATTTCACTCAGTGGGTCAAATCTTAAAGCCCTCTTTCTCTTTAAAGCACATCAAGCAGAACTGGAGCTAATGGATAAACTGAAGTAGGGAAGCTGTGCATTGTAAATAAGCGTCTTTACAGAATCCTTAATCAATACCTCGATAAAAGCCAGTGATCAATGGGTATTATGGGATTAGTTATGCATCGGTTCTGAGGAAAGGCTGACACACAGTCCCTCAGGGCTCTACTGTAAACTCTGCTAACAAGAGGAGCTAAATCAGCTGTGACATGTCATGGAAACTGTGTGTTAACGCTTCAATAAAGAGTGTTTTCAATGTCTGGAAGTGTTAGGAATGAGTGATGCTTTAATGTTTAGGATCAGAGTCAGGTTTATTACAAAGTGACAAACCAGGAAATTGCCTATTGTGATAAATAACGGAAATATAAACAGAGTCAGAGGATTTCAATATGCAAAAGAGTAAGCAGAATAGGACAAATTACTCTCAAAAATATAATATGTCCAGGATAATAGTTGATACGTGGTTGCAGAAATGTACACAAAATACAGAGGAATGTGCACGATGATTAGTTTTAAACACATGTTGGAAGAGTTAGAAACACATTTTCCACGTATTATTAGGTCAATTCTCGCAGAAATGTCCAGTTGCTCTTATTCTATTGAATGCACTAAAGAAGAAACCCTCAAAGGCAACATGCTGCCCCCAGTTGGAGATGTTCGTCACCCTGTCATGTGTCTTAGACGGCGATACATTTTGGAGAATTAAGGTGGTATTTGGTGAGTTAAGGAGGTATGTTGGAGAGTTAAGGTGGTATTTTCTGAGTTAAGGAGGTATTTTGGAGACTAAAGGGGGACTTTTGGAGAATTAAAGGTGGTATTTGGTGAGATAAGGAGGTATTTTTTGAGGGTTAAGGTGGTAATTTTGAGAGTTAAGGTGGTATTTTGAGAGTTAAGTTGGGCATTTAGAGAGTTAAGGTGGAATTTTTAAGAGTTAAGATGGTATTTTGGTGGTTAAATCGATTCTTCTGATTGTTTTTGGAAAGTGGAGGTGGTATTTTGTGAGTTAAGTTGGAATTTTGGAGAGTTAAGGTGGAGCAAAATAATTTTAAGTGCTACAAACAGATTAATTTTGTTATTGGCCGAGATGCAGTTAAATATACTTGTTTCAGGTTTCAGATACCTCGGTTTGAGCCGATTTTTATAAATCTTTAGGTCCAGTTTGGATTTGGTTTGGTTGGATATTAAAAACTCTGTTTCCCTAAGAGCATTTGGAGTTTTGGGTCGAGTTTGGGCCATTTTGTTACGTAACACTTCGGCGATACAGCACCCATTTCTATTCTGAGTCATCGGTTTAGGGGTCTGTAAACCCACAGCGGGATTAAAGGCGATGTGCAGCGAACGGCAAAACACCAACACCCTTCATCTCTGTGACAAATAACTCTTTAATCTGACACACTCTCACTAAAGTTAAACAGACTTCCCGGTGAATACCAATTAGATAAAAGGCTTCACGCTGCTGTCAAATTAAGAAAATGGAGAGCATTTTGCGGCGGGGGGTCCCCACTGTGCCGGGGTTTGAATGACAACAACAGAAAAGTGGGCTTCTGTCTTCTGTGTTTTTGAAAAGCTGTTACAAATGAGGCGTTTTGTCCTCAATGTGGCGCACTGCGGTGAGTAGACGGTGATTGACAGGTCTGCAGAAAGAAGACGCTTAAGAGGAGGAATAAACAAAGCAGCCGGCTGGAGAGAGCGAGGAGGAAACAGTGTTTTACTCTCAGCTTCATAACTCACTAAAATGACCTGGAAGTCTTCAGGTTTTCCTCCACGATAAGAGCGGCTTGACTTCTCTGGCTGATAGGAAAGGAGCTTAAATGCTTCTTTTATAGTCTTCTTTAGGAGAGACGAGACCATCCTTTACAAAGAAAAGGAAATAAGGCCGTCCTACATTTAATATTACGCACAATGCGGCGCGTTCACAGAAAACATCTGATCGTGCCCAACAAACTCAGATAATAAGTTAAGGTGCTTATTTAGCATTTTACATCTTATGCCGTAACTTGCTGCATTGCTTATATGATTTAACCGTTTAAGACTTTGTAAAACACTTAGCACAGGACTTTTACTTGTATATTTTAAGCGTGCAATGTTATACTGAAGTAAAGGGTCTGAGGTGAGATAAGGTGGTACTTTGGTGGTTAAAGTTCTTATTTGGAGGGTAAATGTGGAGTCAAGGTGATATTTTGCAAAGTGAAGTTGGTGTTTGGATGGCTGACGCATGTATGATATGTTTGATATGTATATATATGTGTATCCTGATTTCCCTTTTTTCTTTCTGACATTTCTTTATGCTTTTTTTACCGATAACTGCACTGTATTTTTCCTGCAAATTGCTTTTGAATGCTTGGGAAAAGGAAATGACGGATGACTCCCCGTGATGCCCGGACTAAACACTGTGTCTGTTCGCCACTGAAATAGAAAGACTGATGGATGGAGACGATGCAGGAAGATTTCTCCTCTGAGCGACAGGTGGTTTACGTCTGTTTTTATGCAGAGACAGACCTCATTAGAGTCAACACTTGATCTGTTCTCCTCCGCGATCCCCTTCTACATCTCAACAGTTTATTGGGTTGATACATCTGAAGCATTCGAGCCCTGAGGGGAAGTCTGGCATTGTGTTTTCTGTTTGTTTAGGTTGTTAAACGCTGTCTTCTTGTCACTGCTTATGTTTAATTCGTGACTAACTCTAACCCTAACTTGACATGGTCTGGTTTCTTTATATTCTGCAGTGACTGATGCATTCTCAGGGCTGTGTTTCTGTGAGTATGGATACCAAAACAATGAAGAATCAATTGCTTTTTAAACATAGAAGAACAGCAGGAATCATGGCGACGCTAACATCAGAGTATGAATGGGTTCACTAACATAACAGAAGGAGACGATCGTCACCAGGAAAAGGCAGCGTTGGTGTTTGTTCAATCTTGTAGTGAGCTATTCAAAAAATATATTGACTGTCGTCTAAGACTTGTTAGCGTCATTAAGTCGTTTTAGTTGCCTCAATTAGACCAAACCTTGCAAATGGCTTGTCTGAAAGTCATCAGTGTTGAAGCTTTCATAGGCGTTTTTTTAATTTAAAGGCTAAGAGATTTACACAAAATTGGATAAAAACAGCGAAATAATGTATATCGTATATATTAACATTATTGGCTCTGATTTGGTTATTAGGGTTGCTTCCATAAATGCAAGAAACAGGTTTAATGCCAGGTAGGTTGAAACATACGAGGAATTTGACTTGAAGTTATGGTGCAGACATACAAATTAAATACAAATAAAAAAACAGATAGAAAACTATTTGAAGAAACTATAATAACATCAAATATTACTGTTGTACTATTCCAAGGAGGTGCACCCGATAATGAAGGCCAAAGTGTTTAACAGTGTATTTGGCAAGACGCATATCTTCAGACGCAAACTGAAAACGCATCAATTTCGACTCTACCTCCCTCGGCAATTAAAGGTCACCTAGTATGCAAAACCCTCTTCTTCATGTCTCTTCTACATCAACATGTGTCCCCTCTGTCTAAAGAGATGTCTCTTCTATATCAACATGTGTCCCCTCTGTCTAAAGAGATGTCTCTTCTACATCAACATGTGTCCCCTCTGTCTAAAAAGATGTCTCTTCTACATCAACATGTGTCCCCTCTGTCTAAAGAGATGTCTCTTCTACATCAACATGTGTCCCCTCTGTCTAAAGAGATGTCTCTTCTACATCAACATGTGTCCCCTCTGTCTAAAGAGATGTCTCTTCTACATCAACATGTGTCCCCTCTGTCTAAAGAGACTCTCTCTTCACACAGAGGGGACTCATGTCTCTTCTACATCAACATGTGTCCCCTCTGTATAAAGAGACTCTCTCTTTACCCAGAGGGGACACTTGTCTCTTCTACATCAACGAAAGTTTCAGGAACAAAGATTCTCTCTCTTTTTCTCCTGATCCATTTCTATAAAAACCTGTCTGAAAATGAGCTGATCAGATTTTGGCCACTTTATGATGTCATCACGATGTTTTGTCTTGTGTAACCATTAGCCAATCAGCAACCAAGGTAACCCCCCCCCCATCACTGAATCTCCTCCTAGAGCACCATTGAGTTCTTTGTAACCAAATCTCTCTCAGAGGGGCGTGGGGAGGGGCTCCTTATTTTCATCTAAAGTAACAGACAGAGAATCAGCACTTTGGAAACAGGGCTGAAACAGAGGGGATTATGGGATGCTGCAATGATCTGTTTGGTGTTTCAGCCAATCAGAGAGAGGCTCTGGATATATCTGAGACCTGTGATATATTGATGAAACACAAAAATAAAATAAAATAATGACTACTTCCATAAACGGAGAATAGAGATCCACAAATAAAATCTGGATCTACAAATGATCAGATTTCGTAAGTTTTATGCAAATGCTTTTCATTTGCTAAATTTGTATAATTGCAGGATTATAGACAAAAGTGACGCACACAGCTGGAGACCAGGGGACACTAAAGAGTGACGCACACAGCTGGGAGACCAGCGGACACTAAAGAGTGACGCACACAGCTGGGAGACCAGCGGACACTAAAGAGTGACGCACACAGCTGGAGACCAGGGGACACTAAAGAGTGACGCACACAGCTGGAGACCAGGGGACACTAAAGAGTGACGCACACAGCTGGGAGACCAGCGGACACTAAAGAGTGACGCACACAGCTGGAGACCAGGGGACACTAAAGAGTGACGCACACAGCTGGGAGACCAGCGGACACTAAAGAGTGACGCACACAGCTGGAGACCAGGGGACACTAAAGAGTGACGCACACAGCTGGAGACCAGGGGACACTAAAGAGTGACGCACACAGCTGGGAGACCAGCGGACACTAAAGAGTGACGCACACAGCTGGGAGACCAGCGGACACTAAAGAGTGACGCACACAGCTGGAGACCAGGGGACACTAAAGAGTGACGCACACAGCTGGAGACCAGGGGACACTAAAGAGTGACGCACACAGCTGGGAGACCAGCGGACACTAAAGAGTGACGCACACAGCTGGAGACCAGGGGACACTAAAGAGTGACGCACACAGCTGGAGACCAGGGGACACTAAAGAGTGACGCACACAGCTGGAGACCAGGGGACACTAAGAGTGACGCACACAGCTGGGAGACAGCGGACACTAAAGAGTGACACACACAGCTGGAGACCAGGGGACACTAAAGAGTGACGCACACAGCTGGGAGACCAGCGGACACTAAAGAGTGACGCACACAGCTGGAGACCAGGGGACACTAAAGAGTGACGCACACAGCTGGAGACCAGGGGACACTAAAGAGTGACGCACACAGCTGGGAGACCAGCGGACACTAAAGAGTGACGCACACAGCTGGGAGACCAGCGGACACTAAAGAGTGACGCACACAGCTGGGAGACCAGGGGACACTAAAGAGTGATGCACACAGCTGGAGACCAGGGGACACTAAAGAGTGACGCACACAGCCGGGAGACCAGGGGGCACTAAAGAGTGGTGCACACAGCTGGAGACCAGGGGACACTAAAGAGTGACGCACACAGCTGGAGACCAGGGGACACTAAAGAGTGACGCACACAGCTGGAGACCAGGGGACACTAAAGAGTGACGCACACAGCTGGGACACCAGGGGACACTAAAGAGTGACGCACACAGCTGGGAGACCAGGGGAAACTAAAGAGTGACGCACACAGCTGGGACACCAGGGGACACTAAAGAGTGACGCACACAGCTGGAGACCAGGGACACTAAGGAGTGACGCACACAGCTGGGACACCAGGGAAACTAAAGAGTGACGCACACAGCTGGAGACCAGGGGACACTAAAGAGTGACGCACACAGCTGGGACACCAGGGGAAACTAAAGAGTGACGCACACAGCTGGGACACCAGGGGACACTAAAGAGTGACGCACACAGCTGGGACACCAGTGGACACTAAAGAGTGACGCACACAGCTGGGACACCAGGGGACACTAAAGAGTGACGCACACAGCTGGAGACCAGGGGACACTAAAGAGTGACGCACATAGCTGGAGACCAGGGGACACTAAAGAGTGACGCACATAGCTGGAGACCAGGGGACACTAAAGAGGTGTTTTGCATTAACAGGTTACAGATGTACACATTGAGACACATCGACCTCCATAACCGTCCATCAGACCTGCAACACGCGTCCGGAAGGATTCAGTGCTGAGGAATTGAATGTTTAGTTTAACGTTTGAGAGTGAATCTGCTGCTCACCGCGGCTGAGTTAGTGGTTTTGACAGGTAGGAACCATCGATCAGAGACTCTTTTCTCCTCGATAAACCCCTCTATGCTTTAGAGAGAAAACACTGAAAGGAGCACAAGCTGTTTTTGATTCACCTCGCTCTGCCGGCGCAGAAAGAATGATCCACATCCTCTTTGGTTAAATAGCTCGGGGAATTTATGGCACAAAAATGTGATCACCTGAGGTATATATCACACATATTTCACAGATAAAACCACTTAGTTTTATCTGCTTTTGCTGCACCTTTGCACCTCCTACACACAGCTACAGAGCCTCTGCTGAATTCTTGGAGTATAACTGAGGACACTTTAGATCTCAGAAGCAGCATTAGCACATTAGCGTCATCCTCCATCAGGGTCTCATTAAGAGCGCTGCAGGTTTAAAGCTGACAGCAGAATCCTGCAGGTGCTCTGCTGTCAGGACTGAGGCTTTGTTCAGAACCAATCCCCAAATTAGCCACCATTTCCCTCTGCCCACTTTCCTACTGAAAATCTGGCAAAAACACACATATATAGAGACATTTCTCCCGTCTTTTTTGGGAGGATATATGGTGGCCGACAAGTGCAAATGCGCTGCAATGGTAAAAAGCATTTCCAAAAGACACGCATGAAGAAAAGTCCTCAGCAACTTGACAACACATGCAGCATTTAGAGAACATTCAGCAACTTGAGGAGACATGCGCAGCGTTTACTAAAAGCTGCAGAAACCAAACGCTGAAGAAGCTCAAACACAACGGAGACCAGGGGACACTAAAGAGTGACGCACACAGCTGGGGGACCAGGGGACACTAAAAAGTGACGTTTCTTCATGTGTCTTGTCACATTTGTGTTTTTATATCTGCATCCTTCCTGAAGCTGCAGAGTTTCTCCTGATGGAAATGTTTCTGACGGTCGTAGCGCTGTCGGCCACCACAGAGAGAAAGATACACGATAGCACATCAAGACAAAGCTCCATTAGGCCCACTGAAACCAGAGAAGGTCCCAAACCACAGCCCTGTCTCCTTCTAAAGATACCCCAATGCAAGCTGGGAAAACTGTGAAATCAAACCCAAAACACACCGCTCACAACCGACACAACTCGCTCTGTTTTGAATCGGTGGGAAACAACAGCAATTATTCAGTGGTGTGCCGTCAGCAGGGCCTTCTCTGCTGGCCCTGTCACCAATAACATCAAGTGTGTGTACAATGTTTTTTCATGAATATTTAGTTTTAATAGTATAATATCCTCAAAATGAAGTAAGGTTTTGTTGAGGCTGAACTGGAATCTCCTACATCAAAAAGTCACTTGAACGCCTCACAGTTATCTTAGTTGGCGGGGGCACAACATGTACTGCTAGCCTTTTGTTGAAAGACGACACATTTGATTGGTAATAAGCATTAGTGACAGATTCATCAGCCAATCAGATGCTGATGTTCAATGACAGTGTCCTGAGCTAAACTTCTGTCATGAACTTCCTTCGTAGCATCGATCTTATTTACAAGTGACGGGTGAGCACGTTACTATTCACGTCATTTTAGAGCGACGTGGGAGTGCGCAATGACACAAGTTTAATAATAGATGACTTCACTGATCAATGTTGGGACATGTCGTCTGCATTTAACCCTTACCTAGCTGACTGTTGTGATTGTTGATCAGCTGTTGTATTGTTGAGAGACTGTTTGGCATAATGTGCGCATCATCTGATCATGGCTGCGTTGGCTGGAACAGAGACGTGTAAAGTGTGTGTACTGTATGTGCTTTTCAATTGTTGACTGAAGGCCCTGTCTAAAGCCCCACGGTACGCCACAGCAATTAGACATACGGCTGCTCGTAAACAAAGAAAGAGGATAAGTTGTTTTGGTTTCTGCATGTTGAGCTAAATGCAGATTGATGCATCACGTCGGCCCACTCGAGTGAACAGTCATTCTGTTTATTCTCTGTGTGCAGGGTTTAGTTTGTGTGTCCGCATTCATCCCTTTCCCTGTTTCTGCTTCAGGTGGCGTCTGTAAAAAAGCGGTTTTACTACACCGCCATATTGAGCACATTAATTCTAATCATTGGCTGCAGACTGGAGCAGAATTTGTCTAAATTAAAGACCGTATTAGCTTTATTTTCTCTGCAAGTGCAAGTCATTGTGTTGCAGTACTGTGGTGCAGAGAGGGACACGGGGAGTGGAGACTACAAGACATACAGTTTGTGTATGACTGGAGAGAAAACTGCATTTAGATTCTCCGCAGGAAGTTAAATCTGTTAGAACTGGATGTGGGGGTACTGGGGCTTTTATATGAATTTCATCACGCTCACTTTGAATGAGCACACATTCCTAAAAACAACTTTCTTTTACAATAACCGCCATTAAGTTTCAGACGGAGATATACGCCGGGTCCCGAAAAACTGAGGCGAGATGCTAGAAGTGTGTGTGTGCTTGTGTGTGTGTGTGTGAGGCGGGGGGATTAGGGGGTCATCACTAAGCACAACACTGCCCCAACCCCACACACACACACACACACACACACACACACACACACAATAAAGCTCCAACAAGACCCCCCTGGGTGACATGAAAGCTGAGTTCTGAAGCCGTTTATCGGCCTTCACACTACACACACACATTCTTGTTGAGTTGTAACTCTGAGGACCACTGTTCGGCATTATTGATTGTTGTTGTAAGTAGTTGTTATCATGATACTTATTTCTGTTGCATGGATTTCCTCTTTTAACGTGTGCTTGCCTCTGTATTTAATGTTACTTTTTACCTTGTGTCTGCACCGTCCATTTGCTACTAAACGTTTCATTTCCGGCCGGATCATATTTAATAGCATAAAATTGCATGTCAGTCTTAAAATATGAATATACAGAACAAGCTTTTGGATAAGGCATTTTTAAGGGAACGTAAAATAAAGATAAACAGAGATTCCAAGGTAAATAAACCAAGGTTGAAACGTTTAATCTTTTGTTACCAATTTGATTCGTCGGGCAAATATATTTGCTCAAATGTAGAATTTTACAAAGTTCTCCTATTTTTCTGAAGGATCTAAAAACAGATGTCTTTCTAATTGCTGAGAAAAATTTAAAGTAACATTTATTTGTTGTTATTTAAGTTCTTTATTTAAATGATTTGCTTAACAACCTACTAAGTACCTTAAACGTGCTTTTCTCTCATCTCCAGCAGGGGGCGCCTCCTCTGGTTAACTGTATAGAAGTCTATAAAATAATGTCCCTACTTCTCTCTTGATGTATTACCTCAGCAAACATTTTCCTGGTGAGTTTATGGTCTAATATCTAGTGTTAAGTCTTTTTCAACCCAGCATGATGTTCATGCATGGTCCCAATAACAGTACACCATAGAGCTTGGCTACCTGTGTTACAACTTTAACACTTATTTCTTGTATTTTAACTTCATGATTCAAGTTCATTTTATATTTTGGGTCGTCTGAAAGTCTTTATTGTATCTCCTCTAATGTCACTTATGTTTGCAAAAAAACAATATGGCAACGACCAAAACACCAATCTTAAGGCTTCAAAACAAACACTTGGGACCATGTGACTACCGACCTTTTCTCTTTGTCTTTCTCTACAATGTCAACTATAAAAAGGTCAAAAAAGACAACCTGCCTCTTCACACCTTCATAGCACCTTCCCAAGGGTTAACATTGGAAATAGAAACACAGTGCATGCGTCGATACGCTGGTGACAGCTCAGGTATTACATCCGAATGTGCTGACTCATCATCAGCGACAAAGGGTTCCTTTCTCTCTCGTAAAAAACAAAACCAAAAACCCTTTGCAGCCTCGTTCTCAGGCCGGGCAGCAAACATGCGGGGAGGCTAAATAAAATCATACCTCGGAAAAGGAGAAGTTATAGCCACTCCTTTCCCCCCAGGAGTCTAAGGTGGCGGTATATAAGGTGTGTGTGTGTGTGTGTGTGTGTGTGTGTGTGTATGTGTGTGTGTGTGTGAGGTGTATTGTCCGGGCCACATTCGGTTAACAACCCCATTAACTGGCTCACAAAGCAACCCCGGGGCAAAGATAACATCAATTCCGGCTTTAGAGGCCATTATGTTTCAGACGGAGATATACGCCGGGTCCCGAAAAACTGAGGCGAGTAGCTAGAGGTGTGTGTGTGTGTGTGTGTGGGGGGGGGGTTAGGGAGTCATTGGTAAGCACAACACTGCCCCAACCCCATCCTGACCCCCACACACACAATAAAGCTCCAACAAGACCCCCTGGGTGACTTGAAAGCTGAGGTCTGAAGCCGTTTATCAGCTTCAGACAGGCCTTCACACTCTACAAACACACGTTCTTGTTTAGCTGTATCTCTGAGGACCACTGTCCGTCATGATCGATTGTTGTTGTAAGTAATTGTTATCGTGATATTTATTTCTGTTCGATGGATTTCCTCTTTTAACGTGTGCTTGCCTCTGTATTTAATATGTAGATTTTGACCTTTCCGCGCCGTCCATTTGCTATTAAAAAGTTCATTTCCGTCCAGATTCATATTTAATAGCATAAAATTGCATTTGGTTCAATTGCAGTCTTAAAATATTAATATACAGAACGAGCTTTTGGATAATGCATTTATAAGGGAATGTAAAAATAGAGATAAACAGAGATTCTGCGTTCACTTTTAATGTCAAATCACACAAACCAGTGTATGTTGAGAGGACCGTCTTTCTGCGGCCGTCAAAGCTGAGACGTTCAATGGAGATGCACAAAACTGTGAATTTTCCTCCATGTCTTGAGCAGTTTCTTACTTAATCAATACCTCCTATACACACAGACACACACACACACACACACACACACACACACACACACACACACACAAGCGACTCCACACATATATCGTCTAAAATATGCAAAGACACACGCTGTAAAGACACTATTAACATACATATGGGCACTAACACACACCTCGGCAAAACATTGTTTCATCAATCAAACACACACACACACACACACACACACACACACACACACACAAACACACACACACACACACACATACACACTCTCATTATGTGCATACATGCTAAGCCAATACAGGCAGTACAAATAATGCCAATACACACAGCCAGATGGCTCACAATGCACGCAAACTCCTACACAAACACACAGATAAAGACCCTACACACACACACACACACCCACACCCACACACACACCCACACCCATACACACCACACACCCACACACACACACACACACACACACACACACACACACACACACACACACACGTTGCCGCTCTGCAGTGTGTGAGGCAGCGGTTCCCCCCCTGCTTACCGGTGATAACATTCACACTCCACAGAAGCTGCAGAGAAAGGTCAATGATTTTCTTTTTTTTTAAAACTCTCTTTCTCCTTCCTTCTGCTGCATCCGTACTTATTGACTCCATACGGAAATGTGTGTGTGTGTGTGTGTGTAACTCCGAGTGCTTAATAGCCAGATTCCTCTGAGGGGGGATTAACCGCCTCAATTAAAATCACATAAAGGAGAACGCAAGCATTTTAACAGCATAAACACGTCTTCAGGAACAAACACAGATGAAGAGTTTCCCCTGATGGAGACCCCCATCCTGATGAGGGACAGCCGTCGAATTCAAGTACATTTACTCAAGTAACTTCTCTAGGTTCACATTGTACCTTATTTTCATTTCAGGTGTTTTTTTACTAGCCTGATGAAGAGTTAAGTTCATAATTACTAGGTACAGTATTTGCTAGTTGCTCCTCTAAAAGCTAATGTCAACCATTGCTATACTGTATACTACTGTATATACTGTATACTCTGAAGCACTGCGACTAAAGACTGTTACTCACTATAGCAAACAGGCAGAAAAGGGAAATATTTAACCCTTTCTAACGGAAAAACAACATATTGCTCTGAATGAGAGATATTCTGCAAACACTTCCAACACTGCGGACGTTCCTGCTTGGCATCAAACAGCATTAGTGTCTACCTCCTTCTTTCAGGGCATAGAAATGTATCCGATAATGCACTTTTTATGGTTTATTTATTGCTTGTGAAGCAGATTTTAGACGTGGCGCTGTAGCGTTAACATTACAGTTTATATTAATGGTATAAAAGTATGTTTTTCCCAATTTTAAATCATCAAGTTCATCTACTAATGTTAATATCTTTTAGCTTTCGCCCTTGCCTTTCCTGCTATACCAAATTTGGAGCAGTTCTCTACCTGAAGCACCTCTTAGCGTAACGTCCAATCAGAACGCTCTGTTACTGCTCCCGTTCATTAGGTTTCTCACACGCTAGATTGTCCTTTTTTTAAATTCATCTACAAACTCTTAGCGTTAGCAGGCAAGTCAGATAGCAAATTGGGCGCAACTCCTTTGTATAAATTATTATACGTTTCACAAATGATATCAGATAGGAGGGAAATAGTATTTTTTGTCTTACGTCTTCATGAATGTTTGGCAGCTGCCTACCTGCCTGGTTAACTGTGTTAGCGTGTCCTAGCTTGATCTAGCATGTCCTAGCTTGACCTAGCGGGTCCTAGCTTATCTTACCTTGTCCTAGCTTATCTTGGCTTGACCTAGCATGTCCTAGCTTGACCTAGCGGGTCCCAGCTTATCTTACCTTGTCCTAGCTTATCTTAGCTTGACCTAGCGTGTCCTAGCTTATCTTAGCTTGTCCTAGCTTGACCTAGCGTGTCCTAGCTTGATCTAGCTTTTCCTAGCTTGACCTAGCGTGTCCTAGCTTATCTTACCTTGTCCTAGCTTATCTTACCTTGTCCTAGCTTATCTTACATTGTCCTAGCTTGATATAGCTTGACCTAGCATGACCTAGCTTGACCTAGCATGACCTAGCTTGACCTAGATTGTCGCTTGTTCTTTTTTTTGGTTAATCTACAAACTCTTTTTGTTGGTATCCTCTGCTATGTCCTTTCCTTGAAGTTATTATCTAATGTTTGTGGGTTTATCTCATTTTAAAAGTGCTTTTTTTTGTATTTCTTTAAGAGCTGAAGGGAGAAATGTTTTCTCATCTGTGACTCCAGACATCTTTTACTGCTACTACTAGACTCATATTCAGTTAAAAGGACAAACAAATATTTGATGAAATGACTGGAATCAAACCAATAGGTGTCGTTTACACTGGGGACGCCAGGGACACGTTTTTAAAACACATATTTTGTCCTAATGACTTTTTTTCAAGAGATAGGTTGTAAAAAAATGTGTTCAACCCGACAGTTTTCTGTAAATCCTGCTGTGGGTTTCCATCCTGAGACACTTCACTCCCCTCTGAACGACACACTAATGAAATCCTGTGGCTGCAGATTCTATTACTGGCTCTCTACCGTCGAGTCAAACCCTTAATCCCATATTGCTCTGAGCTTTAGGTAATATTCTTTTCATAAAGCCGCCTCCATATTTCTCCGTGTCTCAGATATCAGCTGTTATTAGCGGGGTAGAAAGCATGAATGAAAACAGCGGCACAGATTTATCCCGGCTTCAGCAGACGCACTAATAATGTGTCCAAACAGGCCTTTGATGAACGGACGGCTATCCTACTCTGAATATGATTTCAATCAATAGCACCTGTCACTCATCTGTGAAGCAAATGATTCAGACAGTCAGAAAACCATCAAGCAGGAAATCCTTTTGATAATCAGGCAGGCTGTGTTTATCAGAAACAGCTTTCTGCAGACTTTCTGCAGTTAGAAAACATAAAAGAAAATGCATTTAGTCATTTTAATCCATCATGGGCTAATGCACAAATATATACTAAATAATGGAGACATACAGCACATGTTTTAAAGAGGCCCTATTCTGCTTTTTGGGTTTTAATGCGTGTATATGGTCTGCAAAGGCTAACATCCCTGTGTTCCCTTCAGAGGGAGTTTCTCTCCCACACACTATCCCTCTTTAAAGTAGAGACGCTACATACTGATATACACCTGAACATCAGCAGGAGAGGACTCTTTAAAGTAGAGACACTACATACTGATATACACCTGAACATCAGCAGGAGAGGACTCTTTAAAGTAGAGACACTACATACTGATATACACCTGAACATCAGCAGGAGAGGACTCTTTAAAGTAGAGACACTACATACTGATATACACCTGCACATCAGCAGGAGAGGACTCTTTAAAGTAGAGACACTACATACTGATATACACCTGAACATCAGCAGGAGAGGACTCTTTAAAGTAGAGACACTACATACTGATATACACCTGAACATCAGCAGGAGAGGACTCTTTAAAGTAGAGACACTACATACTGATATACACCTGAACATCAGCAGGAGAGGACTCTTTAAAGTAGAGACACTACATACTGATATACACCTGAACATCAGCAGGAGAGGACTCTTTAAAGTAGAGACACTACATACTGATATACACCCGAACATCAGCAGGAGAGGACTCTTTAAAGTAGAGACACTACACACTGATATACACCTGAACATCAGCAGGAGAGGACTCTTTAAAGTAGAGACACTACATACTGATATACACCTGAACATCAGCAGGAGAGGACTCTTTAAAGTAGAGACACTACATACTGATATACAACTCTGTGCAGACAGAAGATTGGTCGAACATAGTGTCATCATGAGGCCAAAGTTGTCTTTTTATCCAGGGAAATATCCTAACATCTCCTGGATGGATTGGCACACAGTTTGGTACATTAACTCTTAGTTTATTGATAATTATTTGGGCTAAATTTGGTGATGCTCTGACATTTTCTTCTCTGGTGAAATTCCTTTACAGCAGCTCGATGTGTTCGGTCCAGAATTATGACCCCAATACAATGTGTAATCATTTTTGCAGGTTTCTCGGTTCTCTATCTGTGACAGTGTTATATTTAATAATGTTCAGAGGCATGTTCAAACCGCTGCTCTGAAATTGAGCCAGTGTCATTATTTCTCGGACAATGCATTTCCATCACGATTTAGATGAGGTCCTCACACGTGTGAAACTTTTAGCTTCCAGCCTTTTGTGGAAATTTCATCTAATCTCACCACTGCCGGTCGCCTTTTGTAATTCAATCCACCTTCGTTAGCATGAAAATAGGTGGATGAAGCCTTTTCAATAAGTAGAAGAAGGCATTACCGGAGACTTCATCAGGATCTCCTCATTCCTGCATTAGTGTGCATGAAGAGTCTGGAAATGAAGGAAGTGGTCCTGATTGGTATTTCTGTCCTCGGCACAGTGATCTCTCTGCTTTGTTAGGATGCTATAATACATCTAACTGACCTGATGAGCACTTTATTACCAGGAAAGAGTCCAACTAAAGCTTCTGTACTTCACTGAACTACAGAAAGTGTTCAGTTGAATAGTGCTGAGAACAGATCAGTCCTGTTTTAGAGAAATACTTCACCAACAACATGATTATTTCTATATCAGTTATTCTTTGACTTTGCACTTCCTTTTGTTGTTGATTTGCGTTAGCAGGCAAGTCAGATAGAAAATTGAGCGCAACTCCTTTGTATAAATTATTATACATTTCACAAATGATATCAGATAGGAGGGAAATAGTATTTTTTGTCTTACGTCTTCATGAATGTTTAGTAGTTTTTATTATATTTTGTATTTGTTAAGTAGTTGTCTGGCTGCCTACCTGCCTGCTTAACTGTGTTAGCTTGTCCTAGATTGACATAGAGTGTCCTAGCTTGACCTAGCATGTCCTAGCTTGACCTAGCGTGTCCTAGCTTGATCTAGCGTGTCCTAGATTGACTTAGCGTGTCCTAGCGTGTCCTAGCTTGATCTAGCGTGTCCTAGCTTGACCTAACTTGTCCTAGCTTGACCTAGCGTGTCCTAGCTTGATCTAGCGGGTCCTAGCTTATCTTAGCTTGTCCTAACTTGTCCTAGCTTATCTTACCTTGACCTAGCTTGACCTAGCGTGTCCTAGCTTGATCTAGTGGGTCCTAGCTTGACCTAGCTTGTCCTAGCTTGTCCTAGCTTATCTTACCTTGACCTAGCTTGACCTAGCGTGTCCTAGCTTGATCTAGCGGGTCCTAGCTTATCTTAGCTTGACCTAGCGTGTCCTAGCTTATCTTACCTTGACCTAGCTTGACCTAGCGTGTCCTAGCTTGATCTAGTGTGTCCTAGCTTATCTTAGCTTGAACTAGCTTGTCCTAGCTTATCTTACCTTGACCTAGCTTGACCTAGCTTGACCTAGCCTGTCCTAGCATGACCTAGCTTATCTTACCTTGACCTAGATTGACCTAGCTTATCTTAGCTTGACCTAGCTTGACCTAGCTTATCTTAGCTTGTCCTAGCTTGACCTAGCTTATTTTACCTTGACCTAGCTTGACCTAGCGTGTCCTAGCTTGATCTAGTGGGTCCTAGCTTGATCTAGTGGGTCCTAGCTTATCTTAGCTTGACCTAGCTTGTCCTAGCTTGTCCTAGCTTATCTTACCTTGACCTAGCTTATCTTACCTTGACCTAGCTTGACCTAGATTGTCGCTTGTTCTTTTTTTTGGTTAATCTACAAACTCTTTTCGTTGGTATCCTCTGCTATGTCCTTTCCTTGAAGTTATTATCTAATGTTTGTGGGTTTATCTCATTTTAAAACAGCTTTTTTTTTGTATTTATTTAAGAGCTGAAGGGAGAAATGTTTTCTCATCTGTGACTCCAGACATCTTTAACTTCTACTACTCTAGTTATTGGATAAAGTAGATTCCACACTACTCTAATTAGTCACATCCGAGCTTCAACAGACTCTGGGGACGCCAGGGACACGTTTTTAAAACACAGATTTTGTCCTAATTACTTTTTTTCAAGAGATAGGTTGTAAAAAATAATAGAACTACTTTAATATTGCCATTGACTGCACCACAGTAAACATTGTAATGTCATTCAGCTGTAGTTCTCTCCACATGAGGCGGTGCTTCAGCGGTGTGTGGACTAATGTGAGTATCATGGAGCTAAACACCGACTGCTTAATGCAGATTTCCAGATTCACTTTGAAAGTCAGATTTGATGCATATTTCATATTCATTAGCTCAAATTAGCCTCGGCTTGTTCATCAGCCACTGACTGACAGCCCCCACCCCCCCAAACTTCTCTTAACCTGCTTCATTAGGCGTGCCACTCCACTTTCTCACACTCCCGTTTCCGAAATTACAAGCCAAACTCACAGACATTTCACTGTCACTTTCCCTATTCGTGCACCAAACTCACCACTAGTAAAAGTACTGATACCACATATAAATATAAAAGAAAAAGTCATGCAAGTGTTTAAGAATACTGGAACATGTACTGTATCGACTTGTTTGGGTTGGGAACCTTTACTTTTGGTACCTTAAGTATATATGAAGCCAATACTTACTTAAGACAGAATTGCAGACTGCAGGTATTTTAGGTATAAGTGATCATTTCAAAAGGAAAAGCAGCAAATCTTCACATCTGAGAAACTGAAACCATATTTGTTTTATGAAAAAATGACTTAAATGTTGTAGCGACTGCCTACATCCTAACACACACCCTCCTGTCATACAACTACACACACACTCCTCCACAAGCCACTTACAACGTCTCTTCAGTTGTGACATCCCATCATTAAAATAAAAACCCCCTTGTCCTTAACATTTGCAAATCCACCTTTTACACTTCCTTTGGCCTCCTGAAATGTAAATCCTTAACACATGTCTCTGTTAAACACTTACAAGACTACAAATACAATTTAACAGAGTATAAGAATATATGTTTTAAATTATTATATGATCATTTGACAGGACATTGAGTATATTTACCTCCGTTACCATCCCTCCCTAACTCCCTGCAGAGCGAACGTCCCAACAGGGTTAGCAATTAGCCGAGCGTCCGATAAGATGGCGATAACGCGTGCCTTTGTAATTGACGGCTACATTGTGTATTGGATTTTCACGGCCAATCAGAGGGGGGGATCAGGGAGGATATTGATTCGGACAAACACTGATAGCATCTCTATTCACACCCTGAGGAATCACTGCGGGACAATAACCTTCAGCAAATGGTGCCGCAGGCTACAGGAAGTGTTTCTAAGCCTTAAACATTAGGTGTGATTCCCGTTACCTCTGGTCATTTAAAAAGAAAACTCCCACCCTCAGGCGTATTTCTGTCTCACCATGTCATTTGTATTAATAATTCTCCAATACAGTATTAGCTATTCTATTCATGTTCCAACCTGAATGTAGGTTGAAATTCACCTTGTCCATTTCCCCACTTCCTGTTCAAACTCTTTTGTCTCAGTTCTTCAGGTTTAGCACTCAAAGCACGTAAACATTGAGTTTTATTAGAGATCATTCTTAGCTACTTAACAGTAGTGTGGCAGCGGGGTGTGGTTAGGGCGCCGGCTGCTGGAGTGATGGGAGTGGCTCGGCCGGAGACCAGACAGCTGATCAGAATCAGGTAATCAGTCACTCAATAAAAGCATGTGGTAACCTGGTTCTGGTCTCTTGCAGTAGACTGGGTCCTGGGAGGAGGACCCTCCATTTCCCAGCCACCTCGGGAAATAGAAGAGCAGACCGGGGTTCATGGAAGCCCCTTTTTTGTGTTTTCACCCTAAGCCTGAAATAAACTCTGCTTGTTTGACGAACCGTTCTTTCATCCATCGTCCTTTTTAACCCTATCGTGAGCTGGAATACTCACAAGTAGTTTTGAGATGTTCTGAAAAAGTCCAAATTTTGAGAAAAAAACTGGATTTTGAGAGTTTCAACAAAAAACGGAATTCTGAGATTTTCTGACAAAGTCCGAATTTTTGAGATTTTCTAAAAAAAGTCCGAATTTTTTGATTTTCTGAAAAAGTCCCAATTTTTTGATTTTCTGAAAAAGTCCGAATTCTTTAGGAAAAAGTCAAAAAAATTGAATTCGTTGTATGCATTTTTTTTTTTGGAAAATCCGAATTTTCAGATTTTTTAAGAAATAGTTACAATTTTCAGATTTTGAGAAAACAGTCAGAATTTTCAGATTTTCATAAAAAGTCTGAGTTTTTGGGGAAATAAATCTGACTTTTGAGACTTCAGAAAATAATGAAAATGTTGAGATTTTCAGAAAATAATAAAATGTTGTGTTTGTGAGAATAGTCTCATACTGTGAACTGGGGTTATTATCTATCACCCTGTGGTTAGACTCGCAGTGTGGACCTGTGTCTACTTTCCAACTACGGTATTAAAGGTTTTTTATTAAACACACAGTTAGGAATTGCTTTGTCTGTTTTTATTCTGGTGTTTTTTGGTTTGCACCTGTTGTTCATTAAACATGCTATATAAATACATTTAAATAGCTTTAATGATGGATCTATTGCTTTATTTAAACGCTGTTAATAAAGGAAGAAGCATTAAATATTGTTTCTCGATTGTACTTAATTGTAGTTTCCCATTACATGCACAGCAGTAATCCGATGATAATAATGAAGACATTAATCTCTTTTCATGGCACACAGGTGAAGCTAACAGCATTAGTAATTAGCTACAGGGAGGCCGTGGAAACGCAGATTTAATTATTGACGTTAATTACACATGTGCTCTTCCTGCCAAGACATGATAAAAGGTCTACTGTGACTCTGTGTGTGTGTGGGTATTTACCAACACTGCTGAGACTAAACGCTTGTTGTGGTTCTGTAGAGTCCATTTAGACTGGTGTGCATTTCCCCCCCACGGTGAGGACTCAAAGCACAGTTTAATTACAGTATTTGCACAAAGAGGGTATCACAGCAGCATCCTGAAATATGATCAGGTTTGAGGGTGAAACTGGAGGGCTATTAAACACACTGCAGTGGAAACAGCATTAACCAAAGCACCGTCCTCATCAGGAATCATTTTTATTGTTGGACGTATTTAGATAATTATCAGGGTTTTGTCTGCACCGGGTAACAAAATGCAGATTTTCCCCGTAAAATGTTAAAGTGATGCCAAAAAAAACAATTTCTGTTCGTCAGAAACGGTTTAATTACTCCAGAAATATGAGTATCAAACAGAGCGTCAGACGGCAGAGACAGCTTTGGTTTTAAGGAGAATAATTATGGGATTGGAGCGTACCATGGCTGTATAATAAGAACTGGATTCAGCGTCGGAGGCGGGGTCTCGTTCTTTCCTATGAGAGCTGCTCATTGGCGCATGAGGACAACATGGCCCAACTTTTGAGAGAGCGAAACGTCACAGATTACCCGTCATGCCTGGCTGTCAGAGCAGAAGTACCCGTATGTGCGCTCACAGAGCATGCGCCCCTTAAGCCCCGCCTCCTGTCATTAAGCCCCGCCCCCCGAGCTCCCACTCTCGGCTCACTAGAATTAATGGAGAGAGAAAATAAATCTAGATTCGGCTTTTAGTGCATTTTACAACTTTAAGGACCGAATGATTCTAATAAGGGCTATAAAATAGTTCATACTGGGTAGTTTATTTAGTTAAAAACAATTATCCACCGATATACAGACGTCTCTTTCCCAATGTTAGTCAATGGAAAAAGGTTGTTGGGCTGGGTGACGTCACGGACTGATACGGAAGTTGCAGTACCGCCGTCTGGACACAACGAATATTGGGCGCAGGAGGCTTGGGGGCTTGGAGCGTACACTGAAACTGAGATTTCTGAGTTTCTTTTCCTTTTCTCTGTAGAGGAAGTAAAGAAACGTATGGATGTATTTGTGGTTTGAGGTGCAATATGACCCAGCAGCTTTAAGACATGAAGACACGATTATTTCCCGCTTCGCTCTAATGCAGTATTTTCACCGGAAAGTGGGCAGGTCCTTAATTTAGCTCATGCTATATTTTTGATTAATATACTATGACCCCTGATCTGTCCTTTCTATGATCAGAAACATGTTTGGACCTGAGAGATTGTGGTAGGATTGACAGGGGGAGTTGTGGAAAATGTTTAATTAAAACCTGCGGAAATAAAACAGAGAAAATAAAACAGGGTCTTTAAAGCTGAAATTAAGGCCCCGTCCACACGGAGATGAAAACGAAAACGAACCGAGGTCGATATCAAAAAAGTTTTCCGTCCACACGGAATCGGCACAAGAAACGTGTCCGTCCACACGAGACCGCTCGAGCTGGAGACGCTGTAGTACATATACCGGGCCTGTAAGTAGCTGCTAAATCCTGGGATGCGTTATCGTTTGAGCGCTCGGTTTCCGCGGTTCCGTTACGGCGGTTCCGTTACGGCGGTTCCGTTACGGCCTCGTGTGGACGGTTCGTCCACACGATAAAGAACTATAGCGGATAACACCCGTTTCGTCTCCGTATGGACAGGGCCTAGATCTACTGTGTGTCAAGCACCAAAAACACTACATTTCCCATGATGCAACTTGTTAGCAACATAGGCCTGGGAGTTTAAAAGGTGTGATTTACTTCTTTTTGGTGAAACTTTTAAATGAAAAGAGGAAGAATGTGTTCCATTTAAAGTCTGGATTTAATTTAGAAAATGACAAACGTCAGATAGTTGGTAGTTAGCGCAGCATCTGAATGTTAAAGCCTCGGGTTATTTCAGGCTTTACCTGGAGTTTCTCACTCTTTTCTGTCAAATCCGCTGATTAAACCCCCCCTGATGAATACCGCCAAGTAAACTTCCTCTTGTTCTTTTCCAGCAAACAAGTGCAGCTCCAAATGTCATGTTGCCATTATCACACAATCACACGGTAATGAACTTCCAGAAGCAATTAAAGTGCCTTTCCTGTGGAGGGACCTTCATGAATTCAAGAAGGAGCCTCTAATCACAGAGACTTCCTGCCGAGGATTCGTACCACTGTTGTTGTTTGTCAAAAAATCCCTTCAGGTGGCCTCCGTCAGGCCGCTAATCAACACGTTTCCACCTGAAAGAAAATAATAGCAGCTAATTGGTATGACTCTCCACTGCTGCCTTCACACTCCAAATCACAGCTCATATCACAATCTGCACACACACCTTGTTGTTACAGAATCTGAGCTTTTGGTTTAAGGTTTCCAGCTGCCGTAGCCTGAGGGTCCGTCTCACATCTACTCAGTAATTAGTCATGGTCCAAACATAGAATCACTTACAGCCTACTCCATTTAATTTCTGAACATGGAATAAACAGAGTGCAACAGAGGCTTAAACCCAATGAATAACAAATGTGTCCAACAAGGAAATGCAATTTAGGCTTTTAAAACCAAGATTAAAAAGGCAAGCCAACAGAATTTAGCTACATATCAACTTGATTGAGGCTTTTAAGTAAGGCTTTAATTTGTATTTAATACGCCTAACAGCAGGGAAACAGGCCAATAAAGCAGGTTATGTTCGAGCCAGGGTGCCTCTTATGAAGCTCTCCATTAAACCAGGGAAATATTCAAAGGGGTACTCCAGTGATTTGCACTTGCAATAAAGTTTAGGAACTCAAGAGACACATATATCTTCTGAAGAAACGTCGGATTTGGTGCAGCACAAGCTGAGAGGTGCTATCTACTGTTTGTCAAGCAACCAAAACACTGGATACTACATTTCCCACAATGCACTCCATCAATAGAAGAGTTCAGGAATGAGTCCTTCCTGTCTCCTCGTCTGGAGGTCAATGGTTTTCTGAATGTGTTTTTAGTTGTTACCCTGAAATAAGGTCTGTGGTTAACACAAGCTGAAGATATTTTAACGTTTTGTTCTATGACATAAAATACCAAAATTAGCCGCCTTTAGCTTAGCGGTGGTGACGTGAAGTCATGTGACCGTGCTGTAGTTCCTTTAGAGCCCAACATTATCCGCCTTTAGCTTAGAGGTGGTGACGTGAAGTCATGTGACCGTGCTGTAGTTCCTTTATAGCCCAACATTAGCCTCCTTTAGCTTAGCGGTGGTGACGTGAAGTCATGTGACCGTGCTGTAGTTCCTTTATAGCCCAACATTAGCCACCTTTAGCTTAGCGGTGGTGACGTGAATTCATGTGACCGTGCTGTAGTTCCTTTATAGCCCAACATTAGCCTCCTTTAGCTTAGCGGTGGTGACGTGAAGTCATGTGACCGTGCTGTAGTTCCTTTATAGCCCAACATTAGCCACCTTTAGCTTAGCGGTGGTGACGTGAAGTCATGTGACCGTGCTGTAGTTCCTTTATAGCTCAACATTAGCCGCCTTTAGCTTAGCGGTGGTGACGTGAAGTCATGTGACCAAGCTGTAGTTCCTTTATAGCTCAAGATTAGCCACCCTTAGCTTAGCGGTGGTGACGTGAAGTCATGTGACCGTGCTGTAGTTCCTTTATAGCCCAACATTAGCCGCCTTTAGCTTAGCGGTGGTGACGTGAAGTCATGTGACCGTGCTGTAGTTCCTTTATAGCCCAACATTAGCCGCTTTTAGCTTAGCGGTGGTGACGTGAAGTCATGTGACGTGCTGTAGTTCCTTTATAGCCCAACATTAGCTTTTAACTTCAGAAATCATAAAGTGGTTTTAATATGTGGAGATTATTTTGCTGAATTTAACGTGTCAATTTCATAAATGTTTGTTTGAGTTTAAATAACCCCCCAAGGTTAAATGAGACTCTCCCCCTACTGATTCCAATTAACAGAATAATCTCTTTAAGGCGAGCAGACCCTTAACAACTCCTTACTGGTAATGAACCATCTCTAAATGAGGTGCTGAATTATATTAAAAAGTGTAATAAACCTGCAGTCTGAGGACCATTTTGTGTGGTGTTGCAGATCATAATAGAGAAGCTCTTTAAAATCAGTCGTGTATATTTCTGAGAGTTAATGCTGATGTGCAGAATCCCCCCCACTGTCAATGCAAGCAGCTTATAATAAGCACATTCTGCACATTTTGCTTGACCTTGCTATGATAACTGTAGCCTGTTGGCTTTTAGGATTAAATATCTGAGACCACATTCACAGTCTTACCGATGTATATAATGAATGTTTCCATGCTGAACAACGGCAACATGACAACGTTTTCATTGGTCCCTCTTCTTTAGAGAAGACCAGGAAATGATGGATACACGGATCGTGTTCAAATCAATAGGCACGCAATGACTCTAAATAATAATGATCACGCCACCAAACACACATTCAGACTAAAGGAACCAGCCTGTTTGGAACATGGAAGAAGTAGAAAGTACAGGTATTTGGGTTCAACATGTAAGAAGTAGAAAGTACAGGTATTTGTGTTCAACATGTAAGAAGTAGAAAGTACAGGTATTTGGGTTCAACATGTAAGAAGTAGAAAGTACAGGTATTGTGTTCAAAATGTAAGAAGTAGAAAGTACAGGTATTTGGGTTCAACATGTAAGAAGTAGAAAGTACAGGTATTTGGGTTCAACATGTAAGAAGTAGAAAGTACAGGTATTTGTGTTCAAAATGTAAGAAGTAAAAATAAAAAGTGGTCAGAAAAATAAGTAGTGGAGTAAAGTACTGATACCAGAAAAATGTACTTAAGTACAGTAACAAAGTATTTGTACTCCACTACTTCCCGGCTCTTTGGAGCGTTTCCTCACCGGTGTTCAGGTCCTTGTGCTCCTGCGAGGCGTGCTCGTTCTGGTGGACCCACTCCCCGTTGCATTTGAAGAAGATCTGCAGGGCGGGTACGGCTCGGCAGCGCAGCTTCACAGGGTTGTTCTTCACGATGTAGCCGTCCTCCGGCTCCTGGAGGAAGTGCGGCAGCGTTCCCGGCCCAGAGGGAGCGGCGTCCGGCTGGGCATCGCCCCGCGCCGCTGAGGGACAACACATCAAAGATAGTTATTTAGAAGAGCTGCAGGAAAAAGGCCAAAAACCCTTGTTCACATACTGTACATACATCGACTTGCAGCCCACTTACACTAACTCACAGTGTATTTAAAGGTCACCTCATATGCAAAATCCACTTCTTCGTGTCTTTTCTACATCAACATGTGTCCCCTCTTCTTCATGTCTCTTCTACATCAACATGTGTCCCCTCTTCTTCATGTCTCTTCTACATCAACATGTGTCCCCTCTTCTTCATGTCTCTTCTACATCAACATGTGTCCCCTCTGTGTAAAGAGACTCTGAAAGTCTCAGGAACAAAGATTCTCTCTCTTTTTGTCCTGATCCATTTCTATAAAAACCTGTCTGAAAATGAGCTGATCAGATTTTGGCCACTTTATGATGTCATCACGATGTTTTGTCTTGTGTAACCATTATCCAATCAGCAACCAAGGTAACCCCCCCCCCCCCCTTATCACCTGAATGTCCTCCTAGAGCACCATTGAGTTCTTTGTAACCAAATCTCTCTCAGAGGGGCGTGGGAAGGGGCTCCTTCTTTTCATCTAAAGTAACAGACAGAGAATCAGCACTTTGGAAACAGGGCTGAAACAGAGGGGATTATGGGATGCTGCAATGATCTGTTTGGTGTTTCAGCCAATCAGAGACAGGCTCTGGATATATCTGAGACCTGTGATATACTGAAGAAAAACAGTATAATAGGGGACCTTTAACATTTACACAATGCATATAGTACACCATGTTTAGTAGATTGGTATATAAGGGTGTATTCTAAAGTATTATGTATATATGGGCTCTGTTCTTGGTCCCCTCCTCTTCTCTCTGTACACAAACTCGCTCGGATCTGTCATTAGCCTGCATGGTCTTTCATACCACTGCTACGCTGACGACACCCAATTAATTCTGTCCTTTCCCCGCTCAGAGACCCAGGTCGTCGCACGCATCTCTGCTTGTCTAGCTGACATCTCTCAGTGGATGTCTGCTCACCACCTCAAGCTCAACCTTGACACTGAACTGCTTTTCCTTCCGGGAAAAGATTGTCCCACTCTTGACTTAACAATCAACATCAGCACCTCTATTGTTTCCCCGACTCAGACTGCAAGGAATCTGGGTGTGACCCTAGATAACAAACTGTCCTTCACTGCAAACATCGCTGCTACAACCCGCTGCTGCAGATACACTCTTTACAACATCAGGAGGATACGTCCCCTCCTGACCCAGAAAGCGACGCAGCTTCTGGTCCAGGCTCTCGTCATCTTACGCCTAGACTACTGCAACTCCCTCCTGGCTGGTCTACCTGCATGTGCCATCCGACCTCTGCAGCTCATCCAGAATGCAGCGGCTCGTCTGGTCTTCAACCTTCCAAAATTCTCCCACACCACACCGCTCCTCCGCTCCCTTCACTGGCTTCCAGTAACTGCTAGAATCCACTTCAAGACACTGGTACTTGCGTAGCATGCTGTGAATGGATCTGGCCCTTCCTACATCCAGGACTTGGTTAAACCGTACACCCCAGCACGTGCACTCCGCTCTGCATCGGCCAATCGGCTCGCTGCACCCGCACTGTGAGGGGGACCCAAGTTCCCATCAGCAAAAACATGTGGGTTTGCTATCCTGGCTCCAAAATGGTGGAATGAGCTCCCCATTGAAATCAGGACAGCAGATAGCTTACACATCTTCCGGCGCAGACTGAAAACTCATCTCTTTCGACTCCACTTCGAGCGATAGAATTACTAACAAAGAATTGCTAACAAAGCACTTATATACTAACAAAGGACTGGCTTATCTAAAGCCAGTTGAGTAGCACTTGAAATGTTTTGGCTCTATGAAACCTGATGTTCTTATGATTCTGTTTCTTCAAGTTTGTATCTTGTTGGTCGAATGCACTTATTGTAAGTCGCTTTGGATAAAAGCGTCAGCTAAATGTAACGTAATGTAATATGTGTGTAGAGTTCTGAAAATGTCTTTTCTACTGAGAAACGTTGTAATTCTTGTAAATTATAGGCAAAACGCTGCTGTGACAAAACAATTTCCCGATGTGAGATACATAAAGTACCTACCTACCTACCTACCTACCTACCTACCTACCTACCTACCTACATACATACATACATACATACCTACCTACCTACAAGGTGACAGCTGCTCCATTATAGCAGAAAATAAAATAAAAAACGATACAAAAATATGGAATAAATATTATTTATACACAGAAAGTTAAAGTAAAAATATTTAAT
Organism: Dissostichus eleginoides; assembly: GCA_031216635.1. Taxonomy (NCBI): domain Eukaryota; kingdom Metazoa; phylum Chordata; class Actinopteri; order Perciformes; family Nototheniidae; genus Dissostichus; species Dissostichus eleginoides. Next base: position 2,016,891 of record CM062269.1, on the reverse strand, counting down.
TATATTTTTAACATAAGTTGATATGAAGGTGTGCACATACAAGATCAAATAAAATGCAATACAAAAGAATATAAATGTTGAATTGCAAAGCTTGCAGAGCTCCTTTCAGGAAAAGGACAATGCAAAAAAACTAAATTAACTTCATGTTTTCCATCTATTTTTAATATATTGTTGTAGATTTTTGTGTTTTGCCTTATAAATTGTCATTTCCTTACAGTATAATCAAGTTTTACACATCCCAGAAATCAGCACAACCTCAGCGTATGATATATGTCACTCATTAGAGACTTATATACAATATAATATGGGATATTTGCCCATAAACATTTTTTTTTTTTAACGGAGCTTGAACTTTACTTATTTCATTAAAAATAACTGCTAACCATAACATTGAAAAAAACATTCAACACAGCCAATTGCACACATTTATTATCATTGTATCAGAACTGATTAGAAGATTCTAACTTATTCTGATCATTAGTTATGCCCATTCTTTGGTCAGTGTCCATGGGCATTTTTTTGCAAGGAATTGTAATTCTTTTTGTCAAGACTACACATAATAAATATCACGGTAGTTCCTTTCCACAATCACACATGGCATGCTGAGCAGATTCGTCTGAATTGTCATCGACGTCGTCACCTTGAAAAATGAGCTCCAAAGCCTCAGCTGTAGTAAACTTCCTTGCCGTACCTCAGTCTACTTTTAAGACACTAAAAGAACGTAGTCCAACTTTTATTTTGTTTTCGCGCGTGTTATTATACCGGCTCTCGTTTCAGTTCACATAACAACGGAGCTGACAGGCAACCCTCTGAATCAGACTCCGATTGGCTGTGACTGCATCCACTCAGAGTGTCCGATTCAGAAACGTGACTCTTACACTCTTTACGTCACAAACAAAGATGGTGGATGACAATAGACCTATAAAACATACAGAAAACGATAAGCAATGCGCCAGAATCAAGGTGAGACTATCCGCATCTTTTAAAACTCTACGCACATCCGTTTCACCGAAATAAGTAAACGCCCCTCAATGAAAAACTTGAGTTGTTTATTGCCGTTTCTGTAGTTTAAGAGGAAAAACACTGCATGTCTCTGGCGGAAACAGCTGAGAAGTTATGACGCTTTGAACACAACGTGATATTTGGGATCGTATACGGCCCCGTGGGTCTCAGAGGGCTAAAGTGTCCAAAAAGCATGTATTCTTAAAACCTTAGAGCATTGGTTCTCAACCTTTTTACACCAAGTACCACCTGAGAAAATAGTTGTCTCTCCAAGTACCACCATATGACCAATGTTAAAATACAGTCTATGCACAGTTCATGCAGGACTCGGAGGCAAATGTATTCATAATAACATTATTTATTGTCAGCCACAGCTACATGTACAGAGGGCAGTCTCTCTCTCTCTCTCACTCATCACTCACTCACTCACCACAAGTGAGAATATAAAGAACAAAATAATAACTTATTCTCACACAACAAATGACAACTGTACATACATGTACCAAATACCAAAGTGTGAATTTCCTATTGGGAATTCAGTTCCACAATAATAATGAAAGCCTCCAGGAGCAGATGAGCCTAAGGGCTAATAGCTCATCTTCAGTCTGCTGATGTTTGCTATTGCCATTTCTGTGGTGGCAAAGTAAAAAGAAAAGAAAAAAGATAACAATTAAGGACAAGTGTGTGCATTTTCAGCTTTTGACCTCGGTCACAGCCTTCTCTCCATTCTTTGCGCAAATGCCTTCTTCCTGAGTCACTTCTCTCCTCCAGGCAGCGTTGTGGCTGTGCATATCACTTTTGCGTTGCTGGCGGAGCCTGCGCTTGTGCTCGGTTGATGACTGTCCTCCTCCTCATTCACTTGTTCACTTTCGCTGGTAATATTCTCCTCTGTAAACAACATCATTCAGCTTTCTTCTTTCTTTAGCTGGCTTGCAACGTTCGCTAATCGTTCGCGGGTAGTATGGTCGTCATTAGCAACGCCAGAAATAAAAAGTTTCTAAATCTAAAAACAAAAATAGCCTATTAGAACTTATTTAAACCACAGTTTCAATTATCTCAAGCTTATTTTAATCTTTGCAGTATTTTGATAGTATGATTTATTTTGTAATTAATGTTATTCAATCAAGCCTCAAACTGATGGCACTTGTCCCTATAGCCTGTTTAAATTGAAGTTGTCTGAGGTCCTTACCACCAGCTGCTCTTGCAGTAACAAGTATTGTACCTTTCTGTCCCAAATGTGCAAAGTAGGGACTGCTTTTCTCTTTTTGTTTACTTAGTTATGTTCTCTGTATTTTATATGTCTGTGTTATGTGTAAGAACGTGTAACGTTGCTGTCTTCTTGGCCAGGTCAGCATTGTAAATGAGATTTTGTCTCAATGTTTTCATCTGGTTGAATAAAGGTTAAATAAAATGTTAAAAAAAAAAAAAAAAAAAATTATTTAAAAAAAAAATTATGTCAGATTCCTCCGCGTACCACTAGCGGGAGCTGCGTACCACCAGTGGTACGCGTACCACAGGTTGAGAACCACTGCCTTAGAGGATTACTTCTAACAGGCGCCGACATCAACCAGTTTATTACGATAACTAAACATCTGTTGTCTTTTAATTACTGTTTATGTCAGAAACTGCAGCATGAATGCCTTCAGATGCAGGAAAACAGCTTGTATTGCTTCCACAGATGTACGAGGAAGTGTGGGATCGTTCACCCGGAGACACAAACATCATTTAAAGCACTAAAACATTTGATCGCATGTGATTCCCCTCCTCCGACACCACACGTCCTCTCTCTGATCCGCTGACTGCTGCGATGGAGAACAGAAATACCTCACTGCAAAAATGTAAAATCTATATTCTACTCATTACTCGTTACACTTGATATAAGACTTAATAACTGAAGTCTTGTTTTTAGACAGGGCATCTTAAGCATCTTTTTAAGTCCAAGTCTCTTAAAAACATCTTATTTTAGAGGAACATCTCCAACAAACAGAAAATGAAGCATTTCTGGCTTTCTTTGTTACAAATTCCCTGATTCTGGTCAAATATAGTTCAACATAAGTTCTCGCAGCTAAATACAAGATGTCATTTATCTAAATATCCCATCTTTACTTCAAGAAATCTCACCAAGCCATTTTGTACTTGTTCTATTGGCAGATTTGTTATTTGGCAGAACACCTTTTTTTTCCAGTGCTCCTCTCACTTTTGCACAACAACTACTGCTGTCCTTTCCTCCGGCGTCTGAACACTCAGCTCTTTCACAGGTAGCAGATAATTGGAACAAGGTGACAATCTACGCTCCATAAAGCCGCCGCTGTCATATTAATAATAAGTCACTTATTTCCTCATTACGCCGGTTAATTTTAACACCGACTCTAAAACGCTCCTTCACTTGTTTCCACATGAGTTAACAGGAGGGCAAACAGGAACATGGCGGACAAAGAGTGAACAGAAATGTGGAGGAAATTCTAAAGAGAAACTGATAAATGATCCGTGGACAAAGTGTCTTTTGTTATATTTAATACAGTAATAAAGAAAGTCAATATACAAGTGAGATCGATGTCAAATGCAGGAACAGAGCAGCTTCATCCTCAGAGGATAAAGAAGTTCTGCTTAAAGTCACATTATATTGTAGAGAGAACATATCCCTCCCTTAAATGATTTGTATTATCTAAACATCCCATCATTAAACCAGTCCTTTAACCATTTGTAAATCCACCTTTTACACTTCCTGAAAGGTCAATCCTAAACATATGTCTCTGTTAAACACATATAGGACTAAATACTATTTAAACGAGTAAAAGGCAATCCGAGTATAAGACATAATCTATATATATGATTTAAATTTATATGAACATTTGACATGACAATAAACAGATTGAAATCAACCATTCAAGAGCGTGTTCTTTCAATTTGAGAGCATCATTTATTGATTTCACGTTCAGATTTTGTATTTCTTTCAGTCAAACCCTGTTTTTGCGCTTAGATTTGCTCTGCTTCTGCTCAAACTGTACGCTTGCACTCAGATATATTGCTGCTTGCACAGATTTCCTGTTTTCCAGTTTAAAACCTTCTCCTCGCACTAGGCTGCTTCTGTGCGCTGACTGCGCTCGTCAAACGTCTGCTCTCAGATTTCTGCTCTGCGCTTGGATTTTTTCTGTGGAACAACCATTTCAAAATCCCTCAACCAATAGGAGGCCGGGTGAAGTGTTGTCTCCTTGCTGGCACTTAGCCTCCTATTGGTTGAGGGATTTTGAAATGGAAATCTGTGCAAGCAGCAATATATCTGAGTGCAAGCGTACAGTTTGAGCAGAAGCAGAGCAAATCTAAGCACGAGCAGGAACTATTTGAGTGAAAGAAATACAAAATCTGAACGTGAAATCAATAAATGATGCTCTCAAATTGAAAGAACACGCTCTTGAATAAAGATAGGGAATAACCTCCATAACACGGGAAATACTGTTTTCACGCCGGGTATTTCTGCACTGGTGGGCCATGTTAACAATACCGTGTAACTGTCACGTTTGAAGGGACGAAATCGTAACATCTTCACGTCTCCCAGCGTGGTAAATCGTCACATGTTCACGTCTTGCTGTGATACCGGGTTTATATTTTTCTGTATGTGGCCCTCGGTGAAAAACGTTTGGACACCCCTGATATAAGGCCTCCTGAATGAGATGTTGTTAGCATTTCACACACTCCCTCCTCGAACAAAGACCTTTTAAAGCACACACACTCTTCCTCTCACAGGGGGAATTCTCATGGATTTTTCTGTACGGGATGCTGAGCGTCAGCAGAACATGGAGCGCCTCCTCTCTCAGGAGCAGGAGGTGTCAGACTAATCCTCCTCGACTGCAGGAGGAAGAGTAGCGTTGAAGAACTGGAGCTGAACTCTGAGGTGCCGGGAACACAACCTCCCATTTGTGCGACTTGTTGGGAAATCCGCTGACATTCTCTCTCACGCTAACCTCCTCATGAACTCGCAAACAAATCGACTCTCAAGAGGAGTTTTTTCTATTTCAGGAACGCTTCCTGCTCTAAAAGCTTCCTCTGGTTTCAGCTTGTAGTGAAGTATACAAACCAATAGACTTGCTTTAAATAGCAACATCAATCGAAGTTCAAATCCATCACCGTTTTGAATCACTGCGTGGTTTTAGGATTCAGAATTCATGGACGTTTGTGTCATTATTTAAGCAGAAATTCCCCCGAATCCCTAATGTATGCATGTCATAATACTGTCTGAATATTAGCTGCTTTTCTTAGATTTTATAGCAGTTTTTACTGAATATTTCTGGATTTTGGTGTGTTCAAAAACGTCAACAAAGTCTGGACCCGACACTGGTTTATACCGTTTTCTAAACAGAAGCAAAGACACGGATATTTAAAAGTAATCTGAAAATATCCCAACGAGTATACAAACCAAAAGAGTTGCTTGAGATAGTTACAATAATCCATCAAAGTGCATTTGTTTCCATTGGAAATGTATCTTGGTTCTGAATCACTGCGTAGTTATTCACGATTTATACACATAGCTCCCTTTAGGCAACTATTTGGCTAAACAGATAAGATGTTTATCCATGAACGCTAAAGAATCATTTATTAACGTTTGACAAATGTAAATATTGGATGTTTTTGACAGAAAACTGTAACATTTTGGAGTATTGGTGGGACACAACAAGTCAAGAACGTCTGGACACGCCAATTCAAAACTTCTAGCAAAAAAAGATGACAGATAAATGAATCGGATAAATACTATTGATAATACATTCTGTATGATAGCGAGCATATGGTGCATAACTGAATGTGACCCAAACACTGGGACTGTTCTGTTTGGATGGACTTTGCTCCACATATCTAGAACAAACTCCCAGAAACCTGCAGGTCCGCTGCAACTTCTTTTTAACGCTGCTTTTAATTGAACTATTCACATCTCACACTGCACTGTAACTTTTATTCAGGTACCTTTGTTATTCATGTTTTATTATCTTTGCTTTTTAATGTTTCTGATGAGTTTTATGCTCTTAATGTCTTTCATTTTTGTAAAGCACTTTGAATTGCCTTGTGTTGAAAGGTGCTGTATAAATAAACTTGCCTTGCATACCACGGCCTGTAATCAATTGTAAAAGGTTGGACGGTATGAAAAGCAATTACACGGCGCATGTGTCAGGCTGTGATTACAGGATCTCAGCCGGTGTTCCTGACGCTCCGACTCTCTGGCAGGTATTGACGGACGGTGCTCTTCCCAGAAAGAGCATCAGAGAACGGGAGTTCATCCTCGTGTTCGCATGTCCTGCTGCTTCTTAGCTTCCCTTTTCTTTCGTGTGGAGGTGTTTCTGAAGGACTGAGGGGTCGATATTGGCGGTTTATTAAATATCAAATATCTGCCACTCATGAAATCCTCCGCTGAGACTTAATGACGCAAGTTAAGAACAATACAAAGTGTGCACAGTTTCACAAAATATGAGATACTTATTTGTGCTCAGGTTTCGGACAGAGGGTGAAAAGAGGCGCTGCAGCACAGGCAGTATGAGAAACAAAGAGGACTCTTTAAAGTAGAGAAACTGATATACACCTGAACATCAGCAGGAGAGGACTCTTTAAAGTAGAGACACTACATACTGATACACACCTGAACATCAGCAGGAGAGGACTCTTTAAAGTAGAGACACTACATACTGATATACCTGAACATCAGCAGGAGAGGACTCTTTAAAGTAGAGACACTACATACTGATATATCACCTGAACATCAGCAGGAGAGGACTCTTTAAAGTAGAGACACTACATACTGATATACACCTGAACATCAGCAGGAGAGGACTCTTTAAAGTAGAGACACTACATACTGATATACACCTGAACATCAGCAGGAGAGGACTCTTTAAAGCAGAGACACTACATACTGATATAAACCTGAACATCAGCAGGAGAGGACTCTTTAAAGTCCAACAGTGACTACGTATTACAAAATATAAGGTTGAGGGTAAAGGCTAGAAAGAAAAAGCAGAATAAATCCAGCAAAAGCCAAAACTGAGAATTTATTTGACAAAGAAATAAATAAAAATATACGCTTTTAAAAAAGAAAATCTAATATAAGATATCTGCCAGTCATGAAATCTTCCACTGAGAAGAGTGTGTGCATTATAACAATAAAAAAGTGTACACAGCTACTTTCTGAAATGCTTATTTGTCTGCTCTTTATAACTTGCAGCTAACTGAATCAACACAATATGTCTTCAGCTTACAAAGTCAAGGAAAGCCTCTCCTCTGAGAAATCCTCAGAGATAGCTTTAATATCTGCAGCAGTGTGTTTGGGGGTAAATCATGTGGTTAGCTGCCTTTATAAGAGAAATATGATGGTAAAACATAATTTCTAAGCTCAAAGCAGTCGAAACAGTGATTCCATATTACCAAATTGTAAATATTGTAAAGTAAAAGCAGAAGAGATCCGGCAAAAGCCAAAAAACTGGGAATTAAAAAGAGAAAAATAACCTATGACGCTATAGCACACAACCACTGTCAAAAACACGCTATGCTTTTAAAAGATAGGAAGAGATGGAAATTGGCAATTTCCCTGGAAGATAATGTGGTCAATCATTCAACCACAGCATTAACAGCCAGTGTGATATGGGAATAAATGGAGCTCCATGTGTGCAGTAATAGACAGCTTGGACTGCCACATTTCAACCATTACTATACAGAATCATGTCTCCACAGTTTCAACCCTTCAACACCCCCCTGTTATAGAGCTCAGCATATTCTCCGTGTTGACACATTGACAGGTGAAACCCGGTGAAACCTGGAGGATCACAGACTGAAACATTCATGCTCGTGTTTCCACGAGACAAGGAGAGAAAATCCCATCAAGGTGCGCTCAGGTGTTGAGATCGCTGCATGAGGCTTTTCAATCATTCTGCTGTTCAACGCAGAGACTCTGAACAGCAGGAGGAGGAGGTGTGATTAATACATCAGAATAAAGAAGAACATTCTGTCACTCTATGTGATTTTGAAAATGAGTGAAAATAATCTCTTTTAGGCTATAAAGTAACTACAGCACGGTCACATGACTTCACGTCACCACCGCTAAGCTAAAGGAGGCTAATGTTGGGCTATAAAGGAACTACAGCACGGTCACATGACTTCACGGCACCACCGCTAAGCTAAAGGTGGCTAATGTTGGGCTATAAAGGAACTACAGCACGGTCACATGACTTTACGTCACCACCGCTAAGCTAAAGGTGGCTAATGTTGGGCTATAAAGGAACTACAGCACGGTCACATGACTTCACGTCACCACCGCTAAGCTAAAGGCGGCTAATGTTGGGCTATAAAGGAACTACAGCACGGTCACATGACTTCACGTCACCACTGCTAAGCTAAAGGCGGCTAATGTTGGGCTATAAAGGAACTACAGCACGGTCACATGACTTCACGTCACCACCGCTAAGCTAAAGGAGGCTAATGTTGGGCTATAAAGGAACTACAGCACGGTCACATGACTTCACGTCACCACTGCTAAGCTAAAGGCGGCTAATGTTGGGCTATAAAGGAACTACAGCACGGTCACATGACTTCACGTCACCACCGCTAAGCTAAAGGCGGCTAATGTTGGGCAATAGAGAACCGCAGTGACGCGTCCTAAAACCCGGAAGTAAGTTAGCATTTTTACCACTTCCGGTTCCTTCGTCAAAAAGCAATGCAATTTCTCCATAGGGTTTTGGAAAATAGCTCCAAATAAGGTCTGTGTTTGACACAAAATTAAGAGATAGATCACGTTTTGTTCTACCACATTAAATACATCAGCAGTGACCCCGCTGGTGATTTCTGAAGAGTTTACGTGTCTGAAAAACGATGGTTGTTAACAAGTGGCATTAGTGGACTACAGAAATGGTCGAGGCCGTTGTACGTCATTACGCCGATTACGTAAACACTCCCGCTAAATTTCTTTCCCCCTGTGTTCTGCTTGAAAGAGAGTATATGCCTATCTTAAGTATCTGTAGTATCTTTAGTATCTTTAGTATCTATATCTTTATCTGACCATCATCATTTATAGTCGTTAATAGTAGTTTTTGGCACCGTAGTTTGAGTTGAGGCGATCTTAAGTTGGCGTGACGTTGAGTAGTGCGACCCTGCCGTTCTAGCTTGTAGTTCCTTTATAGCATAACGTTAGCATTTTGCTTCTGGCGACTAGATTTATGATTCGAAAATTATAAAAGTAGCGTAGATATGTGGAGATTATCTGGCTGAACAAAACGTGATCCCTCTCTTAAATGTGTTTCAACCACAGACCTTATTTTGAGCTATTTTCCAAAACCCTATGGAGAAATTGCATTGTTTTTTGTCGATGGAACCGGAAGAAGTTTACTTCCGGGTTTTAGGACGCATCACTGCGATTCTCTATAAAGGAACTACAGCACGGTCACATGACTTCACGTCACCACCGCTAAGCTAAAGGAGGCTAATGTTGGGCTATAAAGGAACTACAGCACGGTCACATGACTTCACGTCACCACCGCTAAGCTAAAGGAGGCTAATGTTGGGCTACAAAAGAACTACAGCACGGTCACATGACTTCACGTCACCACCGCTAAGCTAAAGGTGGCTAATGTTGGGCTATAAAGGAACTACAGCACGGTCACATGACTTCACGTCACCACCGCTATTTCATATGACATTTCAACTAATCATACAAATAGTAAATTAAAGCATTAGTTAAAATTCTAAATTGTTATTTGATTTGAAACATACATTTACCATTTATCACCACAGATCTCATCTAAAAAAAACAAGTTCCTCCGTTAGCACTGAGAAGGCGCGTTAGCATGATTAGCTTCCCTAATGAGAAGCTAAGCTGCGGCTCATCAGCATCACTTCCATGTCTGATGTTTAAACATGAGCTGTCTGCCTGCCTAATCCTCACAATACTGCTGATCAATCCCCCGTCATTACTCTCCACAGAAATGTTGTTGATTTACATATCACTAAGAAATCCATCACCTTGCCTTTATGTATCACACGATCATCAGATTAAAAATGAATCCCGAGGCATGAAGAGAGAACAGACTCGTGCTTTGAAGAACTTCTCTGTTATGTGAGCTAATAAAACAAATCGCTGTATTCTCTAATGTCCCTGTTTGATGAGCGAGGTGTTTGAGGAGAGTTTTGGAGCTTTATTCATAATTCTGGTGTTTTCTCTCAGTGAAATCATAATCAAAGTATGTTTCAGGGAATGTGCCTGAGAAACAGAAAGTATTAAGGCAGCTTTGTGATGCGTTGGATCTGTACTGTAGTATGTTGGATATGTACTGTAGTATGTTGGATCTGTACTGTAGTATGTTGGATCTGTACTGTAGTATGTTGGATCTGTACTGTAGTATGTTGGATCTGTACTGTAGTATGTTAGATCTGTACTGTAGTATGTTGGATCTGTACTGTAGTATGTTGGATATGTACTGTAGTATGTTGGATCTGTACTGTAGTATGTTAGATCTGTACTGTGTATGTTAGATCTGTACTTGTATGTTAGATATGTACTGTAGTATGTTGGATCTGTACTGTAGTATGTTAGATCTGTACTGTAGTATGTTAGATCTGTACTGTAGTATGTTGGATATGTACTGTAGTATGTTAGATATGTACTGTAGTATGTTAGATATGTACTGTCATATGTTAGATATGTACTGTAGTATGTTGGATCTGTACTGTAGTATGTTAGATCTGTACTGTAGTATGTTGGATCTGTACTGTTGTATGTTAGATCTGTACTGTTGTATGTTAGATATGTACTGTCATATGTTGGATCTGTACTGTAGTATGTTGGATCTGTACTGTAGTATGTTAGATCTGTACTGTAGTATGTTGGATCTGTACTGTAGTATGTTGGATATGTACTGTAGTATGTTGGATCTGTACTGTAGTATGTTAGATCTGTACTGTTGTATGTTAGATCTGTACTGTAGTATGTTAGATATGTACTGTCATATGTTGGATCTGTACTGTAGTATGTTGGATCTGTACTGTAGTATGTTAGATCTGTACTGTAGTATGTTGGATCTGTACTGTAGTATGTTGGATATGTACTGTAGTATGTTGGATCTGTACTGTAGTATGTTAGATCTGTACTGTTGTATGTTAGATCTGTACTGTGTATGTTAGATATGTACTGTCATATGTTGGATCTGTACTGTAGTATGTTGGATCTGTACTGTAGTATGTTAGATCTGTACTGTAGTATGTTGGATCTGTACTGTAGTATGTTGGATATGTACTGTAGTATGTTGGATCTGTACTGTAGTATGTTAGATCTGTACTGTTGTATGTTAGATCTGTACTGTTGTATGTTAGATATGTACTGTAGTATGTTGGATCTGTACTGTAGTATGTTAGATCTGTACTGTAGTATGTTAGATCTGTACTGTAGTATGTTGGATATGTACTGTAGTATGTTAGATATGTACTGTAGTATGTTAGATATGTACTGTCATATGTTAGATATGTACTGTAGTATGTTGGATCTGTGTAGTATGTTAGATCTGTACTGTAGTATGTTGGATCTGTACTGTAGTATGTTGGATATGTACTGTAGTATGTTGGATCTGTACTGTAGTATGTTAGATCTGTACTGTTGTATGTTAGATCTGTACTGTTGTATGTTAGATATGTACTGTAGTATGTTGGATCTGTACTGTAGTATGTTAGATCTGTACTGTAGTATGTTAGATCTGTACTGTAGTATGTTAGATATGTACTGTAGTATGTTGGATCTGTACTGTAGTATGTTGGATCTGTACTGTAGTATGTTGGATCTGTACTGTAGTATGTTAGATATGTACTGTAGTATGTTGGATCTTTACTGTAGTATGTTAGATATGTACTGTAGTATGTTGGATCTGTACTGTAGTATGTTAGATCTGTACTGTAGTATGTTAGATATGTACTGTAGTATGTTGGATCTGTACTGTAGTATGTTGGATCTGTACTGTAGTATGTTAGATCGGTACTGTAGTATGTTAGATATGTACTGTAGTATGTTGGATCTGTACTGTAGTATGTTGGATCTGTACTGTAGTATGTTAGATCTGTACTGTCATATGTTGGATCTGTATTGTAGTATGTTAGATATGTACTGTCATATGTTGGATCTGTATTGTAGTATGTTGGATATGAAAATAAACAATGATGGTGAGGTAGAAGTCCTGACACTGCTTTATGGTAATGAGACACTATAGCTAATTTAATCATTGCCCCCATAATAAATGGGGCAGAAAGTAATGAGACAAGTTAAGACTCATTTTGGTCGGAAAAGGATATAATTCACACATTAATCACTTTTTGTATATTGACACGTTTATTTAATGGAAATGTATAGCTAACTGCTTCAAGCAATAGCTTAGACTATGGAAGCACAATTGACTGAAGGAAAAGTGTGAAATAATACTTACAGAAATACAGAAAACATGTTTAAAAAAGGGGGCTATCATGCTTTGTATGGGTTTCCCTCTCCTGTAGTGTGTAAATATATATCAATTATCTGCCACTCGTGAAATCCTCCACTGAGACTTAATGACGCGACGATAAATGAAGAAACACACATTTTTCTTCTCTAACCTCTCTCCTCAGTGGTTTAATATTTACAGCACTTTGTGTGGAATAAATAAAGGTCAGAACCCAGCAGCGTCATGTCCTTTAATAAAGTCAAATGTTGGGGGAAATCTGCCTAAAAAGGGTGCTCTGGGTGTTCCTTTTCCTGTAGTTAGTTCTATAGGTTTTAGTGCATGTAAATGGTCTGAGAAGGCTAAAATCCCTGTGTTCCCTACAGAGGAAGTTTCTCTCCCACACACTCTTTGTTGAAATTGCACTTCTGTTCTTTACAGCCCTTCTTCTCACATTATCAGTCCAAAAAGCTTGAATGCATTTTCATTTTCTCCTGGCGATCACGTTTAATTGACAGGTTGCACATCTTGTCCGACATGCATTTTTAAAGCAGCTGCTCCTATAGATTCACGTCTTTGGAAACTTTTGATCCAAACAATTGCATGGAGGCTGTCACGGATCATGGGTTTGATTCCTGTATGTGAGCACATTAAACTCAAGGGGTTTCCTTACAATCCAAAGACATACATGTTTTAAACCACATGCATTTTGCTTTGGAGACTTCTCTAAAAGACCTGTCAGGATGTAGGCTTTGTTCCCACCCTGTGCTCAGACCCAATGACCCTGAAACTAAATGTTTGGACTACACAATGCTCAGATAGTGGACAGTAGAAAGACTTTGTGCCGAGTCAGAGGAATGCATTAATGTCTTTGTCTCAGACGGCGGTGAAGCCACCTTGAGCTTTTTCTCCGCCATATAAAGAACCGCGGTAGATTAGATTTATCAGCTCGGGTTTAGAGGCCGTTTCCCCCTGAATCCCACCGTGCAAATAAATCAGAACAGAAAGCCTCGTCTTTGGGATTCAATTCAGCTCAAAAAGGTGCACCGTTCTCCAGAGGTGGGAAGTAGTGGAGTACAAATACTTTGTTACTGTACTTAAGTACATGTTTCTGGTATCAGTACTTTACTCCACTACTTATTTACTTTGACTTCTTAAATTTGGAACCCAAATACCTGTACTTTCTACTTCTTACATGTTGAACACAAATACCTGTACTTTCTACTTCTTACATGTTGAACCCAAATACCTGTACTTTCTACTTCTTACATGTTGAACACAAATACCTGTACTTTCTACTTCTTACATTTTGAACCCAAATACCTGTACTTTCTACTTCTTCCATGTTGAACCCAAATACCTGTACTTTCTACTTCTTCCATGTTCCAAACAGGCTGGTTCCTTTAGTCTGAATGTGTGTTTGGTGGCGTGATCATTATTATTTAGAGTCATTGCGTGCCTATTGATTTGAACACGATCCGTGTATCCATCATTTCCTGATCTTCTCTAAAGAAGAGGGACCAATGAAAACGTTGTCATGTTGCCGTTGTTCAGCATGGAAACATTCATTAGCTAACAATGACATTATTGTTCTATTAATATAAAGGGAGGTCAGGTACTCTTTAAAACAGCTGCTAGTTATCGGTACTTTTTACTTAAGTACATTTCAAAGCCTCTTTACTTTTACTTGAGTAAAGAAGTTTAGTCAGTACTTCTACTTTCACCAGAGTCTTTTCAAACATGAGTATCTGTACTTCTACTTGAGTGAAGGATAAGTGTACTTTTGCCCTCTCTGGCGTCTCCAACAGCAGAGATCCAGAAAGCCGTCGTCACTCAGTTTGACGGGGAAATGAGCAGGAATGAAAGCTTTGTCAGGCAGTCACACCGGGTAATTAGTTTCAAGTCTTTCAATTTAAATGTGCCAGGAAATGGCAAAGGTAACACTTAAAGCATTTCTCTGAGAGAGTGATCAGAACCTGCAGACCTTTCACATTCTCAAACAAAGTACGACTGTGAAAATGTCACTAAGATATTTCACTTGCGCCTTAAATGGACGGTTGACACAGGCTTCCAAAGACAGTTTATCTGGAAGCTGGAGAGAATAAAGTTAATCACAACTGTCTTTAAAAGGTTAACGTTTTAAATTCAAGCTTTTAAATGTGTTCAGAAGTCAGTGAAGCTGTTTTTTAGCCAAATACTGACATGTCTTAAATTTAAAGAGCGCTAATATTCTAATTTTCGGGCTAATACTTATATGAAGTGTCTCTACTTTAAAGAGTCCTCTCCTGCTGATGTTCAGGTGTATATCAGTATGTAGTGTCTCTACTTTAAAGAGTCCTCTCCTGCCGATGTTCAGGTGTATATCAGTATGTAGTGTCTCTACTTTAAAGAGTCCTCTCCTGCTGATGTTCAGGTGTATATCAGTATGTAGTGTCTTTACTTTAAAGAGTCCTCTCCTGCTGATGTTCAGGTGTATATCAGTATGTAGCGTCTCTACTTTAAAGAGTCCTCTCCTGCTGATGTTCAGGTGTATATCAGTATGTAGTGTCTCTACTTTAAAGAGTCCTCTCGTGCTGATGTTCAGGTGTATATCAGTATGTAGTGTCTCTACTTTAAAGAGTCCTCTCCTGCTGATGTTCAGGTGTATATCAGTATGTAGTGTCTCTACTTTAAAGAGTCCTCTCCTGCTGATGTTCAGGTGTATGTCAGTATGTAGTGTCTCTACTTTAAAGAGTCCTCTCCTGCTGATGTTCAGGTGTATATCAGTATGTAGTGTCTCTACTTTAAAGAGTCCTCTCCTGCTGATGTTCAGGTGTATATCAGTATGTAGTGTCTCTACTTTAAAGAGTCCTCTCCTGCTGATGTTCAGGTGTATATCAGTATGTAGAGTCTCTACTTTAAAGAGTCCTCTCCTGCTGATGTTCAGGTGTATATCAGTATGTAGTGTCTCTACTTTAAAGAGTCCTCTCCTGCTGATGTTCAGGTGTATATCAGTATGTAGTGTCTCTACTTTAAAGAGTCCTCTCCTGCTGATGTTCAGGTGTATATCAGTATGTAGAGTCTCTACTTTAAAGAGTCCTCTCCTGCTGATGTTCAGGTGTATATCAGTATGTAGTGTCTCTACTTTAAAGAGTCCTCTCCTGCTGATGTTCAGGTGTATATCAGTATGTAGTGTCTCTACTTTAAAGAGTCCTCTCCTGCTGATGTTCAGGTGTATATCAGTATGTAGTGTCTCTACTTTAAAGAGTCCTCTCTTTAAATCAATAGGCACGCAATGACTCTAAATAATAATGATCACGCCACCAAACACACATTAAAACTAAAGTAACCAGCCTGTTTGGAACATGTAAGAAGTAGAAAGTACAGGTATTTGTGTTCAACATGTGAGAAGTAGAAAGTACAGGTATTTGTGTTCAACATGTGAGAAGTAGAAAGTTCAGGTATTTGGGTTCAACATGTGAGAAGTAGAAAGTTCAGGTATTTGGGTTCAACATGTAAGAAGTAGAAAGTACAGGTATTTGGGTTCAACATGTAAGAAGTAGAAAGTTCAGGTATTTGGGTTCAAAATGGAAGAAGTAGAAAGTACAGGTATTTGGGTTCAACATGTAAGAAGTAGAAAGTACAGGTATTTGGGTTCAACATGTAAGAAGTAGAAAGTACAGGTATTGGGTCAACATGTAAGAAGTAGAAAGTACAGGTATTTGGGTTCAACATGTAAGAAGTAGAAAGTACAGGTATTTGGGTTCAACATGTAAGAAGTAGAAAGTACAGGTATTTGGGTTCAACATGTAAGAAGTAGAAAGTACAGGTATTTGGGTTCAACATGTAAGAAGTAGAAAGTACAGGTATTTGGGTTCAACATGTAAGAAGTAGAAAGTACAGGTATTTGAGTTCAACATGTAAGAAGTAGAAAGTACAGGTATTTGAGTTCAACATGTAAGAAGTAGAAAGTACAGGTATTTGGGTTCAAAATGTAAGAAGTCAAAGTAAAAAGTGGTCAGAAAAATAAGTAGTGGAGTAAGTACTGATACCAGAAACATCTACTTAAGTACAGTAACAAAGTATGTGTACTCCACTACTTCCCACCTCTGATAATGAGGAGAGGTGAGCTTTAATAAGTGGATCTTTTCTCTGTCCACACCCTGGAGACGAGCGTATTTAAACGGCCTTTGAATCTCCAGAACATCTCCGTCTGTCGGGATACAGAAACCTTTAAACGCCTCTAAAGACAGACTCAGATGTTACTCGCTGCGCGGCTGACAGGAAGTAGAAACCTGACCTGGTGTGAAGGTCAAACCTGACAGCTGGAGGATGGATCATTCATCAGGAGGGTTTCAGATGGAGAGAATAGAAATTCCATTCTATTTCTATGTAAATACTGCTATATTTTGTATTATTTGTTAATGTTATTATAGTTTTCTTAAAATAAGTCTATCTATAAGTGGAGACACTACATACTGATATACACCTGAACATCAGCAGGAGAGGACTCTTTAAAGTAGAGACACTACATACTGATATACACCTGAACATCAGCAGGAGAGGACTCTTAAAGTAGAGACACTACATACTGATATACACCTGAACATCAGCAGGAGAGGACTCTTTAAAGTAGAGACACTACATACTGATATACACCTGAACATCAACAGGAGAGGACTCTTTAAAGTAGAGACACTACATACTGATATACACCTGAACATCAGCAGGAGAGGACTCTTTAAAGTAGAGACACTACATACTGACATACACCTGAACATCAGCAGGAGAGGACTCTTTAAAGTAGAGTCACCTCATACTGATATACACCTGAACATCAGCAGGAGAGGACTCTTTAAAGTAGAGACACTACATACTGATATACACCTGAACATCAGCAGGAGAGGACTCTTTAAAGTAGAGACACTACATACTGATATACACCTGAACATCAGCAGGAGAGGACTCTTTAAATTAGAGACACTACATACTGATATACACCTGAACATCAGCAGGAGAGGACTCTTTAAAGTAGAGACACTACATACACCTGAACATCAGCAGGAGAGGACTCTTTAAAGTAGAGACACTACATACACCTGAACATCAGCAGGAGAGGACTCTTTAAATTAGAGACACTACATACTGATATACACCTGAACATCAGCAGGAGAGGACTCTTTAAAGTAGAGACACTACATACTGATATACACCTGAACATCAGCAGGAGAGGACTCTTTAAAGTAGAGACACTACATAGTCAAGTTTAAAAGTTGGCTGTTAATGGCATGGAGCTGATTTAAATAAAAATAACTAAGGAGGCATGTTGTTATGTACTTTAAGAAGTGCAGTAACTAAGTATTTTTACTTAAGTACAGAGACAATTGGTTTGAGTGACATGATGCAGAAACCTGTTCGCTGCCATATTACATTTTTTATTATTATAAGGAATAGCCAGCTGTTAAAAGTGTACTGAAGCGTTTTCACATTAATGTGCGCGCTGAATATAAAAAAAAGGTTTGGCTGTTGGCATGGAGCTGATTTAAATAAAACTCTTTAAGGAGGCATGCCGTTATGTACTTTAAGAAGTGCAGTAACTAAGTATATTAACTTAAGTACACATTTGAGGTACCTGTAAAATCAGATCAGGTTTATTACCAAGCAGTTTCACGAGAAATGATCTGATTTAGAGATTCAGAGCTGTTTTTCAGGAGATTTTAAAGACCCTCTACAACAGGGGTGTCAAATTCTATTTCATGGCGGGCCACATCAGCATTAAGGGTGCACTCAAAGGGCCGGTTGTAACTTTAAGACTATATAAAAATACATATATAAATATTTAATATATATAAAATAATGTATTATATTACATTATTGCCTCTGCATTGGATTATTATCGGATAGCCCAGGGGTCTGCAACCTTTTTGACCAAAAGAGCCATTTTGCCCCCTTTTCTAACAATTATTTTTGTCTGGAGCCGCAACACACATCTGATAGCTTGATAGCTTATAAAGTTGTATATATTGAGTCTGTAAACAACAAGCACACACAAGTCATTGAAAGGTAGGCTATGTGTGGAATAGGAATGGATTAGTGATGTGATGATTTGCAACCTGCAGTACAAGTTAATGTTGATTAATATGTTTTCCTAAAAAAAGTAGACCTACTAGTTTCAATTAGGCCTAATTATCTGACAGTGCAAAGGATCATGTGCCAATACAAGCACTTTAGTTCATGTTCAATCCATAATAACATATCACATGATAGTTGGATCGTTGTGTCTGTGTATTATTAGCAGAGAAAATGTAATGTTTGTACAAATGTATACAATTAACCCGACCAGTCTTTCCAATTACCCAAGGGAGGCCTGACTGAAAGAGTGTGGTCTTTCATCCACTCCCATTATGAAAACCGAAACGCTCAGAAAATGTCACTAAACTAAAACTGTGCTTTAGGAGAACCGTACCATCTCTAAAATAAACTTTTAGTCCAATAAAGTTGAGAGTCTGGAGAACTGTTTAAACTTTTGATCACATTGCTCCGTTAAAGTGTGGCGAGTCAGTGTGACCTCAAAGTTGGATGATGTTTGGCTCTGATCACGTCCCATTCGTTCCTATGGGGGAAACACATCGCTGTTTTTTGTGATTTGCTTTAAAAATGGCTTTGAAATCTCTTAAAAAAAGGTCATAGCACCCCATAATACTCGTATTAACGGTTTGTTTTTTGTGCTTACGTTTCGTGACTAGTAACGCAGCAAACTTTGAGGCCAAGTTATTGTCAGTTATTCAGGATGTTCATGCTATTTGTAGGATCAAACATGGAATTGATTACCCAAAATGTACCAAATCAGCCCACCGGGTATACAATTTTGCAATTTTTAGGATGAAAAAAAATTGCAGTTTTATGAATTACCCTAAATGGATGTAAATAAGCCCACCGGGAGTACATATACATTTGATATGCATAATACTTTAATGGTCAGATGAAGTCTGAAATGCTCCTTGCATCACAGCAGCTCCATGTGTAACATCAACAGACACACATCAAGACACAATACATGACAAACTAACAACAAACATTGAAGATGACAGCAGGATCAGTGAGAGATGCTCAAAGAGCCTTCAGCGTGCATCTGATCTGTAGCTCTGTGTTTACTGAGAGGATTGACTGGAGTAGTCGTTGTTTGTCTATTTGTAGTCTTTTACTTGTCTTCGTGGTGTTTTTGCATCTCTTTTTAGTTCAACACTTTGAGTCTTTTTCCATCCCTCTACTAGTTTCACGTCGTCATAAAGTTGTTTACAATCTCTTTGTTGTCGTTTCACGTCTCATTTTAGTCGTTATACGTCTCTCTCTCTCTCTCTCTCTCTCTCTCTCTCTCTCTCTCTCTCTCTCTCTCTTCTCTCTCTCTCTCTCTCTCTCTCTCCTCTCTCTCTCTCTCTTCCTCTCTCTCTCTCTCTCTCTCTCTCTCTCTCTCTCTCTCTCTCTCTCTCTCTCTCTCTCTCTCCTCTCTCTCTCTCTCAGTCAGATCTGTGCTGAGTCGACTCTCCTCCTCTGAGAGAGAAACGTCAACAGATCACTGGGAGAGATCAGGACGTTCAGAAACTCTCTCTGTCAGCTGTTCTGTCTCACTCCATGTGTGATGGAGGCAGCGTTAGAGAGCAGAGACCGCAAGAGTACACACATCCTTTACTCAAGTAGAAGTACAGATCAGGGTTCATACACTTTTTCACCGATGATTTTCAATGACTTTTCCATGACTTCTCCATGACCTTTACATCATTTTCCATGACCAAAACAATTACTCTTCTCAGCGTACCACTGAAAATGGTTTATTTTAACCTGGAACAGGAAAATAAGGTCTGCATATGAAACATGCTGTGCCTATCTAAAACAAATCCAATAGTAGGCTTACTAGCTTCTACAGGCTTAAGCAACTAACATCTCTCACCAGCAAAACACCTCGTCAGTTAAATGCCATTTTACGTTTCATTACTATACGATACAGTATGTATTATCATTATAGTATTACTATTTCGGCGATTAGATCAAATATAAATTATATTTGATGCAACTTTAGTTACATTTCCATGACTTTTCCAAAACGTTGGGAAAAATATTGTTTTCCATAACTTTTCCAGGGCCTGGAATTAGCATTTTGAATTTCCATGACTTTTCCAGGTTTTTAATGACCGTAAGAACCCTGACAGATACCCGTGTTTAAAAAGACTCTGGTAAAAGTAGAAGTACTGACTAAACTTCTTTACTCAAGTAAAAGTAAAGAAGTATGGGCTTTTAGTGGTTTACAATCCCTTTGGAGTCGCCTTACATCTCATTTTAGTCATTTCACGTCTCTTTGTAGTCGCCTTACATCTCATTTTAGTCATTTCACGTCTCTTTGTAGTCGCCTTACTTCTCGTTGTAGTCATTTTACGTCTCTTTGTAGTCGCCTTACTTCTCGTTGTAGTCATTTCACGTCTCTTTGTAGTCGCCTTACTTCTCGTTGTAATCATTTCACGTCTCTTTGTAGTCGCCTTACTTCTCGTTGTAATTATTTCACGTCTCTTTGTAGTCGCCTTACTTCTCGTTGTAGTCATTTCACGTCTCTTTGTAGTCGCCTTACTTCTCGTTGTAGTCATTTCACGTCTCTTTGTAGTCGCCTTACTTCTCGTTGTAGTCATTTCACGTCTCTTTGTAGTCGCCTTACTTCTCGTTGTAGTCATTTCACGTCTCTTTGTAGTCGCCTTACTTCTCGTTGTAGTCATTTTGCGACTCTTTGTAGTGGTTCTACGTCTTTTTGTAGTTGTTTTATGTCTCTTTGACGTCAGTTTACTTCGGTGTACGTCTCTTTGTTTGACATTTCTTTAGTAGTTCACGTCTCATTGTAGTCATTTTATGGCTCATTGTACCTGTTTAAATGTGTTTGAGTCGCCTTACGTCTCCCTTGAAGTCATTTTGCAACTCTTTGTAGTCATTTTATGGCTCATTGTACCTGTTTAAATGTGTTTGAGTCGCCTTACGTCTCCCTTGAAGTCATTTTGCAACTCTTTGTTGTCATTTTATGTCTCTTTGACATCAGTTTACGTCTCTCTTTAGTTTTTTACAATCCCTTTGTAGTTTTTTCCATCTCTTTATAGTCGTTGTTTGTCTCATTGTAGTCGTTTTATGTCTATTTGTAGTCTTTTACTTGTCTTTGTAGTCTTATTCCATCCCTCTACTAGTTTCACGTCTCTCTATAGTTGTGTACAATCTCTTTGTTGTCTCTTTCCATTCCATTAGTAGTGTCATATGTATTTGTAGTCATTTTACGCCTTTCACAGTACTGGCACAGATCTCTGATCACTGTGAGAGAAAGTGAGCAGCATATTGGCTTTTTATTGCGCTCATAGAGACGCTTTGATTAATGTCTTGACACATCTGTGACCATTATTTCAGAAACTCCACCAAAATCAATAGTGTTTGCTCCGGCTGCCCGAGGCTATGATACACAAGACTGCTTTATTTACCTCTTTATGCTGGAGATTCTGAAGCCTTTGACTAATGAATGAACTGCTCTGATCGACAGTATCTCATCACAGCGGGGGGAAGTAACTAAGTACATTTACTCATACTGTAATTCAGACATTGTACACTCTACTCCACTACAGTTCAGAGGTACATGGTGTACTTCTACTCCACTACAGTTCAGAGGTAAATGGTGTACTTCTACTCCACTATAGTTCAGAGGTACATGGTGTACTTCTACTCCACTACAGTTCAGAGGTAAATGGTGTACTTCTACTCCACTACATGTATTTAATCCCTTTAGTTACTTCACAGATCTGGATGAATGATGTGAAATATAATCAAGTGTTAAATCAGACTTTAGTTCCACCTGGAGTAAATTCACAAGCTACCCTGCAGTATACAAAGTCATTACAACTAGCTGCACCTTTACCAGCTTTGAGAAGACTTTAAGGATCAATCATTATAAAACATATCATATATATTATTCTGAAATGGACCAATCTGCACAATCACTACTTTTACTGTCGCTACTTTCACTATATTTTGATGAGAATACTTTTCTACTTTTACTTGAGGAACATTTTGAATGCAGGACTTTTACTGTAACAGAGTATTCCTACACTCTGGTACTCTACTTTTACTGAAGTACAATACCTGAGTACTTCTACTTTTACTCAAGTACAAGACCTGAGTACTTCTACTTTTACTCCAGTACTCCTCCCACGTGTCTAATAACCTCTAAATGCCACTCTGGCTGCCTCCCATTCACAATACCTTCACCCTTTGCCTCATCAATAATAGGTAAGGAGTGATCTATGCGAGGAGGAGGAGTTTCCGTGGCCTTTTCCTCCCGTTTCTCCCGTTAATGAGGCAGATGTCAGTCAGGCCAGAAGCAGCTCCTCCTCAGTGTGTCGAGTTTAACACAAAAAACAGGGCCCTGCTCTGTAATTGGCTCCTTATGGTGCTCTGACATTCATTAAACTCAATAATGCACTGGAGGCCACTCTCTTGGCAGCTTCTGCCCACAACCCTAATGCCATTAGGCTTCAAAGCCTCAGTGTCAAGCATCGCTTTTGACACCAACTCTCCGTGGAGCTGCTCTAGTATTCAGGCTGTACATCACTGAGCTGCATCTCAATAGAGAGGTGAGGGACCCTGAAGGCAGCATCTCTCTGCTACAATGGGATTCCTCCATTTTGGATTATTGCAGAAATAATCCCTCTTGCAATCGAACGTTTCTGATATTTACACGTTTTGTTCTGTAGGATAATCTCCACATATTCACACCACGTTATGATTTCTGAAGTAAAAAGCTAACGTTGTTCCATAAAGCAACTACAGCACGGTCACATGACTTCACGTCACCACCGCTAAGCTAAAGTTGGCTAATGTTGGGCTATAAAGGAACTACAGCACGGTCACATGACTTCACGTCACCACCGCTAAGCTAAAGTTGGCTAATGTTGGGCTATAAAGGAACTACAGCACGGTCACATGACTTCACGTCACCACCGCTAAGCTAAAGGTGGCTAACGTTAGGCTATAAAGGAACTACAGCACGGTCACATGACTTCACGTCACCACCGCTAAGCTAAAGGCGGCTAATGTTGGGTGTGATGGCGTTTAGTCGTCTCATTTAGACTCTTGTTAGCACCAGTTTTGTTTCTTTTGTTCATGTTTTTCTTTGAAGGATGAAAACACAACCTTTTTGCAGGAGTTATGTTTTGTCCTCTTCACGTTTTAAGCTCTCCTGAACCTCACCTTATGAAAAGGCTGGTTCTCATGTGTGACGCCCCCCCCCCCCATCATTAGGTGTTCTGTCATAGCGCCATTACATGTGCCGAAATCCCGGACAACTGTGCTGTCCAATCAGACGGCTTGAATTCCCCAGTACTGCTGCGTCTGCAGGAAGTGAGTCTGAGGGGAGGAAGAGCTCCTTCAGATCAAGGATCAAGAAAAAAAAAGGCCCAGCGTCTCCGATTCTGCCCTCCACACTTCCTGCTCCCTGCAGAGCGCATGGTGTGCCAACAGTCACACACTTTCATTTGCTCCTGACCTGCTGGGAGCATCAAGCATCTGCTGAGCTTCCTGCAGACTTTCCTGAATGCACACCTCCATTAAAATGTGAATCCTGCATATGAAGTCAGGAGAACTGGAGCTTCTTCTAATGCAACGTTGCCAAGCGTATTGACAGCTCAGAGACATTTTTCTACACCGTTTTAACAAGGTTAGAAGGAATATGCATCGCACATATTTATACTGCAATACGGTGATAAGATAATAAGAAAATGTGTACTTTATTAATCCCAATTTGGACATTTTTGTTTTGTTGCAGCAGCATAAAACAAACAAAGGGATTGAACATCATAACAAATTAAAAGAGTAGAAATATACAATTGTAAAATATAAACATCTCAAAATAGAAATAGAAATAAACCAGCATTAGAGACAAAGAAAAAATATACAGATGATGTGAATATCAAAAATCTAAATCGCTTGATCATCGTGGAAGATCATTTACTAAAGTAGCAATACTACAGGGTAAAAAAATACACAATTTAAAGTCCTGCATGCAAGTCAAAGTACAAAAAAATAGCATTAAAATATACCTGAAGTACTCAAAGAAATAGTCCTCATTATGCAGCATGGCTCATTTCAGAATCATCGAATCAAGCTTCATATAGTACCTGAAGTTGTAAAAAGTATAGGGTATCAAAGTGTAAAAAACTCACCTTAATTACCTCTAAATGTTACTTAAGAACAGTTCATTACACCACTGGGCAAACAATGTATTGCTAATACTTGTTGTACTTTTACTTGCATGCAGGACTTTAGATTGTGTATTTTTACCCTGTAGTATTGCTACTTTAAAGGAAGTGCAATATATACCTGGCCGTATATCTTCAGAACTGTTACAGGATGTGTATTTTGTAAATTGTGTAATTTTTTTATCTTTAATAAAAAAGTTATGCATGCTTCTTAGTTAACATGAAGCTGTCTTTGGCTCTTTTCTGCTGTAACAAATACACATTTCCCCTCTGTGGGACGAAGAAAGGAATTCTGATTCTGATGTTAATGGTCTATAAACAGAGATGGCAAAAGTACACACATCCTTTACTCAAGTAGAAGTACAGATACTCGTGTTTAAAAATACTCTGGTGAAAGTATGTTCAACATGTAAGAAGTAGAAAGTACAGGTCTTTGTATTCAAAATGTAAGAAGTCAAAGTAAAAAGTGGTCAGAAAAGAGTAAAGTACTGATACCAGAAACATGTACTTAAAGGTAGGGTAGGTAAGAATGGAGAAACCAGCTCGAGTGCGCTAGAATTTGAAAGTACGCAGCAAAACAAATCTGCCACTTCCTTACAGAGCCCCTCCTCCAACACACACAAACGCACATGACCAATGAGGGCACGAGATACATTTGTGCACAGATGGAAGGCTGACAGGCAGGTAGGCCATCCAATCATCTGCCGCGGGCCGGGGCAGATGATTGGTCGTGCTTTTTACAGCGCCACGGCTTCCACAGATGAAATGTTTTTATGTATTCATTGCTATCGGGATAAGAGCATTCCATGGAATACAACAACAAGTGTATCCGAAGTGAATTACCTACCCCACCTTTAAGTACATTAACAAAGTATTTGTACTCCACTACTTCCCACCTCTGAATAACTGAGTAAAAGTATGGGGTATCAAAGTGTAAAAAACTCACCTTAATTACCTCTAAATGTTACTTAAGAACAGTTCATTACACCACTGGGCAAACAACATGTTTGTTAATGGCCTCTCAACAACATCCCTTCTGTCCTTTTCTTACTGCAGTAAAGTAAAAACTGCCGATCTGAGCCGTGCAAACGATGATCTGAGCAACGAACATGTCTGGAAGCTTCAGATGCAGAGAGACTGGCTCTTTGTTTCTGAACGCTGCAGCTGCACGAATCCTCTGACACTGAGCCTCATGTCTCTGTAACATATAGTGAAGAGAGGGAGGCACAAAGCAGGGTGTCACTGTGTGTGTGTGTGTGTGTGTGTGTGTGTGTGTGTGTTTATTTCTGCATGTTACAGACGTCTACTGTGCTGCTCACAGGACAGACTGCATGCACAGTGAAATACAATGCTAACACTACAGCTAGCATCTATCAGGCTTTTAAAAAAAAGCTACTGGATAAAGATATGGTTTAACTAAGACCCCCGAATACACACATTCAGACTCAGAGATGGTCATTTACACACTCGTATTGTCGGCCCATCATTATATCAACAACATGGTGTAAATAATCCAGACTGGAGACTAACAAGAATGTAATTGAAGAATAAAGTAATGGGACATTGAAATGCAATTAGCATTTAACCAGAAGTGCAGAAGAAGCAGTTAAGTCAAATGTTATGTATAAGAATATAAAAGAGACAGACATGAAAAGCCAAAGTATAAACACCACTGACAATGACAAACAGATCGTACCTGGTACTCCTTCAGGAGGAAAGGGAGTTTTTTTATCCACGTAACAATTGCTTAGCAGCTATATCTATACAACAAATCTATGTGGAAAAGAGTAGAGATAGTTAACGTTAGCTGTTGGCCGCAGGTTAGCAGCAGGGTCCAACTTGGCTAAATAACTAGGATAGCAGCTAAGGGAGCTAACAGCACACAGAGCTAACAGCAGCTAAAATAACAGCTAAAGCCCCGGACACACCAGGCCGATTTTGGCCGTCGATGGATGTCAGGCCGACGATGAGCGTCCTGTCGCCCTACTCAGATTGGTGTGTCCCGCACCGTCGTGTCTTTTCGGCCGTGCCGACACCTTTTTGGCCGAAAACCTACCGATTAGTAGTGTAACCATGACTACTTGCTGTAATATGTAGTTGTAAGTGCAATGCCTAGCACCATCCTTGACGGAGCATATGTGTGGGCTGGACCGGTATTTTACAGGAAAGGAGTGAGCAGAGGGTCGAGTTGTCCATTCTTGTTCAGTTTTCTGCGACTATCTTCCTCACCATGCTGAACACCCTCTCAGACTTTCAGTTGCGCGCGCTACTAAAGAGACGCGCTACATGGAAACCAAACAATGGTGTAGCTGTATTAAAGTCCGAGTGGAAACAGTTGTGAGTAAATCTGATTCTGTCAGAAATGGGGAGAAATATGACCCCGGGAGGAAACCGGGAGAGGGCAATGAAATCGGGAGTCTCCCGCGAAAATCGGGAGGGTTGGCAAGTATGGTCGGGTCCGTCTGTGTCAGTTCTTTGGTGTCAGCTTGGTGTGTCCCTACCTTAACATCTAAAGACAGCTAATAGGGCTAACAGTGCTAACAGCTAACAGCAGCTAAAATACTAACAGCTAACAGAACCTAAATATACTTACTGCTAACAACTCTAACATCTAGAGCTAACAGCTCACAACAGCTAAAATACTATGTGTGTGTGTGTGCGTGTGTGCGCATGAGTGTGCGTGTGTGTGTGTGTGCGTGTGTGCGCATGCGTGTGTGCGCATGAGTGTGCGTGTGTGTGTGTGCGTGCGTGCGTGCGAGCGAGTGAAATAAACCTGAAAATAAACATGCTTTTAAAATCTCATTCTAAATGTACGTCTCTCAATAATAATATTAGAGTAATAATAATAATGCATTTTATTTATAGAGCGCTTTTCTGGAAACTCAAAGACACTTTACACGGTCAAGAAAAATCATAAAAACATGATTAAAACAACACACTTCAAATATATGAAACACAACATTAATTAGGAGTTTTTCTTGATTACATTTGTATTTAATTTACAACTTTAAAAAGACAGCAGAAAGCAGGCTCCATGTTGCTGTCAGAGGGGAATTCATTAGGCTCACAGTTTCTCAGACTGCAAACACAAAGAGATCAACACAAGCAAACAGTGGTCAGCATTCGTTGATGAATAAGCCAGCAGAAGTCGTTATCTCCGCCTCTCATCGCTGCTACACTTCGCCAGAATATGCTGACCGACTTTATTCTGCCGTTCAATATCAGAGACAAGAAATGCATCGGATAATTTTCTCTCCAGACGCTCAAACTATCATTTAACTCGCATGAAAACATAATGCTTCATTGTTATGTGAGGCTTTTTCCCCGTGAATAGCCCACATTGAAATACATTGGTAATGAATGTCAGGTTTTTGTCTTGTTAACGATGACACAAAAAGCCACGGAGCGATTATATATCACTGTTGCTCCATCAGATGAATGGAAATGATGATATTATTGCACTCATTTGGAGCTGAAACACATAAAGCTTCATTATAACAAGGCTAAATGAATATCATTAAATCCTTTCTAATTTCCCTCTGCTCCACTTGCTGACAAAAGCTCTTTGCATTTAGCTGAGTTCACAATACTGCACCTCTTACTAAGCTATTCCATAGTTAGCCACCTTCATATAACACAACAGGTTAGTGAGAAATTCCACTTTGTAGGCATCATTTCACCGTCATCAGTTTTTTACATCGATGTGAAGGTACTTCATACAAATGTGGGAAAAGCTGATCCTGAAATATAACGATAAAACGCTTCCCTATTTAATATATACTTTAACAAATGGGCTGTAACGGTATCAAATGTTCTGTGAGAAAGTAACATATTGTTTTATGGTTCTCAGATGTAAGTCCTATATTTAGGAGGTGGATAAGAAAACTTGTATTTACTCGAAAAGACACAAATGTGAGTATTGAGGACAGGTTTTTATAAAGATGGATCAGGACAGAAAGAGAGGGTCTTTGTCCCTGAAAGAGTCTCTGAACACAGACACATGTTGATGTAGAAAAGACATGTAGAAGAAGCAGTGGAATTTGCATAATATGTGACTTTTTACATTTTTTGGATTCATGTTTCAGAGGATGAACTGAACGTCTCCAGGTTGTATAAAAACCTGATGTTGAATATCTCAGTGCTGCACCGAACTCTCATAAACTTTATTTCCGGACTCACGGCCTGCAGTTGTTAAAGCTGCAGCTAAATATCACATCCCACTATTCGAGTCAATAAGTTTGTCCTAGGAGAGAGAATCTGATGAGAGAGAAACACAGAAACATCCTCCCTGTTCCCATGCACTCTGATCTTCAGCTCAATACAATATGGTGCACACATTTCATTTCCCCAGCTGTTTCAAGCAGCTCTGAGCTTTGAAACAAGACCTTTTCTGGATGTGCTGAGTCATTTCTGCAATGAATCTCTGGGCTTCTTGTTTATTCTTAAAGTCACAGATTCCTGGATTTGTGGTGTCTGTCGGGTTCAGGACAGATTTTGGCAAGGCTGCAATCTCTCTCTTTGAAATATAATGGACCGTAAATGGTGAATTGTACTTATTTTGCGTTCACTCAAAATGTGGGTCACTCAGTGGTCTCGCTCTGCATGTATAACATCGGCAGATACTTCAAGTCCTCACTGACACTTAGAAAGTGGATCACATCAGTTCTGAAGTCTTTTCACTGGCTTCCTGTCTGTCAAAGAACTGATTTCAAAATACTGCTGCTGGTTTATAAAGCATCGAATGGTTTATTCTGATCCGCTGCTAAATGATGAACCATCCAGATCTCTCAGGTCTTCTGGTCTGCTTTCTGTCCCCAGAGTCAGAACTAAGTCTAAATCTAAACTGTTTTGAGACGTGGAGCTACAGACCTGTTGAGGAGGGAAAGCCTGAAAGTATTTGCTCCATCTGTGAATCAGAGGAAACAGCTAACTCACATAAAGAAGATATGAAGGAAAATGTTCATTCCATCCAAAAAGCCAATCTGCCAATCTCCCCGTAATGAATCGATGTATGAATATATCAGTCAGTAATTGATTGGCTGGTTCGCTGCAGGCCCTGGTTAATATTTCACTTGACCTCTCACCACATTGGAGTTTATCCTCTCTGACACAGGAGAGCGAGAGTGAAGGCGGTTGCTCTCCTCTCCGTTTCATTAAAAATGCAACAGGAGCTGCTGGAGGTGAAACGTAATGAGCGGCGGGTCCTCAAAGGGATTCAAACCCCCAACCCTTCGCTTGGTGTGGGAAACCTCAGAGTGTCCACGCTGCATCACTGGGGATCAGAGAATATCTCTCCTGCTGCATCATTACCATCCAATTGGCAGAGAGCTTTGCATACTGATGGATCCAATTTCCTTTATGAACAACGGGTATATAAAGGAGTGCCATGTACTCATAGAGGAGGAAGTATTCAATCCTTTACTGAAGTAGAAGTACTGACACGACACGGTGAAAATACTCGGAAATTGGAAACGTTCCTTCAGCCAAAGTAGTGATCTACGGTGGCCGACAAGTGCAAATGTGTTCAAAACATTTCCATCAGGAGAAACACGCTGCAGCTTGAAGCAAGAGTGACGCACACAGCTGGGAGACCAGGGGACACTAAAGAGTGACGCACACAGCTGGGAGACTAGGGGACACTAAAGAGTGACGCACGCAGCTGGGAGACCAGGGACACTAAAGAGTGACGCACACAGCTGGGAGACCAGGGGACACTAAAGAGTGACGCACACAGCTGGGAGACCAGGGGACACTAAAGAGTGACGCACGCAGCTGGGAGACCAGGGGACACTAAAGAGTGACGCACGCAGCTGGGAGACCAGTGGACACTAAAGAGTGACGCACGCAGCTGGGAGACCAGGGGACACTAAAGAGTGACGCACGCAGCTGGGAGACCAGGGGACACTAAAGAGTGACGCACGCAGCTGGGAGACCAGGGGACACTAAAGAGTGACGCACACGGCTGGGAGACCAGGGGACACTAAAGAGTGACGCACACAGCTGGGAGACCAGGGGACACTAAAGAGTGACGCACACAGCTGGGAGACCAGGGAACCAGGGGACACTAAAGAGTGACGCACACGGCTGGAGACCAGGGGACACTAAAGAGTGACGCACACAGCTGGGAGACCAGGGGACACTAAAGAGTGACGCACACGGCTGGGAGACCAGGGGACACTAAAGAGTGACGCACACAGGTGGGAGACCAGGGGACACTAAAGAGTGACGCACACGGCTGGGAGACCAGGGGACACTAAAGAGTGACGCACACAGGTGGGAGACCAGGGGACACTAAAGAGTGACGCACACAGCTGGGAGACCAGGGGACACTAAAGAGTGACGCACACAGTGGGAGACCAGGGGACACTAAAGAGTGACGCACACAGCTGGGAGACCAGGGGACACTAAAGAGTGACGCACACAGCTGGGAGACCAGGGGACACTAAAGAGTGACGCACACAGCTGGGAGACCAGGGGACACTAAAGAGTGACGCACACAGCTGGGAGACCAGGGGACACTAAAGAGTGACGCACACAGCTGGGAGACCAGGGACACTAAAGAGTGACGCACACAGCTGGGAGACCAGGGGACACTAAGAGTGACGCACACAGCTGGGAGACCAGGGGACACTAACGAGTGACGCACACAGCTGGGAGACCAGGGGACACTAAAGAGTGACGCACACAGCTGGGAAACCAGGGGACACTAAAGAGTGACGCACACAGCTGGAGACCAGGGACACTAAAGAGTGACGCACACAGCTGGAGACCAGGGGACACTAAAGAGTGACGCACACAGGTGGGAGACCAGGGACACTAAAGAGTGACGCCACAGCTGGGAGACCAGGGGACACTAAAGAGTGACGCACACAGCTGGAGACCAGGGACACTAAAGAGTGACGCACACAGCTGGGAGACCAGGGGACACTAAAGAGTGACGCACACAGCTGGGAGACCAGGGGACACTAAAGAGTGACGCACACAGCTGGGAGACCAGGGGACACTAAAGAGTGACGCACACAGCTGGGAGACCAGGGGACACTAAAGAGTGACGCACACAGCTGGGAGACCAGGGGACACTAAAGAGTGACGCACACAGCTGGGAGACCAGGGGACACTAAAGAGTGACGCACACAGCTGGGAAACCAGGGGACACTAAAGAGTGACGCACACAGCTGGAGACCAGGGGACACTAAAGAGTGACGCACGCATGTCTCCTCAAGTTGCTGCAGATGTTTTCTTCATGTGAACAGGAACATTCGTGTTTTTATATCTGCAAGTACCTCAACATTGCACTGAGTACAGTTCTTTAATACGTGTACTTAGCTACTTTCCAGCTGTACTGCAGTATCTAACAGCATGATGTATGAAGAGTGAAGATATAACACGCAGTTCCTCCAGGAACATGTTAATGATATTCTATAATGCGATATGGAGGATCCTGTAATATATATGCCGTGCTCCGTTTCCATTCAAATTAAAATGAGGGTTATTCTGTCTTCATTAGAATCCATTATGAGTGGGATGACTCTGAGGAGGAGGGAAGATTTGATCTCCCTTTGTGCCTTTGAGCATTGTTGGAATAGATTTTTCCATATTTCTTATTTTATTTTCAGGTGAGACAATACAAGAAACATAATAAAACCCACAAAACAATAAGAACAAACAACGACAAAGACAGAAAAACAGCAACCGTAGCAACCTAGTACTCATGTGTGAGTTTATCATGTTATATTTACGCCCACAGTTATAGCCCTTGACCATTCTTCCGTCATGTATGGTGCAATTGGACACCATTCCCTCACAAACTCATCCAGAGTTCCTCGCTGTGTGACAGCCGCTCCAAACGCAGGATGACATCAGTTTTTGAAACCATAATAAAAGATTAGGCGGATCTTCATCCAACCATTTCTGGAGGATTGTGCTGCATACCGAGCAATACCAATAATGTGCCTATGTCTACGTTCGTAATTTAAATCTGATGCGAGCCTTTTCTGATCTCACTTTGCACTGACTCCCAAACAGACACAACTTTAGGGCACGACCACATGAGATGACTGTAATTGCCACTGCTTATTTTACATTTTACGCATAATGAAGAGCACGTTGGATCGTATTTACTTCGAATAGCAGGGGTTACATGCAGTCTGTGAATAACCTTGTTTTGGGTCTCATGGGATTTGTTGGAACATGTAATCTTCTTTGCATTTAGAAAAATGTTTTGCCACATCTCATCATCCAGATGGGACCCACAGTTGGAATAGATTCAGTGAACGAGGCTCCAAATCAGAAATTCAAAAGTCAGGATTGAATTAAAACTCAAAGAGGGGATGACTGACACTGCGGACAGGGGGGTCGGGGCTTCATTTTTATATATTATTTAACTATATACTGAATTAATTTAATCTAAAATATATTTTCAAAATGTGAAAGAACTTTTCCTCCATAGGAATGAATGGGAAATCGATGTGATCAGAGATCAAAGTCGTCCAACTTTAAGGTCACACTGACTTGCCATACTTTAATGTAGAACAAACATTAAAACTTTAAACAACTCACCAGACTCTCAACTTTATTGGACTAAAATAGTTTTTGGATAGATGGAACAATTTTCCTAAAATCACAGTTTAAGTTTAGTGAAGTTTTCCGAGCCTTTCAGAGTTTATAATGGGTGTGTATGTGACGGAATGTTCAGAGTGGATGACATCATCACTTGGAGAGTAGAGAGGCTTTAAAGTCTCCTGAAAAAAAAAGATCTTAAACCTGCTATAAATCCCATAATATTCACTCTTTTAACATCACGTTAGATGGTTTCAGTAGTAAAATGTGTCAGCTTTGTCTCGATACCTTCATCATATCAAATACACTTAAAAATCGGACCCAAAAGGGACGTTGAGTGACAAAAACTCCAGCTGCCTCGCCAATAACCCCTTTGCCGGGCAGACTGGGATAGTTTGAGTGACACCATCAGAGCAGAAACACCTTAAAACAAACTCACACACACACACACACCCACACACACACACACACACACAGTGAGAAATGTATCCTGGACAGGTGTGTGAAAGGTGAGGTATTTCTCTTAATTTCTCCACACTGGAAACCACTGAATACACAGAAAAGGGAACTCACCAGGAAAGGCAAAAATTACTGTCGCCAGGCAACACCGGCCAACCATTTCACATTGCACTCTCCTTATTGTGGTCTGGAGAGGCTGAATAGGTAATTTCAACTCTTTACAGAGAGAGAATAATGATTGACAGCATTCCTGTTGGCTGAGCAGCTGCTTTGTATTGGATAAAGAGGTTGAGGTGAACAATAAAACTGCAGGAATGAGTCCTAAAACCCCAAAATGAATCAGAAATTCATCACTTGCTGGACCCTATTCTGTAATTTCAATGGTTTTCTCAATGTGTTTTTGGTCAGCATGAAATAAGATCTGTTAAAAGTCATGTGACCGTGCTGTAGTTCCTTTATAGCCCAACATTAGCCACCTTTATCTTACCGGTGGTGACGTGAAGTCATGTGACCGTGCTGTAGTTCCTTTATAGCTCAACATTAGCCACCTTTAGCTTAGCGGTGGTGACGTGAAGTCATGTGACCGTGCTGTAGTTCCTTTACAGCCCAACATTAGCCTCCTTTAGCTTAGCGGTGTTGAAGTGAAGTCATGTGACCGTGCTGTAGTTGCTTTATAGCCCAACATTAGCCGCCTTTAGCTTAGCGGTGGTGACGTGAAGTCATGTGACGTGCTGTAGTTCCTTTATAGCCCAACATTAGCCTCCTTTAGCTTAGCGGTGGTGACGTGAAGTCATGTGACCGTGCTGTAGTTCCTTTATAGCCCAACATTAGCCTCCTTTAGCTTAGCGGTGGTGACGTGAAGTCATGTGACGTGCTGTAGTTCCTTTATAGCCCAACATTAGCCTCCTTTAGCTTAGCGGTGGTGACGTGAAGTCATGTGACCGTGCTGTAGTTCCTTTATAGCCCAACATTAGCCGCCTTTAGCTTAGCGGTGGTGACGTGAAGTCATGTGACCCTGCTGTAGTTCCTTTATAGCCCAACATTAGCCTCCTTTAGCTTAGTGGTGGTGACGTGAAGTCATGTGACGTGCTGTAGTTCCTTTATAGCCCAACATTAGCTTCTTACATCAGAAATCATAAAGTGGTGTAGGTATGTGGAGATTATCCTGCTGAACTAAACGTGTAAGAATCATAAACGTTGAGATTATTTTTTGACAATAATCCAAAATCAAATGGAGAAATCCCATTGTCTTTTTGTGAAGCAACCAGGGAGATGCTACCTTTAGAGTAGCCTCATTTAGCTTAGCGGTAGCAGCGTGGCTCAACTTGATGCTCACTAACAATCCTGCAGCTGAGGAATATTGCAGAAGATTTCCACTTCCCCTCCCCCTCTCAAGCCTCGAGGTGCATGTTGTATTCTCTTTCAATAATATGTAAAGTAGTCACACTATGAAGCAGGTTTTCCTAAGGCTGTCTCGCAGTATACGATGAGACGTACATCGTAGTAAACTGACGTCAAAGAGACATAAAACAAATACAAAAGACGTAAAACCACCACAAAGTATCGCAAAATGACTGTGCCTCAGTCACACAGTCGCGTCATCGACACGCGTCCACGCTCACTCAGGTCGTGTCCACGCTCACTCAGGTCACCTGTCCTGTTGTCTGCGGAAGACTACTCCCACCTGTCGAGTACGGCTGTGCTGAGGTGGATTTTCCCCGGAGACGTCGCGGAGAGACGGAGCGGCTCCACCTGCTGCTGCCTGCTTCCACCTGTCTGGTGTCTGCGATCTGCGGAGGCCTGCTCCCACCTGTAGAGTACGGCTGTGCTGAGGAGAATTTTACCCCGGAGACGTCGCGGAGAGACGGAGTGGCTCCACGCTTCGGGCTGGAGCCTGCTTCCACCGGGCGTGTGCTGCTGCGGAGGAGGATTTACCACGGCTGGGGCCTGCCCGGGGATACCACGGAGAGAACGGAGCGCTTCCACGCTGCTGCTTCAGCCTGTCCTTTGCTGCTGTGCTGAGGAAGATTTTTGCCCCAGGAACATCGCGGATACTGTGTGCTGGTCTGGGGAAATGGCCCATATCGTGATTCTGCTGTGCCTGTTAACTGTCAATGTCTAGTCATTCTGAGAAGTCTACTGGATTCAGGTCTGTTCTGCCACCCGCAGTGGGCATCCCCTGCAAAGGTTCGGATGTGTTACACAAACAATTACCGGTTGCCTTGTCACAGACAATCTTTTTCACTTGCCTGCTATGATGGTTCTTCAGGACTGCTTCTTGAGCTCTAATCACACTTTCACAGACTTTGCTGGTGATTTTAAAGTAGATGACAATGTATGGGTCGATTAAGAGGAAAAGATGCCTGGTTTTCTTGTTGTTATTGCTATCAGGAAATGTACAACCTAACCCTGGACCGCCCAGTAGTAGTAGTCAGATCGCTACTCCTGCTGATTTTAATTCTAGGTCTGGGCTGGGTTTCATTCACTTAAATGTGCGCAGTCTTTTACCTAAACTAGATTTTGTCCGCATTTGGGCGAGCTCGACTGATGCTGATGTCATTGTCTTATCAGAAACGTGGCTAAATAAATCCATATTGGCCTCTGACATATCCTTAAATGGTTACAGTGTATATCGTACCGACAGACCTAATAAAGGTGGTGGCGTTGCCATTTATGTGAAAAATAAGTTTTGTGTAACCAAGATGGTTTCCAAATCTATCAGTAAACAACTAGAATTTTTAGCCTTAAATATCGAAGTAGCAAAGGGTCAACAGGTCATGGTGGTGGGCTGTTACAGACCCCCTCAGCTGTCAAGGACTCCTTGTCTTCGTTGGCAAATCTTTTAGCTCAACTTGACTACAAGGAAATAGTGCTACTTGGAGATTTTAACTGGGACTGGTTAACTACAGTATCAGAGGATTTTAAAAACCTTTGTATCTCATTGAATGTTACTCAGATTTGACAGTCCTACTCGCCCTAACATTAAGTTCCCAAATAAATCCTCCTTAATTGATCTCATCTTAACTAATGTTCCCCATAAATACTCATCTGTGGGAGTATTTGCTAATGATTTGAGTGATCACTGTGTTGTAGCCACAATTAGGGACACAAAAGTCCAAAAGGGTAAACCTCGCATTATCAGTAAGAGAGACACAAAACATTTTGTGGAGCAGGGTTTTGTTCATGATCTGTTTGGTTTTGATTGGGAAAGAATCGATCTGTGTGATGATGTTGAAACTGCATGGTCTTATTTTTATCTTGGTTTTATGGAGATATAGATAGACATGCACCCCTGCGTAAATTTAGAGTGAAGGGACGAGACAATCCTTGGTTTTCTGCTGAATTATCTAGTCTCCTTCATGAGAGAAACAAGGCCTGGGCAAAGGCTAGGAAATCAGGCTCAGAGGTAGAATGGCTACGCTTTAGGCAGCTAAGAAATAGCTTCACATCACAAATAAAAAGTGCTAAGTCTAAGTATTATCTGTCAGTTACCACAAAGAACCTGAATAATCCTGGAACATTTTGGAAAGCCATAAAATCGATATCCACCGGTGAGATCCGTAATGAGCTACCTCCGTGCCTTACCACAGCATCTGGCACTATATCGGACAGGGCTACTATGTTAAATTGTTTTAATGAGCATTTTGTGTCCTGTGGCTCTCTGTTTGATTCTGTCACTAACTCTGCTTCTGTGAACACCACAGTCCGTGACTCTGAACAACGTGGTCTGGAAAACCCTTTCAGTCCTTTTACTATTGATGTTGTTCATGAAGCCTTAACCAAGTTAGATCCTAAGAAACCGGCTGGCCCGGACAACGTAGAACCTTTCTTTTTAAAGATAGCTGCAGATTTTATTGCTCCACCTCTCACTACTCTTTTTAACCTCTCCCTCAGCACAAACACAATTCCAAAAGTATGGAAGTCAGCTTATGTCCTGCCTTTACTAAAAGGAGGGGAAGCCACCTTATTAAATAATTATAGACCTATCTCTAAATTGTCAGTTCTGGCCAAGGTTCTTGAACGCCTAGTGAGTGAACAGGTAAAGGAGTTTTTATGTACAAATGACATCCTGTCTAAACATCAGTCAGGCTTCAGAAAAACATAGCACCATCACTGCACAATGAAAGTGGTGAATGATATGGCGAGTATTTTAGATAATAAGCAGAGTTGTGCAGCTCTATTTGTTGACCTGTCCAAAGCGTTTGATACCGTCGATCATCGCATCTTGAAGCAGAGGCTAGTCAGTATTGGCATATCCAGCCATGCAGTGGGTGGTTTGTGAACTACCTCTCTGAAAGGTCCCAATGTGTTCAGTTTGATGGGCTGTCTTCTGAGTGGTTAAACATTACTAATGGTGTACCACAAGGTTCTGTTTTAGGTCCACTTTTATTTCTCCATCTATCAATAGTTTAGGTGAAAATGTCGATGGAGCAACCTTACATTTTTATGCGGACGATACCGTGATGTACTGTGCAGGTCCCTCCATTAAGGAGGCTGTTGTTGAATTGCAAGCTGTTTTTAACATTATTCAGACTCAGCTCTCTGAACTAAAGCTTCTTTTAAATGTTGATAAAACCAAGGTAATGCTCTTTTCAAAAGCTAAAAAGACACCAGAGCCTGTTTTAGATATTGTAACTACGCAAGGAATAAAACTTGAAGTGGTTACCTGTTACAAATACCTTGGTATCTGGCTTGATGATTGTCTCTCTTTCAAACTTCATGTCAATAACCTGCTTAAAAAGCTGAGGGTTAGGCTAGGTTTCTTTTACAGGAACAAGTCCTGTTTTCTCACGAGGCCAGGAAAAGTCTCTGTGACCTTTTTACCTGTGCTGGACTATGGTGATTGATTTATATGAATGCACCTGCCATTACCTGATCAAGTTAGATGCTGCGTGTCACAGTGCACTGAGATTTGTGACAAACTGTAAAGTATTAACCCATCACTGTACCCTGTATGCAAGGGCTGGTTTGCCTTCGCTAACTGTACGGAGGCTCAGTCACTGGTACATTTTTATATACAAAGCCATGTTAGGGAAACTTCCATCCTACATCTGCTCCCTGATCTCACGGCGAATTGTAAGTGGCTACTGCCTGAGATCGCATGCTGTGGTTTTATT
Organism: Dissostichus eleginoides; assembly: GCA_031216635.1. Taxonomy (NCBI): domain Eukaryota; kingdom Metazoa; phylum Chordata; class Actinopteri; order Perciformes; family Nototheniidae; genus Dissostichus; species Dissostichus eleginoides. The sequence goes on along the minus strand of CM062269.1, from coordinate 1,978,077 downwards.
AAATGTGACGTACAAAAGACGTACAATGACTACCATGAGATGTAAAATGACTACAATGAGGCATAAAACGGCTACAAAGGGATTGTAAACAACTAAAAAGAGACGTGAAACTACTAAATAAATGTAAAAGAACTAAAAACACGTACAACAAAGTAAACTGACGCCAAAGAGAAATAAAATGATTATAAAAGACTTAAAACAACTACAAAGAGACGTAAGGCGACTACAAATACATTTAAACAGGTACAATGACTGCTAAGAGATGTGAAACAACTACAAAGACACGTACAACTTGGTAAACTGACGTAAAGAGACATAAAGAAACTACAAAAAGACGTACGACGACTACAAAGAGTCGCAAAATAAGACATAAAATGACTACAAAGACAAGTAAACTGAGGTCAAAGACATAAAGCGACTAGTATTCCATGTAATATGACAGTCTGGCTACTAGCTGCAACATACTGTCAACCAATCACACACACAACAGCTCCAGTAATTATAGGCTGGATCATTTAAAATACACTAACAATCCTGCAGCTGAGGAATATTGCAGAAGATTCACACTTCCCCTCCCAAGCCTCGGGGTGCATGTTGTATTCTCTTTCAATAATATGTAATGTACTCACACTATAAAGCAGGTTCTCCTAAGGCTGTCTCGCAGTATATCCTCTGATTATTAGGGCGATACATCACAGACACAACAACAACAGGAAGAGGCCGGGGGAGTCTTTAGACCTGAGTTTTATCCAGAGATGACAAAAACTCACATCCTTTACTCAAGTAGAAGTACAGATACTCGTGTTTAAAAGTACTCTGGTGAAAGTAGAAGTACACAAATCCTTTACTCAAGTAGAAGTACAGATACTCGTGTTTAAAAATACTCTGGTGAAAGTAGAAGTACTGACTAAACTTCTTTACTCAAGTAAAAGTAAAGAGGGCTTTGAAATGTACTTCAGTAAAAAGTACCCATAACTAGCAGCTGTTTTAAAGAGTACCTGACCTCCCTTTATATTAATAGAACAATAATGTCATTGTTAGCTAATGAATGTTTCCATGCTGAACAACGGCAACATGACAACGTTTTCATTGGTCCCTCTTCTTTAGAGAAGACCAGGAAATGATGGATACACGGATCGTGTTCAAATCAATAGGCACGCAATGACTCTAAATAATAATGATCACGCCACCAAACACACATTCAGACTAAAGGAACCAGCCTGTTTGGAACATGTGAGAAGTAGAAAGTACAGGTATTTGGGTTCAACATGTGAGAAGTAGAAAGTACAGGTATTTGGGTTCAACATGTAAGAAGTAAAAGTAAAAAGTCATCAGAAAAATAAGTAGTGGAGTAAAGTACTGATACCAGAAACATGTAGTTAAGTACAGTAACGAAGTATTTGTACTCCAATACTTCCCACCTCTGGCTGATGGAAACTCATCATTATTAGGGCGATACATCACGGACACAACAACAACAGGAAGAGGCCGTGGGGAGTCTTTAGACCTGAGTTTTATCCGAGGAAGAGGATAGGAGAGGCGACCACATCATTTGACCTCACAAACCACGGGGGAACGTACACAAGAAACTGTAATGAAGTGATCTATGCTTCACCTCTGATCAAATAAGGCGATGGAGGGAGAAGGTGGAGGATGCATGCTGGGATACAAGGTTTCCAGAGGTGGGAAGTAGTGGAGTACAAATACTTTGTTACTGTACTTGAGTATATTTGTCTGGTATCAGTACTACAGTACTACTACAATGAGACACACAACGACTACAGAGAGATGGGAAAAGATTACAAAGAGATGTACAACGACTAAAATGAGACAAACGACTACAGAGAGATGGGAAAAGACTACAAAGACTCAAAATCAACTACAAAGAGACGTGAAACGACTAAACTGAGACGTGAAACGACTACATAAAGACTTAAAACAGAGATGACAGAGATTTGATTAGAGCGACATAATAAACATGAGGTTCATCTGTTGGACCGATAAAGGCACATTTCAACAGTTTTGAAGGGGCCCTATTTCACTCATTTTCAGGTCATATAGGATTATAGCCTTTGCAGACCATTTACATGCATACAAACCAATACAGTAGAACACACTACAGGAAATTGAAAACACCAAAAAAGCAGAATAGGACCTCTTTAATTGGATCACTGGTTCCCAACATGGGATCTAAGGTTGTGAGGCAAGATAACCTGGGCTACATCTCTGGATTGTATTCAGTTAACTGAAGAGAACTAAATGAAATAGTTATTTTGCAAACTGTAGGCAGTACAAGCAACCAAAGAGGTGACAGAACAAGGAGAAGAAAGCATATCATGCGTCATAAAAGAAGCCTATTTGTGTATTACAAGTCCCAAAAATAAGAGAAAATATATCTCTGATGCAAAACTTGATATACGTGTTTGAGTACAAAACAGAGATGATGCTAATCGGTTGGATAGATAAAGGATCATTACAATGGTTTCAATTGGATCAGTGGTTCCAAAAGTGGGATGTTAGGTCAAAATGCCTTTTTGATTTCAAGGGGTTTAAAAACACCTGGACTACATGTCTGGGTTTTAGTCATTTCGGAGAGGAATACTGAATTAAATTGTAATTTTGCTGTTTTAAAGGCTGCATTACTGTAAAGTGATGTCATTTGGCAAGTTATGAATATTTTACTTTGAACTCATAGCTCCAAACAACTGAATAATATAATTATGTTCTACCTATTTTCCTTAAGGGAGCCCTTTTATATCATGGAGGAACTTATAAACCCTTATTAAGTGACATATTCTATGCATATTATATAACATATTCAAAGCAAAATCAATAACACGGCAGAAAAACTGATAAACTACACATTAAACCAACAAAAATGTACCGGAAGCTTGTGAAAAAGGAGCGATTTCAATGAATTTGGAGCAGATTCATTCCTATTAATAGTGTCCTAGAGATCAGTTTCTACAATTCTCTTCCTTCCATATGTATTGTAATTTATTAAACACCAGGTTAAGACAACATTTGTATAGCCATATGACGATATCCAAAAAACCATATCAAGTCTCACAACACAACATCAATATACAAACCAGTCTTAGCCACAAAATTACCCAAATGTTATCTTCTTGGACGAGCAGTTTTTTGGCAAAACAAGCCGGTAAAATAGCCCATTAAAAGCAATATCTAGAGAAGGGAACTCACCTGGTGGAGAGGTCGTAGGATGATGACACAGTGCCAAACGATAGCAGGAAGAGAAGAAGAAGAAAAAGAAAACATTAGTAAAGCATTAGCACCTTGAATAATCACAAATTACTTCTTTTTAGAAACACGTTGTATGATTTCAGTGAGGCTCAGGCCAAGCTACATTTAGGCTATAAAGGAACTACAGCACGGTCACATGACTTCACGTCACCACCGCTAAGCTAAAGGAGGCTAATGTTGGGCTATAAAGGAACTACAGCACTGTCACATGACTTCAGGTCACCACCGCTAAGCTAAAGGTGGCTAATGTTGGGCTATAAAGGAACTACAGCACGGTCACATGACTTCACGTCACCACCGCTAAGCTAAAGGAGGCTAATGTTGGGCTATAAAGGAACTACAGCACGGTCACATGACTTCACGTCACCACCGCTAAGCTAAAGGTGGCTAATGTTGGGCTATAAAGGAACTACAGCACGGTCACATGACTTCACGTCACCACCGCTAAGCTAAAGGCGGCTAATGTTGGGCTATAAAGGAACTACAAAGAGATGTAAAAAGACTACAAAGAGACGTACAACGACTAAAATGAGACAAACAACGACTACAGAGAGATGGAAAAAGACTACCAAAGAGTCTAAATCTACTACAGTTTGTTCTGGTGTCCGGTCGCGACCCAGCGATGGGAATTGGGCCTCCGGACAGTTCTGCTCGGTGACACTTTGATTTATGAGCTCCAGTTTTTGGCCCCTCTCGCCTCAGCACAGAGAGGCAGGTGTGCTGATCAGAGCCACTTGATCTGTCAGTCGGATGGATAAAAATAGCCTTGGAGATTGAGCTGGGGAAAAAGGACTCGGCTAACTCTTGGCTGGAAACTCAATTGACTTTGAAAAGGCTCCTCTAACGCTCTTGACCACGGTAAACGAGCCAAAGTCCTTTCAAGGTTGAAACTTCTTCAATGCAGCTGTCTTAGTTGTCTGTTAGACTGAGAGGAAGAACTGTTTTACATTGAATTACATCAGCATACGCGTATATATATATATATATATATTTGTATACACATATTTGTATATATATATTTGTATTTTTTATTCGGGATTGTGGGAAACGGTATTTCGATCTCTGTCTGTACACACAAACTGAAAGATTGACAATAAAGTTGTCTTGTGTGTGTGTGTGGTGTGTGTGTGTGTGTGTGTGTGTCGGGGGGGGGATTTTAGCCTCTGCAGACCATTTACATGCACTAAAACCTATAGAACACACTACAGGAGAGAGGACACCTCAACAAGCATAATAGGGCCTCTTATTATTACATATATCTTAATAGAACTGCTTGAAATGCATCTTTATTCCTATAATATTAGATTAACCAGCAAGCATATAATAAAGAAATACAAGATAGAAAACCCTACTGCATTATATATGGAACGTTTTTGAGGAGCCAATTTTTGTTATTTTAGTCAATAAAAGTATATATAACATCTGGTGCACATCAAAAGTATGTAAAAATATTACTTATGTACACTACTTGACAGGGTTATGTCTGCATCGGGTAACAGGAGCGCTTAAAAGGACATCAAAAGACAATTCACAACATCACATCAGTGCCTAACATCTGCTGTTTTATTTAATTATACCGGATTTCTCTTTTCTTTCCAGTGAACAATACTGTACCCCCTTTGCTGGAAACGAGTGATTTAGGTTATAGAAAGCAGGGTTTTCTCTGCACCGGGTAACAGGGTAAAAATGTTAAAGTAATGCCAGAAAACAATATTTCTGTTCCTCAAAAACAGTATAATGACTCCAGAAATCTGAGTATCAAACGCATTTAAGTCGTGATATATCCTCGCCTGGATAAGTGTTATTACTTAAATACAGTTCCTCCGAAGGGTTAGAAGCTGTTTCTCTGTGAAGTAAAGGGTGATTTGACGATACGCAATGCAGTGCCAACACAGAAATCTGAGTATCAAACAGAGCGTCAGACGGCAGAGACAGCTTTGTTTTTACGGAGCTCCGACGCCACGTTGTTGTTGTTTACGTCAGGAGACATCTTGTATACGGAGTCATCTTGTTGTTGATAACTATGGAGCTAATTCCCTGCCATAACTCCACAAACACAGTGTGGTTTGCAAATCAAAAACGTATCTACCAAACAAACACATTTTTCTAATAAATCATGTTTCAGAGACAAATTCAGCTTAGGTTTAACAAGAACAACACTTTTTCTTCTCACGTCACGGATATTACTGAACCCCATGTAGAGGGTGTTTTGTATTTGCTAACCACACTGTGTTTGTTAGTGAATCATAAGACATTTGTAAAACATGTTTAGTTTGTTTGTGGAGTTATGGCAGGGAATTAGCTCCATAGATATATCTTATAAACAAGATCAGAGTGTGTCTCTAAGTGTTATTATTAGACAGTTCCTCCGAAGGGTTGGAAGCTGTATCTTTGTGAAGTAAAGGTGATTTGACGCTATGCAATGCAGTACCAACACACAATAAGGTCATGTGGAAGTGCGGTAGAACCAACAAAGCATACGTTGAATAGGCCTAGATATTAAGATTCTTAGTTAACAAGAACTACTTAGTTATTTTGGGGTATTTTTGGGTCAATAAAAGCCCTGTTTCCTTTAAAGAACTCCTGATTCCTTGTTTCCTCACTGCTTTTGTGAAGTAAGGACTGATAAAGCTTGCAGTAATCGCACTTACGCTCTAACCAGAAGTACCAAAACACTTGTGGAAGTGCGTTAGAGCCGGAGAAGCATACGTTGAATAGGCCTCGATATTTGTGGGTGAAAAAAAGCCCATTTGCCTTCAAAGAACTCCGGATTCCTTGTTGTCTCACTGCTTTTGTCCAACGTACAAAAAACAAAATTGTAATGTAATGATTTATAAGTGTTATACTTAAATACAGTTCCTTCGAAGGGTTAGAAACGGTTTCTTTGTGAAGTAAAGGGTGATAAAGCTGGCAGTAATCGCACTTACGCTCTCACCAGAAGTACCAAAACATGTGGAAGTGCGGCGAAGCACACGTTCAATAGGCTTCGATATTTTAGAGTTTCTTTGGGGTATTTTTGGTTAAATAAAAGACCACTTTCCTTCAAAGAACTCCTGATTCCTTGTTTCCTCACTGCTTTGTCCCTGACAATAACCAACGTGAAAAAAACTAAATGTTAATGTAATGATTTATAAGTGTTATTACTTAAATACAGTTCCTTCGAAGGGTTAGAAACGGTTTCTTTGTGAAGTAAAGGGTGATAAAGCTGGCAGTAAGTAATCACACTTTCGCTCTCACCAGAAGTACCAACGTTGAATCGGCCTTAATATTTTTTTGGGGTATTTTTGGGTAAATAAAAGCCCAGTTTCCTTCAAAGAACTCCTGATTGCAGTGCTCATACTATATCTTTCTAGAAAACCCCCTGACTGAGTAACTGAACATCCCGCCGCTGCTGCATTTTCTTTGCTGTCTCACATAAAGACATGGTAAATCCTATCATGATTAAATAGAGGACAACCAGCATTCGTCCAATTAGCTTGATTCCTCCTGTGAGCAAAGCCAATGATTCTTCTCGGAAATCAAAGCATGTGCCCAGTTTTAAAGCTTGGATAACAACACTGACAGATGGAAAGAACTCGATATATCCTAAAAGATAGACATGGGGAATTTAAAAGGATGAGTTTATTTATTTATTTGTAATCATATACTTTACAAATGAGACGTACAGCGACTAAAATGAGACGTACAGCGACTAAAATGAGACAAATGACAACAGAGGGATGGACAAAGCCAAAGATCTTTTTAATTATTATTTGTTATCCCACTATGACTAAGAATGTCATTAAGTAAGGCATTCCTTTTATGCTATGTTTTTTCTTTATTATTTATTGTGGGCTGTTCTGTTTGTCTTCTATGTTGAAAAATGCATTTTCTTCGCTTTCTCACATAAAGACATGGTATATACTATCATCATTAGATAGAGGACACACCAGTATTCGTCCAATTAGCTCGATTAAATCACTGTGTTTTGATGTAAATCCAGAACACAGTTCCAGATAAAAAAGCGAGCGTTCCTTCATGCCAGATTCTTTACTGTCAGATTTACCCGGGCTATCTCCTGCTGGAGGCTCTTAAAACAAATTGCATAAGTTTCCTGTGAAGCTCCTGATCAAGAGAGATGGAGGGCAGAGATTATGGGATGGATCTGCAGAGTCAGCAGCTTTTCATTGTGTTCGGGTGGAGACGATCTGCTCGTTGTTTGAACAGCAGGCGGCCATTACCCCACATGCTCACGGTAATTAAATGTGTTCTCTCCACACACCCAGCCTTAAAGGGGACCTATCATGCTATATTTAAATAATATATAAGGTATATATATATATATATATAAGGTATATTAATACGTTTTAATTTTCAAAATACGAAACAGATCATGCATTTTAGCCATGCCTCATTTTGCCTCACTCCAGCTCTGTCTTTGCAAGGTCTGATTCAGCTGACCACGCCCCCATGCGGAAGAGGGGGGCGTGACACGGCCCCGGCACGAGCGTCATGTTATCATGCTTGCTGTGATTACGAGTGGAGAGTCAACATGGCCCAACCTCTCATTCCCCTGATTGGTGGAGAGTTGACCAATCAGGCGGAGTGCACCTACATTACGTCAAAAAGGTGCAAATAAAAAATCCACCCGTATCAAATCCGTTGCAGCCCCGTTTTTAGAGATTTGGGTATGGAGGAAAAGAGAGAGGGTTGTGTTTTCTGACACTTTGTGAGTTCCCTGGAACACCGGGGACACATATGTATGTATAAAAGACATCACAAAGTGCATTTTGCATGATAGGTCCCCTTTAAAGGACTCCTATTAGGCCCCGTCCACACGGAGACGATATCAGTTGTATCCGCTAACGTTCTCTATCGTACTATAGACGGTTCGTCCACACGAAGCCGAAACGGAGCCGCTGCTTCGGAGCCCGAATCTGATACACTTTGAAACCGGCTCCCAAAGTGGGTAAGTCTGGAGACGAAATGCTTGCGGCTCCGTGTGTACGCCCTATACGATCATTTCCTGAATCGATGACGCCATAGCCCCGCCTCTCCCCGCCTCTCCTGCTCACCCCCGCGTCATTGCTGATGCGTTCCGCCAACAACAACAACAATGGCGGATCACAGGGTTGCGTTCGTGCTCCAGACGCTACTGACCATGATACAGATGTTAGTGCAAAATCTACAGCTCCTCTACCACAACCATCGGCAACAATAATAATATAATATAATATAATAATAATAATAATAATAATAATAATTTTTTAGAGATGTGGGTACGGAGGAAAAGAGAGAGGGTTTTATTTCCTGACGCTTTGAGTCTCCTGACACACCGGGGACACATAGTGATGTAGAAAAGACATCAGAAAGTGCATTTTGCATGATAGGAGATATTTAAATCTGCACGAGATGTGTTAATGTCAATGTTGTTGCAGAAACCTGTTGCACCAGAAGTGTTTTATCCACTTGTCGTAGCCTCTGCATGATTAAGTCCTCCATTAAGTCCCTGAAGTGAATTAGTTGTGTTGTAGTTCCCTTTGACTGGGTTCACTTTTAATGAGCAATTCTCCATTTCATTTACACTTCATATGCTGCTATCTGACTCTGTCAAAGGTACGAGGCTCTGAGAAGGAGCTTTGACTAATTAGCAAAGCCACTTGTGGTGGGCTCCATTTCAAATATTGGAGCTGTTATCATGATCACTCTCAGCATCAACATAAAGAGAGGCAATGGGCCGTTTAATGCCGCTTCCAACATCAACACCTAGAAATACAGGCTTAGCAGGCGGCTAGGTTAGCTGTAAAATTAGCATGTGAGATATCTGGCTAAAAGGTCTCCTATTATAGTATTTTTAGGCATATATTATGGGTCTCAGATATATAAAAATATATTAAAAATATGTCTCTCTCCAGTACATGTTAGCTCTGAGTGTTAGCGATGCTAATGTAAACACAGACCATATTACTTCCAAAACACGTCGCTCATTGTCATAGCAATACAGGCTTAGCAGGTTGCTAGGATAGCTGTAAAGTTAGCATATGAGATATTTGGCTGTGTGAAGCGTAGATAATCAATGCCCAAAACGCTAAAAGAATGTTTATGTTCATGCCACCAAAGCAAATTCCTTGTATGTGTAAACAAACCTGGCAATACACTTGATTGTTGTGATAAATATACTTTTCCTTGTAGTGCAGCAAATCATTTAACAAACTAGTAAACTCCTTTGAGGTTAATTATAAAAAAACAACCTCTTAGCCAATCAAAAACGCCCAAATAACGATAACAATAACTCAAGATGGCCACCAATAATGGATTGGAAATATAATTGTTTGCCATCAAATCCCATATAAATGATCTTGGTGTCAAATTATACATTTCTGACCGAGTAGAAACCAAATTCAGACGTCAGGAATAACTCAGAAGCTTATTTATTTTTTACCATATCTGAGCCATGCTATTAAAATCATTTGCCAATGGTGAACTGGGGAGGCTAACATGCATGATGGTGTGGGTGATGGAGGAATGTTGGGGTGTAGGAGTGTATTAGTAGAGATAGTTCTGGCGATATCATGATGTTTAGTGACGGCTAACTAATCCTGCAAACAAAGAAGACTAGTATTAGGCCCCGTCCACACGGAGACAATATCAGTTGTATCCGCTAACGTTCTCTATCGTATAGACGGTTCGTTCACAGGAGGCCGAAACGGAGTCGCGGATTCGGAGCCCGAATCCGATACACTTTGAAACCGGCTCCCAAAGTGGGTAAGTCTGGAGAAGAAACGCTTGCGGCTCCGTGTGTACGTCCTATACGATCATTTCCTGAAACGATGATACCATAGCCCCGCCTCTCCCCAACTCTGCTGCTCACCCCCGCGTCAAAATCTACAGCTCCTCTACCACAACCATCAGCAACAAGTGGACATGTTTGTTTGTTTGTGCCTTATGCCCATGCTCGGGGGGTCTTATTCGCTGCTTTTGGTGTATTTTGTGGCGGAAGTATAGCGCCACTTACAGGCCCGGCATATGTACTACAGCGTTTCCAGCGGGTCGAGCGTTTTCGTGTGGACGGAAGACTTTTTAGAAAACGACTTCGGTTCGATTTCGTCTCCATTTGGTCTCCGTGTGGACAGGGCCTTAGAACACAAATAGTCTCTGAAGAAGTACATTTGACTTCCCCATAATCACAAACATCTAACTCAATAGAGAAAACACCAACATTTATCCTCTGAACTGTAGTGGAGTAGAAGTACACAGTGGAGTACTTGAGTTGATCTACTTAGTAACTTTACTCCTCTGCCTATGAATCACTCAGTTACACTGTAAAAGATGCTGCTCCAAAAACAAGTAAATATATAATAAAAACAAGGTGTTTTCTCTTTTAATAAGTGAACAAACCTGCCAATAGAACAAGAACAAAATGGCTTGGTGAGATTTCTTGAAGTAAAAATGGGATAATTAGATAAATGACATCTTGTGTTTAGCTGGGAGAACTTATTTTGAACTATATTTGACCAGAATCAGGGAATTTGAAACAAAAAAGCCAGAAATGCTTCATTTTCTGTTTCCTGATGTTAGCTGGAGATGTTCCTCCAAAATAAGATGTTTTTAAGAGACTTTGACTCAAAAAGATGCTTAAGATGCCTTGTCTAAAAACAACACTTAAGTTATTAAGTCTTATATCAGGTGTAACGACATATTCTGACTAGAAATTAGACAAATATACTTGGCAAGATTTTACATTTTTGCAGTGTAGAGCTGAAATTGTCCTTGAGGCAGTCATTAAACAACTTGTTTTATTTATTTCCTGCAGAGCTCCGTCTTTTCTCTGTCCTCCTCACCGACTCCCCTGACATTCATTTAGATGATGCGTCTAAAATATCCCCCTCAAACTCTTTATGTTTCCCCAAACCATCTTTAAAACCGGGAACAGTCTTCCAGCGGCATCTACTTATTATTCTCCGAGACACGGGAGCTGTTGGACATGATTTACGTAACGTCGTGCCAACAAGCCAATGACAAAAAGCTGCGACTTCACTCAGAAACACTTCGGAGATTAAGTGCTCTCCGTTTCTGTGCCATCTTCATTCCCTCTTGTTGTGTTTTGTTGAACGCAGAGAGGCTTCTTGTAGCTCTTGGCTGGAATTATTTACTCATAGTTAATTCCTACTTCTGTGAAAATGTCTCAACGCCAGCATCTTCTCCGGGATATTACGAGGGCATGATGAAAGAAACAACAATACACGGCACACAAAGACCTTTCCCTTATAAAAGCACATTACATAGATGCTATGATGCTATATATAAATGCGTATGCACCACACTTCTTCTGTCATCCCATTCATGTCTTTACATTATGTATTTTCACATATGCAAATAATTAATCCTGGCTGAAATAATACGAGGTTCTCTGAATATCTCCGGGAACGCTGACATTAACACACCTGATAAAGGAACCAAGAGCAAAGGAAAACTGAGGGTGTCTGGATATAAAACTAGCAGCTGCTTACACTTCAAAACAACCCAAAAAAGTTACACAAAGAGTCACATTATTGTGTTTCACGGCTGGAGAGAACATGTTAGCTTCTGCTAGCCACATCCAGCGGCTACGGGCTTTAGCACGAAGTCTATTAGCAACGTTTTCCCTCCATCTCTCTAATAGTTGAACCGGCAGCTGTGACGTTAGCCGAAAGCTAAATTACTAGCAACATGTTCTTCTTCATGTTATTTACTCATAGTTAATTCCTACTTCTGTGAAAATGTCTCCACGCCAGCATCTTGGCATGATGAAAGAAACAAGAATACACTACACACAAAGACATGTTCCCTTTCCCTTTAAAAGCACATTACATAGATGCTATGATGATATATAAATGCTTATGCACCACTCTTCTTCTGTCAGCCCATTCATGTCTTTAAATTATGTCTTTTCATATATGCACATAATTATCCTCCTCTCTGAATGCTTGGACCTTTCGCCCGAGGTAACGGATCTTTTTTAATCCTCTCAAACCCAGACGTTTCATTTCCCGACACCCGTGACAGCCTTTTCTCTCTCGAATTTTCTTCAAAACAGACACCCCGTCGCCGTGGCTCTATTTTAGGGGTCCATTGCTAATACTGTTAATCTCCCTCTTAGATGGATTTATGAGCATATTTTCTTTTTATTCGGCGCTGATCTGGATCAACGTGACCTTTTGGAGTTATGAATGACTACTTCAGGCTGAGTCAGCACTTTGAGACGTTTTAAGCTGGATTTAGTGGCGAGCATCGGTGGAAAAGAGACTGTAATGAACACTGCTGTCATTTATCTGATTAGATTATGGGTCCTTCCTGAATTGGACGACAATTTCTTGAAAAATGTCCCCTTGTAATTTTCCCATAGTGTGCTAGAACTTTGAAATCAATAGAAATCAATTATAAAAACGTCTATTAACCTCATGATCTAACTTAAACACAGTTGTTTTTATTCATATATTCTGGAAAAATATAGTAGTAGATTTTTACTAAATTGAACTGCAACCCTGTTACTGTAACTACTCGTATTATAGTAACAAATCAATGCTAATGTTAGCCTTTAGTCCAGGATTTAATGCTAGCTGCAGAATGTAATGCTACTTCCAAGGCAAGGACTGTCATTTTAAATCTGTTTATTATTCAACAGGTTCTTCGACCATTACAGGAGACATATGTCAACTAAATAATAGCAGAAAAAGTTAATAAAAAGCAGATTATGAAGGTTATATTTGACATGCAAGCACCAACGTTTCCCTGTTCATTCCTATGGGGTCGTTAAGCAAAGAAAGGGCGACCATTTTCCGATACGACCGTCCTTTCCAGCGAATAAATGATATTTTACACACAATTTATACAAGATCAGAGTACTTCTACTTTTACTCAAGTGCAATATCTGAGTACTTCTACTTTTACTCAAGTGCAATATCTGAGTACTTCTACTTTTACTCAAGTACTAGATCTGAGTACTTCTACTTTTACTCAAGTACAAGATCTGAGTACTTCTACTTTTACTCAAGTGCAATATCTGAGTACTTCTACTTTTACTGAAGTACAATATCTGAGTACTTCTACTTTTACTCAAGTGCAAGATCTGAGTACTTCTACTTTTACTCAAGAACAAGATCTGAGTACTTCTACTTTTACTCAAGTACAAGATCTGAGTACTTCTACTTTTACTCAAGTGCAATATCTGAGTACTTCTACTTTTACTGAAGTACATGATCTGAGTACTTCTACTTTTACTCAAGCACAAGATCTGAGTACTTCTACTTTTACTCAAGTGCAAGATCTGAGTACTTCTACTTTTACTCAAGAACAAGATCTGAGTACTTCTACTCAAGTACAAGATCTGAGTACTTCTACTTTTACTCAAGTACAAGATCTGAGTACTTCTACTTTTACTCAAGAACAAGATCTGAGTACTTCTACTTTTACTGAAGAACAAGATCTGAGTACTTCTACTTTTACTCAAGAACAAGATCTGAGTACTTCTACTTTTACTCAAGTGCAAGATCTGAGTACTTATACTTTTACACATGTACAAGATCCGAGTACTTCTATTTTTACTCAAGTACAATATCTGAGTACTTCTACTTCCTGTGCTCTTAGGCATGATTCTGCCTTTATATTAATACATTTTATTTATACATTTATATATATTATGTCTCTGATGAAAGGCTCTTGTTCGATCGGAGGCCGACTCTCTGTGGGAAATGAAATGAAAACAGATGAGATATTGATTACAGCCTCACAGATGAATGTCAACATATTGTCACCGTCTCGTTCTTCATTATATTTCCACTGCAGGGGACAAAAGGATTATTCCACGGGGCCAAATCCAGAGCAATGGTTCCCATGTGAAGGTTGGCTGAAGGGAGTTCTCTGTACACAATGAGTTTCATCCCACAGGCCATAAGACTATTAAACACCTGAACTCTGTAAAGAACATCCATAACATTCATCTGTTTACATTTCGCTAATTATTTATCTAATATATCATATTCCATTTACTTGTATATAAACTCTTCTGCGCCATTTCTATTTTATTTGTATTTACTTGCACATCTCAAACAATTCTCTCGCACTATTTTATCTGTTTTATGTCCTATATACAGTGCCTTGCAAAGTATTCACCCCCCTTGCCCTTTTTTTCTTGCATTAAAACCAAAAATAATATAATATTTTGGGGGGATTTTATGGCAAGACCCACACAAAGTCAGTCAAAATTGGTGAAGTGAAAAAAGAAAGAGCATGTTTTAAAACATTAAAAAAACTGAAAAGTGGTGTGTGCATATGTATTCACCCCCTTTGCTATTTAGCCCAAACAAAGACCTTCAGAGTCACAAAATTATTTAAATAAAGTTCACCTGTGTGCAATCAAGTGCCTCATTATCTCTGTATATATACACCTGTTGTAGAAGGCCTCCGTCTTCCATACCACAGCAAGTGGCATTTCTAAGCAAGAAACGACACCATGAAGACTAAGGAGCTCTCCAAACAGGTCAGGGACAAAGTTGTGGAAAAGTATGAGAAAGGGTTGGTTATAAAAAAATCTCACAAACTTTGAACATCACGAAGCACCATTAAATCCATTATTTTAAAATGGAAAAAATATGCCACGACAACAGCCAAGAGAGGGCCGCCCATCAAAACTCTCACACCGTGCAAGGAGAGCATTGATCAGAGAGGAAACAAGAGGCCGAGGATAACCCTGAAGGAGCTGGTTAGCTCCACAGCAGAGAGAGGAGAATCTGTACATCGGACCACAGTAAGCCGTACACTCCACAGAGCTGGGCTTTATGGAAGAGTCCCAAAAAAAAATAAGAAAACATGTTTGGAGTTCGCCAAAAGGCATGTGGAAGATTCCCCAAACATGTGGAAGAAGGTCCTGTGGTCAGATGAGACTAAAATGGAACTTTTTGGCCGTCAAGGTAAACGCTATGTCTGGCGCAAACCCAACACCTCTGATCACCCTCAGAACACCATCCCCACAGTGAAGCATGGTGGTGGCAGCATCATGTTGTGGGGATGTTTTTCATCGGCAAGGACTGGGAAGCTGGTAAAAATAGAAGGAGTGATGAATGGAGCTAAATACAGGGAAATACTTGAGGAAACTGTGTTTCAGTCTGCCAGAGATTTGAGGCTTGGGCAGAGGTTCACCTTCCAGCAGGACAATGACCCAAAGCATACTGCTAAAGCAACGCTAGAGTGGTTTAAGGGGAAACATTTAAACGTTTTGGAGTGGCCTAGTCAAAGCCCAGACCTTAATCCAATCGAAAATCTGTGGTATGACCTAAAGAAGGCTGTACACGAGCAGAACCCATCTAACCTAAAGGAGCTGGAGCAGTTTTGCCAAGAAGAATGGAAGCAAATCCCAGTGGAAAGATGTGCCAAGCTTATAGACACATACCCCAAGAGACTTGCAGCTGTTATTGCTGCAAAAGGTGGCTCTACAAAGTATTGACTTTGGGGGGGTGAATAGTTATGCACGCTCATGTTTTTTCTTTTTCATTATTATTTCTTGTTTGTTTCACAATAAAAAATATGTTTTGCATCTTAAAAGTTGTAGGCATGTTGTGTATATCAATAATACAAATTCTAAATCTTGAGACATTGCCACTGTATGTACTGGCAGGGCCGATTTTTGGCATAGGCTGCGCTGGTAGCTCTGGGAGGGGAAAAAACATTTGACCGTTGGTGCTCATCCTAATTTTCGGCCTTGATGTAACAACATTCATAATTAAGTAAACGTAACACCCTTTTCACCCCGGTTACACTTTTCATTAGCCCTGTACGATGGGCGCTGTAAGTGACGAAAGTGGGGGGTGTTGGCTTATCAGGCGCCCGCAGCTCACAGCCAAAGTGCGAGCGTGGGAGCGAGAGAGCGAGCGAGGGAGAGAGAGAGAGGGCGCACCGGTACTGGCGCTGTTGTTATTAGAATCTGGTGCTAGCTGCGCCAACGGATATAAGAAGTAGATGTTTCTACAACCAGGGTGGAGGAGAGCTCTCCTGTCAGACTGAGAGGCTCAGTGAGGTAAAGGACTCTCTGAGTGTTTAGATTTTTAGTCTAAGTTATCTCAGTGGGTCTCAAACAAATATGTGTT
Source organism: Dissostichus eleginoides (assembly GCA_031216635.1). Lineage (NCBI taxonomy): Eukaryota > Metazoa > Chordata > Actinopteri > Perciformes > Nototheniidae > Dissostichus > Dissostichus eleginoides. The sequence continues at coordinate 1,961,713 of CM062269.1, read as the reverse complement.
TACAACTTATGTAAACACATATTTCCAAGGCACTCCTTTATAATTATTAGGATAAATAAAAACAGGTTTGAAATCATTCCAATGTATACTATAGGACAGTAAACCAAATATCGTTTAAAACTGGAGAGATTAAAGAATATGCATAAATAAATCAAATGTTAAGGTAAAATAAGATAAATGAACAACAAAAATAAAATAAGTTACATTTATTTGTTATTGGCTATGGTGGTGATTGGTTATGTTCACATACTTATTTGATTATTAAAATGTAAACCGATTTTTTTCATATGGGTGTTTAGAGTTGTACCCTAATCTAGTCTGTAGTGCTCAGTGCAGATAAGCATTTTACTTTAAAATGTTCAAAAAAATCTTCCCGGGGAGGCATACCCCCACCCCCCTGGAGGATGTGACGTCCACCCCCCAATTAAAACATGTTCATACAATACTGAATACATTTGAAGCCATTTTGACGTATATCACCGATGTCAATAAGTTTCTGTTTTTGTAGTGTATTTGTCTTTTGTAGAGATTTTTCATTTGTTCTTTATATATAAAATCTCGCCTAAAATCTCGCCTAGGGCCGCAAATTGGCTAGAACCGGCCCTGGTACTAGGCCTCAAGAGCCTTTCTTGTGCTGGCAGACACATAAAAACAAATTGGCGGGGCGCACTTCGCATGTGCACACACTAAAAAAGGTCACGCACTCCGCGCTCACATTATGCTGGGCCCACGTGCCTTAGCACCGCTGCTATGACTCCATCCGAGGGGAAACACTGCACACCCTCAGTTTTGCTTTGCTATGCACTCTTGGTTCTTTTACCAGGTGTGTAAATGTCAGCATTTCCGGAGATATTCTATTATTTCAGCCACGACAAAAACATCAAGCCGTCAAACTAGTTAGCCAGCGTTAGCTAACACAAAAAGGGTTTATATCCTGTCTGTCTTGTACTGAAATGACGCAGTGCGGAACATATCAGCTGATATTTCTCTAGCTGTCATTTCAATGTATAATATATGGAGTTATTGTTTCTGCTGTGCTACTTTCTGTTTACACACTGAAGGCTGGCGTTGAGAACAATAAGTCTGGATCCCTCCAGAGAGAAATATCACAGTCCTTACTTTAATACAGCAGCCAGAAAACAGGTCATTTCACAGACAAGAGGAGCAGTTTGACCAATTATCAGGGAGGGAAGTGAGAGCGTCTGAAAGCACATCAGACAATGAGAAACTGAACTGTGTCAACATGTGTTTTCAGAAGTTAGAATAGTTAGTAGAAGTTTGGTGGAAGAACTTCTGTTTTGCCTGGGTGGAGAATAATCAGAGGTGGGAAGTTGTTACGTGCGCCCCTCCTTGTTGTGCTTTCTGTCTCCCTGCTGCGCAGGTGCACCTGGTCTGCCCCTGGCTCCGCCTCTGCGCAGGTGTTTCCAGTTGCCACTCAGCCGGGCTATAAGGAGAAACTGGAGGAGAAGGATGATTGCCTATCCTGATGCCGGAAGGCGCTGTCTGGGAACAACCTCTCTGCTGTTTCGGAGCTGTAGCTTCTTATTGTGATAAACATGTGTATTCTGGAGGACCTGGGAGTATAGTTTTTCGCGGCTTTATTTCTCCCGAAGTTTTTTGTTAGATCTCTGGGCAGGGGAGGGAAGTCTGGGTCCTACGGCCCGTGGTGTGGCTCGCTCAGACTCCCTTCTGCTTTTTGTTTGTTTTTGCCAGTCCTCCAGACTTCGTTCATTTGCCGGTTGGCCCATGTGAGTAACGGCTGAACTTCTCAATAAATGGTCACCGTTAAGTGCTGGACGTTTTTGTGTGTTTTCTTTTATGTTGCGGATCTCCCCACGAGCCACTACCATTGAGTAGGGGGCGGGCCGTAACAGAAGTAACTAAGTACATTTACTCAAGTACAATCTTGAGGTACTATGCATTTTATGCTACTTATTACTTCTATTCCACTACCGTTCAGAGGTAAATGTGTGGGAAAGCACATCAGACAATGAGAAATCATCATAGATTATGTTTTATATACTCTGATTGCCTTTTAAATCGGTGAAATTGTAGTTTTTGTCCTATATGTGTTTAACAGAGACATATGATTAGGATTGACGTTTCAGGAAGTGTAAAAGGTGGATTTGCAAATGGTTAAAGGACTGGGGAGTTTAGATAATGCCTACATTTAAGGGTGGGACCGGTTGTATATTTTCTCTCTACTATATAATGTGACTGTTAGCAGAACTTCTTTGTCCTCTGAGGATGAAGTTGCTCTGTTCCTGCATTTGAGATCGATTTCACTTGTGTATAGACTTTCTTTATTATTACTATAACAAAAGACAAACTTTGTCCATGAATCATTTATCAGTTTCTCTTAAGAATTTCCTCCACAATCACCAGCTATTCAGGCCGACCAGCCCTCCTGCCTGCAGCTTACGTGGTGGAAATCAGACGAATCACACGCCGGAAATCACTTCAATCTGTATGATAATTCAGCCTCATGTGGGATTTGGTGCCTCGGTCCGGTTCAGCGGCTGCAAAGTGTCAGATTGTTTTGGAGATTTAATCTACATGATACAGTCCTGGTAATGTACAGATGGCGCGGCAACCTGCTGTGGAAAGCACTCCACGGAATAAATACATTTGAAATCTAACACACACAGGAACCAAAGCTCTGGTAGTCTATGTGGGGAGTTTTTAAGGAGCTACACGGATCATATCTGAGCTTTTCAAAGATTCCTGAGCAAAGACACAAAGCTGTACACCAACTGGTGAGGAGACAAGAGATTCTGGAGATGTGATTTATAGTATTGTTGATTATCACCAAAACAATACTATAAATCAACGTATATGGAAGTATCCTCATTTCCACCTTTCTTAAAGTGCATTTTATAACTGATACCCTCTTTAAACTACGTCTGTCACGAAGCAATGACGTTAAAACGACATTATACGAAGCAACCCTAACCCTAGGGACGTCAACAGAGTGTTATTTGTCAGAGACACAAAGAGAACACAGAGTACTGCTTCTTAATACCAAATGATAATGCCTTCACTAATAAATATAGCTGTGTACACATGAAGCCAGCTGTGTATATCCCCTGCTTTCTGCGCATGGATATCAGCTCCCTGGGGATTCTGATTCAAAACCAAGCATAAATACTTCTTTGTGTTTTCATATTTTCCGCTTTACATCCCACACAGCTTTCATTATGCACCCAGAGCTTTATCATGTCTCTGCACAAAGCACATCCAAAGGTTATTAAGGTCGGACAATTAGATTCAGCCGCTCCTGGTGACTAAATAAGTAAAGACAATTATCTGAAATGAATATGATAGATGCCGTTGTTTCCTGCGGTTCTGCTCTGACAGTTCTTCAGGTTGTTATAACTGAGTCTGCATGCAGTGTATTAGTTTGAGTAATGTGGCCGTTTCATCACGGACAATGTGACTATTAGAGCTGGTCTGTACCGTGGCCGTTTCCATCAGGAGAAACACGCTGCAGCTTCAGAAAGGACGCAGATATAGAAACCCAAATGTTCCACATGAAGAAACATCTTCAGCAACTTGACAACACATGCAGCATTTAGAGAACATTCAGCAGCTTGAGGAGACATGCGCAGCATTTAGAGAACATTCAGCAGCTTGAGGAGACATGCGCAGCATTTAGAGAACATTCAGCAGCTTGAGGAGACATGCGCAGCATTTAGAGAACATTCAGCAGCTTGAGGAGACATGCGCAGCATTTAGAGAACATTCAGCAGCTTGAGGAGACATGCGCAGCGTTTACTAAAAGCTGCAGAAACCAAACGCTGAAGAAGCTCAGACACAACGGAGACCAGGGGACACTAAAGAGTGATGCACACAGCTGGGAGACCAGGGGACACTAATGAGTGATGCACAAAGCTGGGAGACCAGGGGACACTAAAGACTGACGCTCACAGCTGGGAGACCAGGGGACACTAAAGAGTGACACACACAGCTGGGAGACCAGGGGACACTAAAGAGTGACACACAGCTGGGAGACCAGGGGACACTAAAGAGTGACGCACACAGCTGGGAGACCAGGGGACACTAAAGAGTGACGCACACAGCTGGGAGACCAGGGGACACTAAAGAGTGACGCACACAGCTGGGAGACCAGGGGACACTAAAGAGTGACGCACACAGCTGGAGATCAGGGGACACTAAAGAGTGACGCACACAGCTGGAGACCAGGGGACACTAAAAGTGACGCACACAGCTGGGAGACCAGGGACACTAAAGAGTGACGCACACAGCTGGAGACCAGGGGACACTAAAAATGACGCACACAGCTGGAGACCAGGGACACTAAAGAGTGACGCACACAGCTGGAGACCAGGGGACACTAAAAAGTGCCGCACACAGCTGGGAGACCAGGGGACACTAAAGAGTGACGCACACAGCTGGAGACCAGGGGACACTAAAGAGTGACGCACACAGCTGGGAGACCAGGGGACACTAAAGAGTGACGCACACAGCTGGAGACCAGGGGACACTAAAGAGTGACGCACACAGCTGGGAGACCAGGGGAACTAAAGAGTGACACACAGCTGGGAGACCAGGGGACACTAAAGAGTGACGCGCACAGCTGGGAGACCAGGGGACACTAAAGAGTGACGCACACAGCTGGGAGACCAGGGGACACTAAAGAGTGACGCACACAGCTGGGAGACCAGGGGACACTAAAGAGTGACGCATACACAGCTGGAGACCAGGGGACACTAAAAGTGACGCACACAGCTGGGAGACCAGGGGACACTAAAGAGTGACATTAGTGTCCCCTGACACTAAAGAGAGGTTTCTGCAGCTTTTAGTAAACGCTGCGCATGTCTCCTCAAGCTGCTGAATGTTCTCTAAACGCTGCTCATGTCTCCTCAAGCTGCTGAATGTTCTCTAAACGCTGCATGTCTCCTCAAGCTGCTGAATGTTCTCTAAATGCTGCATGTCTCCTCAAGTTGCTGAATGTTCTCTAAACGCTGCATGTCTCCTCAAGCTGCTGAATGTTCTCTAAATGCTGCATGTCTCCTCAAGCTGCTGAATGTTCTCTAAATGCTGCATGTCTCCTCAAGCTGCTGAATGTTCTCTAAATGCTGCATGTGTTGTCAAGTTGCTGAAGATGTTTCTTCATGTGGAACATTTGGGTTTCTATATCTGCATCCTCTCTGAAGCTGCAGCACGTTTCTCCTGACGGAGGTGGTTTGGGTCGATGTTGCGCAGATGCACCTGTTGGCCTCCGTAACTTATGTTATCAACGTCCCCATTGTTTGGATACTACAACAAACGCTCGCCGAGGAAAAGTTGAAAAGCTTTATGCCAAATGGAGCCATCTAGGGCAAAAACACGGCTGCCAAAGAGACAAAGTGTATTGTTTTAGTGATAAATAAATCTTCATATTTGATTAAATATGTATTCATTTTAGCCAATTAGCTTTTTGTAAAGTGCCGATATAGCCAGTTATATAAAGGACAAGGGTCACAACAAACGGCAGACAGCATATGCAAACTATGTAATACTGTAACATATTTGTATTTCAATGTGTTTTGGTACATTTGTGTTTTTATCTGCATCCTTTCTGAAGCTGCAGCACGTTTCTCCTGGTGGAAACTGCACTAATCAGAAGAGCCAGGGTTGATGTATCTGAAAGGCAGCGGCTCTAAGCTAACCTCAACCAGACTGTGAGCAAAACACCTTAATGTGTTCTACTGCTCAGGTGAAATGCAATGAAAGATTATGGGATATGAGACTTGTTTTTCCCTCTGTTCTGTCTCACATGCGCCCTCCTGCTTCTTTGTGGAGACGAATCCTCGAAGAGTCTCAGAGGAAATCTCCCTCAAAGTGCGGTAATACATTCAGGTTCAGATTAAGTCGAGCAATTTGCACTACAGGCTTCAGTGTTTTCTAGCAGCTTTAGCTTTTGACACCTGTTGTCACACGGTGGTTTCACCATCTGCCACCCAACAACTCTGTGAAGAGTTATTCCTGGAGGAGAACAGGTAGAAAGGGACGTGTTTCTGCCTCGTCTCATAATAATAATGAGTGCTGTCAACAGAGGTGGGAAGTAGTGGAGTACAAATACTTTGTTACTGTACTTCAGTACATTTTTCTGGTATCAGTACTTTACTCCACTACTTATTTTTCTGACGACTTTTGACTTTGACTTCTTCCATGTTGAACCCAAATACCTGTACTTTCTACTTCTTACATTTTGAACCCAAATACCTGTACTTTCTACTTCTTACATGTTGAACCCAAATACCTGTACTTTCTACTTCTTCCATGTTCCAAACAGGCTGGTTCCTTTAGTCTGAATGTGTGTTTGGTGGCGTGATCATTATTATTTAGAGTCATTGCGTGCCTATTGATTTGAACACGATCCGTGTATCCATCATTTCCTGGTCTTCTCTAAAGAAGAGGGACCAATGAAAACGTTGTCATGTTGCCGTTGTTCAGCATGGAAACATTCATTAGCTAACAATGACATTATTGTTCTATTAATATAAAGGGAGGTCAGGTACTCTTTAAAACAGCTGCTAGTTATGGGTACTTTTTACTGAAGTACATTTCAAAGCCCAAACTTCTTTACTTTTACTTGAGTAAAGAAGTTTAGTCAGTACTTCTACTTTCACCAGAGTATTTTTAAATACGAGTATATGTACTTCTACTTGAGTAAAGGATGTGTGTACTTCTACTTGAGTAAAGGATGTGTACTTCTACTTGAGTAAAGGATGTGTGTACTTCTACTTGAGTAAAGGATGTGTGTACTTCTCTGTACGACCGACTGAACCGTCTTGCAGGAAATCAAATACAACAGCTGAAGGGTTTGATTCTTTATCCTCATTTAGTAAGTAAACATTTCGCCACAAACACCCTCCTAGTCCCTCTGATGAGATCCATGGAGACTCTTTCCTCCCCCTCTCTCTCCCCCACAGCTGGCGGCGCTAACCTTTCCCTTCAACGACAGTTGCTAAAAGCAGCAGGGGGATCATGCTCGACTTCCTTCAAATTAGCACCATTTTGTTGTCTCCGCTCATCAAGGTGGCCGCAATCAGTCAATTCTGAGTAATTAAAGCCTCCTGTAAACACTTTGCAAAACGCTCAGGTATCAGAACCTCAGGAAACAAGTTAAGACAAAGACAAGCCATGGTACAAAGGGAACAGGTGGGTTAAAGTTGCCTTAAAAGGTGTAACTCAGCTTTGGGTGATTATTTATAATGTATGCTTTAAAAGTAGTCAAACCGGAAGTTGATAGGAAGACCACCGGTACTTATTTTGTGTGTGTGTGGAATTGAATGGCCAATATACGAGGGAAACAGGTGGGTTTTTAGTCAGAGACAAAATAAATGTAGACCATCTGATCGCCATATATCAGATGGGGAGCTTGTTTCAACATTTTGGAGCCAATCATTTTAATTTAATGGACGAAGTAGAAGCGAAACAGGAGGTTTTCAGCTTGTCTGGTAGTCTTAAGGTCCTTACACACCAAACTGACACCAAAGAACACCAAAGAACACCAAAGAACACGTCCCGACGGAACGTCGCCTCACGTCGCCTCAAGTCTCGGCCATGTTTCGCACTGGAACACACCGCAAAGACTTGAGCCGACGGCCAAGTGGCACGTACGAACTGCGCATGCGTGAGTGGCAATAACTCTCCTTACCAGCAGGCGGCAGTAGTGTGTATTCGTCATTCAAAAGAGGCAACAACCGGAAGACAGACTGCGTGATAACCGAGAGAAGAAGAACAGACTGCGTGATATAAACAAACAACAAATAGCGTGTGCGTTCCATTTTCACTCTACAGCGAGAAGCTCACGGGGCTTTCCCGAACCTGTGTGGGAGAGCTGGAGTTAAAGGAAATCTCAGATGTGCCTTCTTAATAGTTTGTTTGGGTCCCTCACTTCCGTTTCGCTTTGGCCGACAGCCTCCCGATTCCACATGTCGAGTCGGCGGCGGAAGGTGTCGGCACGGCCGAAAAGACACGACGGTGCAGTACACACTAAGACACACCAATCTGAGTAGGGCGACACGACGCTCATCGACGGCCCGACATCTATCGACAGGGGCGGACTGGCCATCGGGAGTACCGGGGGTTTCCCCGGTGGGCCGGTGCTCTGCGTGGGCCGGTCGGATAAAAAAAGAAAAATAAATGACATCTCTTTGCTGTTACGCAGCCTTTAAACCAGGAAAAACACTTTCACAATGGTTTAACAATATCCAATACTAAAGACCTCATAATGTATTTAAGCATCTGGACTACCTATGGTGTAAATGTTGTATCTCTTTAATTTACACACCACATCTGAAAACCTCAGGATACAAGTTAAGACAAATGAAACGCACAACTTGACACTTCAGACGTCCTTGATCAAACTGCTTCTAGTTTACAGATCTGATCCCAGCAGGTCCAGCAGGTCCTCTTATATTAGCGCTAATGAGGTCCCAGTGTGGAGCTTTTTAATGAAGACATCCAGGAGGCCAATTGTCCATGACTAATTACCATATGCTAATTGGCTCACTAAGTGCAGAAAGAAGACTGATTTTGTTTGTGTGCACCTCTAACTTCTTACCTCTGTGTGCGTGCCGTGTATGAAAAGTGTTTAATGAGTGTAATTAAAAACAACCTTTTTAATATGAGTAACTACACCGCCTTAAAACAACCTTGTGTATCATCGTTGCATGTGGAGGTGTAGAAATGTACAAGATGTTAATATCCAGCTTTACATCCTGGGATCTTGGAGTCTAAACTTCTACTCTTACTCAAGTACAAGATCTGAGTACTTCTACTTTTACTCAAATACAAGATCTGAGTACTTCTACTCTTACTCAAGTACAAGATCTGAGTACTTCTACTTTTAGTCAAGTACAAGATCTGAGTACTTCTACGTTTACTCAAGTACAACATCTGAGTACTTCTACTTTTACTCAAGCACAAGATCTGAGTACTTCTACTTTTACTCAAGCACAAGATCAGAGTACTTCTACTTTTACTGAAGTACAAGATCTGAGTACTTCTACTTTTACTCAAGTACAAGATCTGAGTACTTCTACTTTTACTCAAGTTAAAGATCTGAGTACTTCTTCTCTGTTGTTCTGCAGTCAGACCTGTGTGTGATTATCATTTCTACGGCGTTGACTCTCTCCTGATGATCCAGGTGTATCGACTTCTTCTCACGGTGTTGCACATTTTCCTCATTTGCCACAGCGGCTCCACAGAGTATGAAATGAAGAAAAAATAAGCGCTCTGGTCTGAGAACGAATGAACTCTGATGAACGGCAGCGAGTCGAGTGAAGCTGAAGGAGAGGAGGAGCGTATCGGCTCAGTTCCGCTTCAGTTCTGGCTCAGTTCTGGTTCAGTGTGCCAGAAAATGGGACATCGGCTACAAACAAACACAAATAAGCTCCGCAGAAACAACAGGGACGGCGGCAGTCAAGCTGCCATATACATGTAGTGGAAGAAACATGGAGATTGGCATGTTCACACTGTACATTTTACATTTATGTTCATTTTAATATTTAATATTCCATTCCTTACAAACTTAATGTATATATAATATCCTGCTTTATATTTTGTTTAGTGTAAATTTCTATTACAACATGTAACATAACAATGTAGACTTTTCTGAAAATCTAAAAGTGTAGACTTTGTTCTCAAAATACTGACTTTTTCTCAAAATCTAAAAAATCTGACATTTCTTACTAAAATCTCAAAATTCTGACCTTTTTCTCAAAATAAAAAAAATCGGACTTTTTTCACAAAATCTTAAAAGTCAGAAATTTTTCTGAAAATCTGAAAATTCTAATTTTTTCCTCGAAACCTAAAACTTCTGACCTTTTCTGCAAATTTCTACGTTTCGATTTTTTTCTGAAAAAAATAAATTCGGACTTGTGTCACCGAGATGCAGATGTCATGTGAGTCGATGGCTTTTGTATCAAACAATTATTTTTAGCTCTTGTCTTTTGTGTGTATTTTCAATGTGGAAATTGAATAAAAACAATGGTAAGATGGTTCACAGGCCGAGCTAGCAGACCAGTTGTATCACATGCAGCCATTGGTCTACGGTCCATTTGCTCTCGTGTTAAAAGCCATCCCCTCTGCTCCAATCAGAGCGAACTCTCATGTCCAGATTCTATTTTCCTCGTTTAGCTGGTCATTAGCCTCTATTAGCTCTGGATGATGGAGCCTGGAGGAAGGACTTCATCGTGCTGTACCCCCATTTACATGGGGTCATTACACAGTGAGCCACACGGCGACCCCTTCCCACGCTCAGCAAATAGGGATATTTCAATGTTAGCGATTATGGTGCATAGCAATGCTTGTGAAAAGCCATTAGAGAGTTCTTATTCATCTCCAGAGAGCGATTCCCCGCAGGTTGTTGAGCGATGTGAAGTCATGGATAAAGTCAGAGTTTGAGCTAATGGCTGATATCAAGCATCAAGAAGTCTATCTCCACTGAGTGCACCATCTCATGCATGTATGTTGGTATTTCCAGTTAATTGCTATTTCTTTGAAAAGTGTTGACATCTTTATCAACCTTTACCTGTTACTGTTTACTGTTCTTAAGTTTGAACAGTTTTTCAGGCAAGAAACTAACAATTTAGGTTACCAGTATGTGATTAGTTTATATAAATAATGCTAATTGAGAGTTTACGTTGATATTTGGAATTTCTTTCTCAAAATTCGGCTTTGTCTGAAAATCGCAAATGTTTTATTATTTTTTTACTTTTTCAGAAAATCTTGACATTTTTCTCGAACTTCTTACTTTTTTCTCAAAATCTCAGAATTTTTGAAAATCAACCTTTGTCTTCTGTCAGTGAGAGTTATTAAAAATGTCCTCATATCAGATTTTACTGTCATATGTCCTCCTACAGTCACTGACAGAGGATGCTGTGAAACCATCCCATCACCTCAGAGTAGCTGAGAATCATCACTGCTTACATGCTGCTAGTGCTAAACCTGAAGGACTCACACATGAGCATTTGAACAGGAAGTGGGACATTATGCGAGGCCACATGAGGTCGATACTGCAGTGAAATGCTAATAATAGAAATAGGGGAACCTGGGTGTTTGGGGAAACTAACGACCCGTGCTGCCTTCAATGAGCGCGCTCGTTTAAACCCAGAGAAATATTGTCTGAGTGCTTTTACCCCACAGCGGCTCAGGCTTGTGTGTGATGGATGGCTGCTTTTCATTGATCATCCATCATGTGCTGTCAATACTTTCCCCATAAGAACACCTGTTTATGTTGGGAGTGCTATGTGTGTACTGGAGTTGTTCAATGAGGAACAGTGTGGTGCTTTTAGAGGAACACAGTGGGGGGCTTTCTCAGAAACAGCTGTTTTTCTTTTCCACCCAGTAGTACTGTACCTCTGAGAACATATCGACCGGCTGATCTGAGGATTTCAAACAGCTTCCTGAAAACCGAAGGCTAAAATCATACGTCACCGTGCTTCAAATGCAGACATCAGAAACAGCTCTGGATTGATCTCGGTGATCATATAATGGATTTGGCCAGAGCCAGACTGACTGTAATGGGATTCTACGCCGGCTCGCTCTCAAAAATGTCGACACAATTTTTGACATTTTCCCCCAAAATGTGGACTTTTTTTAAAAATCTCAAAAGTCTTACGTTTTCAAAAAATCTCAAAAATCTAACTTTTTTCAAAAAATCTAAAAATCCTTCATTTTTTCTGAAAATCTCAAATTCTGACTTTTTTTCAATTATATTATTTTCAAAAGATCTCCAAATTTGACTTTTTCTTGAAAATCTCAAAAATTCTCACATTTCCCCCCGAAATTCAGATTTTTCTCAAAATCGCAAAAATCCTATATTTCTTTCAAAATCGTACTTATTCTCAAAATTCCTAATTTTCTCAAAAAATCTCAAATTCTGATTTATTTTTCAAAATTCTGACTTTTTTCCGAAAACCTTAACATTCTGACTTGTTCTGAAAATGTCCCAAAACTTTTTTCTGAAAATCTGAGATTACGTTTTTCTCAAAATCTCAAAAATCGTACGTTTCTCATAAACTCAAAAATCGTTCTCTTTTCTGAAAATCTCAAATTTCTCGGAAACAGCTTTTTCAATGGTTTATTCCTCTCCTCTCTGCACAGGCACAGTATTTTGCAGCCAGTGTTCTCTGCAGAAAATTACCATATTTAATTATTCACTCCCCCAATTTAATAGCGAATGCTCACTGAGTCAACAGCAGATAACTGCGGGCTGTTTTGCATTATAATGAATTACTTACATGTGAATCAAATTAAGCAAATGGAGCACATGACAGCATTCTGTGAGCGGCTGTTCTTCAGAGGCACCCGTTTCCCAAGATGAGCGGCTGGTGCATTTGTTCTCTGACAGAAACCCGTCATTTGGAGCACTTAATCTAGCCGAGGACATACGACGCTTTCAATTAAGTCGTCAAATAAACCGTGTGATAAATCCATCATGAGCTCGGCTCCGTTTCACCGTGTTTCTGTCTCCTCCGTAAGAAAATAAATAAAAATCTAACAGCAAATTATGTTTCAACACCACAGCGTTTATCTCGGGGAGGAAAAAACGTTGATCAAGGAGTCGTCACAAAATCCTGATCAAGGGCAGGTTGAGATATTATCGGGGGATCTGGGGGTCTTATAAGTCTCTCTAGGACTCCAATTTTCCCTGATGTCCTTCCATACTTACTTGCCAGTATGGATGTGAAATGCTGAATGTTCTCTAAATGCTGCATGTGTTGTCAAGTTGCTGAAGATATTTCTTCATGTGGAACATTTGGGTTTCTATATCTGCATCCTTTCTGAAGCTGCAGCGCGTTTCTCCTGATGGAAGAGTTTTGGGCGATGGCAGAGCGTTTCTCCTGATGGAAGAGCTTTGGGCGATGGCAGAGCGTTTCTCCTGATGGAAGAGCTTTGGGCGATGGCAGCGCGTTTCTCCTGATGGAAGAGCTTTGGGCGATGGCAGAGCGTTTCTCCTGATGGAAGAGCTTTGGGCGATGGCAGCACGTTTCTCCTGATGGAAGAGTTTTGGGCGATGGCAGAGCGTTTCTCCTGATGGAAGAGCTTTGGGCGATGGCAGCACGTTTCTCCTGATGGAAGAGCTTTGGGCGATGGCAGAGCGTTTCTCCTGATGGAAGAGCTTTGGGCGATGCAGCACGTTTCTCTGATGGAAGAGCTTTGGGCGATGGCAGCGCGTTTCTCCTGATGGAAGAGCTTTGGGCGATGGCAGCGCGTTTCTCCTGATGGAAGAGCTTTGGGCGATGGCAGAGCGTTTCTCCTGATGGAAGAGCTTTGGGCGATGGCAGAGCGTTTCTCCTGATGGAAGAGCTTTGGGCGATGGCAGCGCGTTTCTCCTGATGGAAGAGTTTTGGGCGATGGCAGCGCGTTTCTCCTGATGGAAGAGTTTTGGGCGATGGCAGCGCGTTTCTCCTGATGGAAGAGCTTTGGGCGATGGCAGCGCGTTTCTCCTGATGGAAGAGCTTTGGGCGATGGCAGCGCGTTTCTCCTGATGGAAGAGCTTTGGGCGATGGCAGCACGTTTCTCCTGATGGAAGAGCTTCGGGCGATGGCAGAGCGTTTCTCCTGATGGAAGAGTTTTGGGCGATGGCAGCGCGTTTCTCCTGATGGAAGAGTTTTGGGCGATGGCAGCGCGTTTCTCCTGATGGAAGAGCTTTGGGCGATGGCAGCACGTTTCTCCTGATGGAAGAGTTTTGGGCGATGGTAGCGCGTTTCTCCTGATGGAAGAGCTTTGGGCGATGGCAGCGCGTTTCTCCTGATGGAAGAGCTTTGGGCGATGGCAGCGCGTTTCTCCTGATGGAAGAGTTTTGGGCGATGGCAGCACGTTTCTCCTGATGGAAGAGTTTGGGCGATGGCAGCATTTCTCCTGATGGAAGAGTTTTGGGCGATGGCAGCGCGTTTCTCCTGATGGAAGAGCTTTGGGCGATGGCAGCGTGTTTCTCCTGATGGAAGAGCTTTGGGCGATGGCAGCGCGTTTCTCCTGATGGAAGAGTTTTGGGCGATGGCAGCACGTTTCTCCTGATGGAAGAGTTTTGGGCGATGGCAGCGCGTTTCTCCTGATGGAAGAGTTTTGGGCGATGGCAGCGCGTTTCTCCTGATGGAAGAGCTTTGGCGATGGCAGCGCGTTCTCCTGATGGAAGAGTTTTGGGCGATGGCAGCGCGTTTCTCCTGATGGAAGAGCTTTGGGCGATGGCAGCGCGTTTCTCCTGATGGAAGAGCTTTGGGCGATGGCAGCGCGTTTCTCCTGATGGAAGAGTTTTGGGCGATGGCAGCGCGTTTCTCCTGATGGAAGAGCTTTGGGCGATGGCAGCACGTTTCTCCTGATGGAAGAGCTTTGGGCGATGGCAGCACGTTTCTCCTGATGGAAGAGCTTTGGGCGATGGCAGAGCGTTTCTCCTGATGGAAGAGCTTTGGGCGATGGCAGCGCGTTTCTCCTGATGGAAGAGCTTTGGGCGATGGCAGCGCGTTTCTCCTGATGGAAGAGCTTTGGGCGATGGCAGAGCGTTTCTCCTGATGGAAGAGTTTTGGGCGATGGCAGCGCGTTTCTCCTGATGGAAGAGCTTTGGACGATGGCAGCGCGTTTCTCCTGATGGAAGAGCTTTGGGCGATGGCAGAGCGTTTCTCCTGATGGAAGCTTTGGGCGATGGCAGAGCGTTTCTCCTGATGGAAGAGTTTTGGGCGATGGCAGCGCGTTTCTCCTGATGGAAGAGTTTTGGGCGATGGCAGCACGTTTCTCCTGATGGAAGAGCTTTGGGCGATGGCAGCACGTTCTCCTGATGGAAGAGCTTTGGCGATGGCAGCACGTTTCTCCTGATGGAAGAGCTTTGGACGATGGCAGCGCGTTTCTCCTGATGGAAGAGTTTTGGGCGATGGCAGCACGTTTCTCCTGATGGAAGAGCTTTGGGCGATGGCAGCGCGTTTCTCCTGATGGAAGAGCTTTGGGCGATGGCAGCACGTTTCTCCTGATGGAAGAGTTTTGGGCGATGGCAGCGCGTTTCTCCTGATGGAAGAGCTTTGGGCGATGGCAGCACGTTTCTCCTGATGGAAGAGCTTTGGGCGATGGCAGAGCGTTTCTCCTGATGGAAGAGCTTTGGGCGATGGCAGAGCGTTTCTCCTGATGGAAGAGCTTTGGGCGATGGCAGCGCGTTTCTCCTGATGGAAGAGTTTTGGGCGATGGCAGCGCGTTTCTCCTGATGGAAGAGTTTTGGGCGATGGCAGAGCGTTTCTCCTGATGGAAGAGCTTTGGGCGATGGCAGCACGTTTCTCCTGATGGAAGAGCTTTGGGCGATGGCAGCGCGTTTCTCCTGATGGAAGAGCTTTGGGCGATGGCAGCGCGTTTCTCCTGATGGAAGAGTTTTGGGCGATGGCAGCGCGTTTCTCCTGATGGAAGAGTTTTGGGCGATGGCAGAGCGTTTCTCCTGATGGAAGAGCTTTGGGCGATGGCAGCGCGTTTCTCCTGATGGAAGAGCTTTGGGCGATGGCAGAGCGTTTCTCCTGATGGAAGAGTTTTGGGCGATGGCAGCGCGTTTTCCTGATGGAAGAGTTTGGGCGATGGCAGAGCGTTTCTCCTGATGGAAGAGTTTGGGCGATGGCAGCGCGTTTCTCCTGATGGAAGAGTTTTGGGCGATGGCAGCACGTTTCTCCTGATGGAAGAGCTTTGGGCGATGGCAGAGCGTTTCTCCTGATGGAAGAGCTTTGGGCGATGGTAGCGCGTTTCTCCTGATGGAAGAGCTTTGGGCGATGGCAGCGCGTTTCTCCTGTCGTCCACCATATAGGCGAGCCCTTCTTTATCAGCATCAGGACTTAAAAATTGTCTTATCTGTTCTGCAGTGCACTGGTTTGGTGGAAAGGTGAGCAATAAGGTCTCAGCTGGAGGAATAAATAAGAGATGAGCTAAATAAATAAGTGGAGGTGCTGGGATTATTAATATTGCCAGGAGTCAGTCGATCCTCTGGAGTCAGTGCAGCCTCACAGCAATCAGAAACACCTTCATAATGCCTTGTTGACTAACCCTGAGTCAACGGTCTGCTGGAGGATGAATCTACGCTGTCGAACATTAATATGAGACGGATACTGCTGTTGCAAAGGACTCTTTAAAGTAGAAACACTACATACTGATATACACCTGAACATCAGCAGGAGAGGACTCTTTAAAGTAGAGACAATACATACTGATATACACCTGAACATCAGCAGGAGAGGACTCTTTAAAGTAGAGACACTACATATTGATATACACCTGAACATCAGCAGGAGAGGACTCTTTAAAGTAGAGACACTACATACTGATATACACCTGAACATCAGCAGGAGAGGACTCTTTAAAGTTTGGTTTTTACTGAATACTCTCAGTGGCATTCTGCCTGGACTCTGATTTAATTTAACTCCACGGTCCCGTCTGACTGAACCCAGATCAGCTTAAGGTTGTTTTTCATGTCAACACTTTATGGATGAGTGGCTATATAGGACAGAACACAACACTGCTATCATCAGGAGAAACACACAGAGAGGCTGGAGATGTGATGTTAAAACTGAGGTAAAGATATTCTGTGAGGTATACTGGCGTTTAAAAAACAACAACGATAAGTGAGTTATAGAAGTTTGTTTTTACCACCTGGGCCGACCTTTGAGGCGATGGCTGTTAAAACACGATAAACATATATTTGTTGGTTCATAATTTCTCCAAGGATGTCATTGTCTATGATGTGCAACAAGAATAAATGTCCATAAATCAGCTTAGAAGAAAGACCCTCCTTAAAGCTGCAGAACTTGCCTGAGATTTATCACATTTTTAAGTTTCCTTTAGTGTAAATCTATTGGTACTCTACAAACATTAGCTGCTGAATAACTATGCATACTTTTAAAGCAGGGACGTGCGGTCATGTCTTCATGAAAAGTAAAAATACAAATAACAATAAAATGAAATAAATGTGAATATTTCTCGACTGGTTTGTTCTATAAATGTATTTCCTGTTCCTATACGGTGAGAGACGCTGAGGCAGCGACGAGCTGAGCCTCACCTCGGATTACGCAATCCCTCGCAAACTAGGTTGAGCGCATGCATTGCCGCGTGCCTGTTGCTATCATTCTGTATCTCGCCAATATAATGTTTACAGGACTTGACTATGCGTCCTGACTCTCCATAGTCTAGCTAATGTATGTGTGTCACTGTGGTCATATTTAGTCTTGCTGATGTGACATAAAGCACAGTAAAAAGACACGAGGTGAGGCAGCAGTACTCACTGCAGGGGGCGCACGTGAGCCCACAGGTTCCTGTTGCTACGGTTATTCTACGCAGAGACGGTGGACGCAAACAACAAGCTAGACTTTTGAAACGACAAGAAGATAAGGAGGAATTTTATAGTAATAGTAATTTTTTGTCCAGAAGGATAGTATGGACTTCATCTTTAAGTCAAGGTAGATCTTACTAAGAGAGAACAATCCAATATTTAAATGAAACTACATTTGTTGGGTATCCTTTTGTTGAACGGTCTGTTTAAAATGTATCGAAACATTAGACTAAAAAAGCTTTTGAAAATAACAGAATATTTCGATTAAGGTCAAAATAGAAAGAGTCAGTGCCTCACCAGCCATGAGCCTCACCGCACGTCACTGTTTTAAAGAGTCCTTATTCTGATTCCTGTGGTGTTCTGTAGGTTTTAGTGCATGTAAACGGTCTGCAAACACTTAAATCCCTGTGTTAATTTCAGAGGAAGTTTCTCCCCTAACTAACATATCTGGTGACTTTAATGTCATTAATGTGCCACAGGTTACCTGTAATATTAGATAAAGAGCTTGTTGAACATCAAAGCATTGAGACATGTCCCAGTAGAGGAGCAAACATTGATATGACCCTGGAAATGAGCAGGATGTGTGTTCTTTAATTGTCCAAGATGTAAACAAACATA
The DNA here is from genome assembly GCA_031216635.1 of Dissostichus eleginoides. Lineage (NCBI taxonomy): Eukaryota > Metazoa > Chordata > Actinopteri > Perciformes > Nototheniidae > Dissostichus > Dissostichus eleginoides. Next base: position 1,943,790 of record CM062269.1, on the reverse strand, counting down.
CCTAAACCACAGCGCCCACACTAACTCAGTGGATCCAGAGCGACACTGAACTTCCCAAAGCGTTATGGCTAACTAAATAAAAGTAAGCTACTAAGACAATTACAGGAGAGAAGGAAGGAGATGCAGTCGTCTTTATATTAGTCTACGGTGGTTTTGGTTTATTCTTTGCTGCAAGACACACTGAAGTGAAAGTAATTAACTTTTGTTAACAGATTTATATTAAAGAGGATTTTCTGTATAAAGCAGGTGAGTTGTTGAATACCCAGTTCTGTACAAAACCTTTCAGCTCGACTGCTTTCACACAAAAATGTATTCATTTAGGAAACCCACGAAGCATTCCAACTCATCCATTTGAATCCAAGGACGATTATAATTGGCAAAATATGCATTTTATTTCACAACTTGAATCCTTGATATTGATTTCTAAAAAAAGAGGTAAGGAAAGATTCAACATGTATGAAGGACAGAGCCGCGTGTGCAGCAGATGGTTTCAGATTAAAGGGCAGAGAGGGAACTTCACATATGTATTAGTTGGTGTTAAAATGCACTAAAAACAAACCTCTGAAATAACTTCACAATCTGGAGAGACTGCAGTCACATCTCAGCTGCCACGTACGTTTGCATAGATTTACTACAAATATGCACTTAAATGCAATGTATACAGTACTAAAACATGCTCAATTGTATGTATTTACATAAAGGACAATGTACAAATTAATTGCCAGTAGTCTGATGGAATAATCGTAGCTAAATTCCCTTTTCGCTGTATTTATTTTGAATTAAAAGCGTGCAAAGCAGGTTGTTTTGCTTTGCAGGGAACATCATGTTTTATTACCTGTAAGAACATATATTTCCTTATTACAGCTGCTACCACAGGTTGCATAATCCTAAATGTCTGTAATCAAATATGAGGCGCTCTGTAGGAATCAGTCGGATGCCAGATCATCGTTAATTAGTCATTTTTGGGAGTTTTGAAGAGACAAAGACTCGGCTTTCAAAAAGTCAATAAGCAGATTCAGACGATAAATATATGTTTGAAGCTGGGAGAGACAACCTCAGCGATCACCTGATCAGATCCCTCTGTCCTCGACTCTCTGATATAATGAATAACAGGCTGATGGGAACACAGAAGGGCGCTTTCATCTAGTTTCAAATACAAACAAAGTCTTGGCGTTCAGAATATATCACTTTTAGCGGCAGATACAGACGTTAACTACTTTTTTGAAGCTTGTAAAGACAAGGCGACAAATTCAGCGATTCTCCTCTGATCACCTTCTTTCCCTAAGTCTCCCTGAAATAATGATTGACAGGCTGTGTGTGTGTTTCCTTGGAACACACACACACACAACACACACACACACGGCTAACAAGCTGTGTTATAGGCTAGCAAGGACTTCAGAATCACAGCTAATTCAGTGGTGGTCCTAAGGGTACTATACCCCCAAAATATGACTCCTGGATCCCCTTCTGATCAACTATAGCTAAAAACACTGAAGGCTGTTTTCTCATATCTGGTTTTGATAACAGTCATCATGTCATGTGAAATATCCTGCTGAATATTTGGAGAACAAACACATTAAGGATATCATTTGAAAGCTAAGAAGCAAAATGTGTTTCATGGTTGATGTGCCAACTCGTGGGCTTTGTAATAGCAAATCCTTGAAACACTGAAGGGAGGTTAAAAAAAGAGGGTAAAAGGGGAAGAAGCTGGACCCCCATGCAGGTTTATCTTCTTGCAAACATGTACAGCATGATGGATCTCCGTCATCAATCTGCTGACTGACCTGCTAACAATGACTTCAGAATCACAGTTAATCCAGTGGTGGTCCTAAGGGTACTATGCCCCCCAAAATATGACTCCTGGATCCCCTTCTTAATAAGTAACCATGGCTAAAAGCTCTAAGAAACTCCAGGAAAGCTAAGAATCAAAATGTGTTTTGGCATCAATGTGATTGGTTCTGATAAGTCCTTGAAACAATGAAGGGAGGTTAAAACAAAAAGAGGGTGAAAGGAGAAGAAGCTGGACCCCCATCTTCCTGCAAACATGTACAGCATGTATTTTGATTTATAGATTTTAAAAAGGGTTTGCCGTACGACGGTGTGGTAATGCACACTTATGTAATTATATTTAACATGTTCATTCAAATGCACAACTTTTAACTGTGATATCTTATTTTAATAGTCACTTTATCACTTTATTTTTGCTGTATTATTATTTTAATTTGTATTCTAGTTTGTCTTTATTTTTACCTTGTGAGAATCCTGTTTTAACTCTGACCGTGTTGCTGCTACAAACGCCTGGATTTCCCCACGGGGATAAATAAAGTTCCATCTTATCTTATCTTATTGATGATTCAATCAATCTGCAGCATATTCATCGTATCAGAACGGGAAGACCAGCTGCTGTCGGCCCGACATATCGACACAAATCTCCTCAACACCGGCCTCAGTGGGCAGTAAACAGAAAACAGCTCTTCCCAGCAACACCAGAGTCGATGGTGCTCCGAAAGATCAAAGAACTCCTGAAGGAGCGCCGGTCTGAGCACAAAGTGACTGAAGTGGATCTGCAGTGAAGCGATGCCATTAGAGCCATAATCTCCCACCACTGGACCTTCTTGGGCCTTCCTCACCTCCTCCTCTTCCTCATTATCCCATCACTGATTTTCTCTGGTGGCGGTCCTCGGGGTCCTTCTCGCTAAATTGGGAGTCTTGGGATGTCTCCGAGCCAATTGAGCTTTGATGTTTAATTTAAAATAGACCAAGAGAAGAAGCGACATCCCGGCGGAGAGTATCATGCTAATCTGGGAAATGTTAATTAAGCCCAAAGGGTTAATTTCAGTTTCTTCATCTACTCTTTACTTTAATCTCATCCAGTTATGAGGCTGCATAATGCTTAGAAATAATCACAGCTGCACATTTGGAAACATTACTTCCACCTTCATTTTAGCTTTTTTAAAATCCTCCTTCTTTTGAAATGTAATTGGTTCAATCCCAACGCCAAGGAGCGCTCTCATCAAGCCCACAAAACAACATAATCTTCTTTAATTCATCACATAAACTCGACAACATGCCGTACTGTGTGCAGCATGTCTTCCTGGATAACGCTCTTTTGTGCTACTAATCCCCAGATTAAGGAAAATAAAAGGTCAAGTATTATCAGTGCACACAAACACACAGCGGAAACCTGATATCTATTATGGAAACGTAATTACATTTCATTCATTGATTTCTCCGTTGAGATGCGGCGCTTAATGGATGATAATTACTTTAATACCAAAGGGTGCTTTTCCTATCTTGCATATTTTCTCAATACACGGGAAAATAATGAAGGAATCTCTTCTCAATAGCGACAAACAAGCATGTAACGGGAAAGTCAACGGGGACCATGTGATATTAGAATTTTAGCTTGTTTGAATGAAACCAAAGAGGGCTCTAACACAAAGCATATCACCCTCTAAAGGATTTTAAAGGACTTTTTAATCATCTGCACATTACCACACAGCCAGTGTCTCCCTCAATGCCATTTCATTAGCTTTAAGGATAATGGAGAGACATTAAAGCACTTAGCGGTGGAGACATGAAGTCATGTGAACGTGCTGTAGTTCCTTTATAGCCCAACATTAGCCTCCTTTAGCTTAGCGGTGGAGACTAGCTAAGCATTTTCTAGCACTGTCTGTCCCCTGGTCTGGAGGTCAATGGTTTCTGAATGTGTTTTTGGTTGTTATCCTGAAATAAGGTCTGTGGTTAACACAAGCTGATCAGATTTTGGTTCAATCCCAACGCCAGAGAGGCGTGTGGCGCAGTGGGCTAGTGCGTTGGTGTTGGGATCAGGGGAGCACAGGTTCAAACCCCACTGCAGTCAGCATGTCGTTGTGTCCCTGAGACACTTCACCCCAAATTGCTCCTGTGGGGATTGTCCACAGTATTGAGTGTGTAAGTTGCTTTGGATAAAAGCGTCTAACAAGTAACATTTTAACATTTTGTTCTACGACATAAAATAAGTCAATAAATACCCCACTGGTGGATTTAAAAACGGCGACTGCTAACAAGTCACGATATAAACTACTAAATGTCATTACTTCAAAATACAAACTTTCCATATGCACATAGCTAATCAATTATGGAGAGTGAAGTAATTAAACCGTCCCAATTGTACTTTTTTTGGAGCATAGCCCAGAAGTCGTAACCAATTATGCCTAAACTCAACCAAACCAACCGAAAAAAGCAACAAATACTAACCATCAGAAGCAGAGTGAGAAAGAAAATCGAACTTTATTCAACTATCGATTTGCTTCAGTTTGTTGCAGCGAAAGTGTATTTTTGAACAAAAGATCCAATTGGAACCAGGGTGCCGATGAATTTCTCTACCAGCTCGTTTGAATAAAACCAACGTCAGATAGAGCATATCGTCCCCTACAGGCTTTTCCATCCACCTGCATTTCCACCACACCTCCAGTTCCTCTCTGCCGTTTCATTAGTGTGAACGTCCCTGTAGGGTTAGGGAGGAACGTCGAAGCACAGGGTCCTTTTTCTTTTAGATGCCGAAAAGAATGAGCAGCCCTCACTACTCACACTGAGTGATGAACAGTGTCCGGACATGGCAGGTAACGGTTATGAATGGCCCCCCTTTCTATATGTGACACATTGAAATGATAGGCGTTAAGGCGGGGAAGATGGATTCTGCAGGGGAGCTTTAGGTACGTGCAGAGGGTGAATTGTGGAGGAGGAATTCATCTCGAGGGTGGTGCAAAAGTAGAATTAAAAGGAGGTTTGGAGTGCGACTGTTTCAAGGTTGTGGACACATTCATTCATTTTCCCAAGCTGGGGTAAATGGCGTCATGTACAAAAGGCAGAATTAGGATTGAATAACGATTCAAGATCTTTGATTTATAGCTATTTTTCGGTTCTGCTGCTGTAGCTTTACTGCAAATCAAAGACCTGTATTCGTATTCATGGTAAGAAGGCTTTTTCTACTCTTATAGAACCAGGTAATTACCCCAACGTACATCTCATAATAATAATAATTAATAATAATGGGTTTCATTTATAAAGCACTTCATATTTGAGTTCAAATCCCGAAGTGCTACAAGCATTTAGCATGGAACCAAAATAAAAACAGTACACAACACGGTAGAATGAATAAAAAGCAGTAAAAACAAACAATAAAAAAAATAAAAGGGTAGTAATAAATAAGATAAAAGGTCTAGGAAAAGGCTCTATTGAACAGATGGGTTCAAGGCCTTTTTTTAAAAGCCTCCACGGTCTGTGGTGCTCTCATGTGGTCGGGGAGAGCTTTCCACAGACTGGGAGCAGCCGAGCAGAAAGCCCGGTCTCCCATAGTACGGAGCTTGGTCCTGGGGGGTTTAAGGAGGTTGGCTTTGCTGGAGCGGGAGGTCCGCAAGGAGGTATGAGGGGTGAGGAGTTCCTTGAGGTAGGGGGGGGCAGTTCCATGGATACACTGGTGGGTGAGGACGGAGACCTTGTACTCAATCCTCAGTTCCACGGGGAGCCAGTGTAGTGTGTTAAGGATGGGGTGATATGATCGTATTCGCGCACCCTCATCAGGATCCTAGCAGCGCTGTTCTGAATGTTCTGGAGCTTCTGGATGCTTTTGTTAGGGATCCCGATGAGGAGTGCATTGCAGTAGTCCAGCCTGGAGGAGACAAAGGCGTGGACTAGCTTTTCGGCGTCAGACAGAGTGAGTGAGGGGGCGGAGTTTGGCGATATTCCTGAGGTGATAGAAGGAGTTCTTGCACAGCTGTTTAATGTGAGCCTCAAAGGTCAGATGGGCGTCCATTTTCACACCCAGGTTGGTGACTGTTGAGGAGAGGGTAATGTCCTGGCCGGAGAGGGTGTCTATAGGAGTAAACAGTGATTGTAAAGAAGTGTTCCCGATTCAGAGCGCTGGTGGGCAGAAGCAGCATGCTAACCACGCTAAAATACAGTGCTAGTAAAGCAGCGTTGGGCTTTGAGATCTATAATGCCCCCACAGATCCATTCAAATGAACTAATCAACTCAAGAGGTGATCGACCCGCTCTAAGGGAGATTTTAGTTCTGGGTTTTAGTAAGCTAACATGATTAAAAACATGATTAAAGTGCTTTAATTACTGGACAGGTTTCTGACACCGTTCGTTTGGTAGCTAGCATGTCTGTTACCAACTTGACTCAACGACACTGACTAAAGCAGAGTTTCTCCGGTAATTGAACACCAGCCAGGCCAACAGGAAGCCATCAAATACATATATATCTAAATGCCAAATTAAAGCCAAGTATCCATTCCAGTGTTTTCCCTACTGTATATGTGTCTGTGTCTGTGGTTTGTTAAACTAAGTGATAACCATACAGTCTGAGGTAATATGTTGTATGTATATGTATTTTATCTAACCTGCTGAGATCACATTAACAGATCAAGGTAAGAAAAGATTGTCAGTAGACTACAGGTTATAAACAGGCTGGGTAATAATAATAATAATAATTTCGATTTATAAAGCACCTTTCATTGCTAACAGCATTCCCAAGGTGCTACAGGAGGCATAATAAAAAAAAACAAAATAAACAAAATTTTAATCAAAAGCTTTTTTTAAAAGAAAGGTTTTTAAGCCTTTCTTGAAGGCGTCAGTGGTCTGGGAGTCCTCAGGTTCTCTGGGAGTCCTCAGGTGGTCTGTGGAGTCCTCAGGTGGTCTGTGGAGTCCTCAGGTGGTCTGGGAGTCCTCAGGTGGTCTGTGGAGTCCTCAGGTGGTCTGTGGAGTCCTCAGGTGGTCTGTGGAGTCCTCAGGTGGTCTGGGAGTCCTCAGGTTGTCTGTGGAGTCCTCAGGTGGTCTGGGAGTTCTCAGGTGGTCTGGGAGTCCTCAGGTGGTCTGTGGAGTCCTCAGGTGGTCTGGGAGTCCTCAGGTGGTCTGTGGAGTCCTCAGGTGGTCTGTGGAGTCCTCAGGTGGTCTGGGAGTCCTCAGGTAGTCTGTGGAGTCCTCAGGTGGTCTGGGAGTCCTCAGGTGGTCAGTGGAGTCCTCAGGTGGTCTGTGGAGTCCTCAGGTGGTCTGGGAGTCCTCATATGGTCTGTGGAGTCCTCAGGTGGACTGTGGAGTCCTCAGGTGGCCTGGGAGTCCTCAGGTGGTCTGTGGAGTCCTCAGGTGGTCTGTGGAGTCCTCAGGTGGCCTGGGAGTCCTCAGGTGGTCTGGGAGTCCTCAGGTGGTCAGTGGAGTCCTCAGGTGGTCTGTGGAGTCCTCAGGTGGTCTGTGGAGTCCTCAGGTGGCCTGGGAGTCCTCAGGTGGTCTGTGGAGTCCTCAGGTGGTCTGTGGAGTCCTCAGGTGGCCTGTGGAGTCCTCAGGTGGCCTGGGAGTCCTCAGGTGGTCTGGGAGTTCTCAGGTGGTCTGTGGAGTCCTCAGGTGGTCTGTGGAGTCCTCAGGTGGCCTGGGAGTCCTCAGGTGGCCTGGGAGTCCTCAGGTGGTCAGTGGAGTCCTCAGGTGGTCTGTGGAGTCCTCAGGTGGTCTGGGAGTCCTCAGGTGGCCTGGGAGTCCTCAGGTGGTCTGTGGAGTCCTCAGGTGGTCTGGGAGTCCTCAGGTGGTCTGTGGAGTCCTCAGGTGGTCTGGGAGGGAATTCCACAGGCGAGGAGCAGCTGCGCTAATGCGCTACATGCTAACGTGCTAACGGATTCTGAGATTTTATGATGAAATCTGAAATCTACATTTTTTAAGATACGTTTAACAGAGCAAATGAAGTGAAGATACGGTTGTTGGTAGCCTTCACGTGCTAACGTGCTAACATGCTAACGTGCTAACAGATTATGGGATTTTATGATGAAATCTCTAATCTACATTTATAAAATACGTTTAACAGAACAGGTGAAGTGAATATAAGGTTGCTAGTAGCCTTCACATGCTAACGTGCTAACGGATTCTGTTACTTGATGAAGAACTGTGTAACTACAGTGTGCTACTCCTCTAGCGTCTTATTGAACACCCTGATAAACCACTAGATTAATCCATGGTTATGTTGTTTATCTCGTATTTGTTTACTTACCAACTCTTTCTTTTGTTGTTGCCGCTGCTCTTGTTCTGAGACACCGAGCTCATTCGCTCCTATAGACTGAGTTTGTTAATACCTTTTCATATTTGAAAGACTGAAGCCGATATAAAGAAGTAGACCTGGATTCAAAAGACAGATATGTGCAGCCATAAAAGAGAAGGTCAACGGCGCTATTAGACCGGATTATTCCACACTTCATATGAAAACAAATTTCCCAGCAGCACATTCAGAGAAACGGTAATACATCTAGCTATTAACGAAGCAGATATGAGAAGAAACAAAGGAAAAAGTGAGACATATAGAGAGTGGGAGCCACCTAGAATCACCTCTCCTGCTTCTAAATCCAGACATGGTGTGTGCTTTCAATCATTAAAATGATGAGAGTCTAACAGCGCTGCCTGTAATGTGGTTAAAGCAGATATAATTTGCACCTGTCTCTTCCTGTCAGTTTCTAAAGAGCGATGGAGTTGCGTTTTCACATCCAATTTAAGAAGAAGGGAAAACGAGCCCTGAAAACTTTTTAACGCCACCTCATTCGGCACTTTGGAGCTTAATTGCTTCACTTGGCCACTTTTTCTAGAACTTGAGCTCAGATCCAAGAAGAGCAAGCATTTAGCCATCATTTCTGAGGAGATAATGTTCATTTCCACACTCACAGGCACAGGGAATCGACCCAACTTGTGTACAAAGAAGCTGTGTTAGCATTGCCAACCCCGGCCTCAGGGATTGGACCCGAGCCTTTGTGCCTTTGAGGCACACAGATCCCTATCCCCTAATTGATTTTCTCCGATTCTTTAAAGCAGAGCCAGGAACAGTGCGGGCTGCTGATAGAGTTAATTAGGAGTAACTGTTCCTGGATTAGTGATAAAAGCTAAGGAAGCATTTAGGCAAAATGCATAAGCCAATGTGCAGAGAAGGACCCATTAACTAGGCATCATAATGCAGTGGAGTGTTTGCTCATGTAGAGTTTATCTCCACTATTAAACTCCGTATGCCGTCTTAAGAACTGGATAAGTTGTCTGCCCACAGGATAACATCCCCTGTTAGTTTTATGTTTATCCATTTCCACACGCTTTGTTATAATGAACCTAATTAATGCTAGAATCACAGTTTTTGTTCTAACAGATTGGAGCTGAAGATATCCACATATTTCTGCTGCTCCACAATTAGGAATCTCTCTTTGTTTTAGTGCAAGCAGTCTCAGAGACAGAGGTTTTAAACAAATACAGAATCTGGAAATGGAAATGTGTCTAGGACCATGACATTTAACTCAACATTTGGCTTCTGGCTACAGAGGGGAGGAGGAGGAATACCTTGGAAGTATATAGAGGGGATTTTTTTGTTCAATATGAAAGAGACGTATGGCTAGCTTCTGTAACTCGATGCAGTCTCTCAATTAAAGTTTCTTAATGAATATCTCTAGAAGGTGAACAACTGAGTTTGAAATCCATATTTAACCCTTTAACTGCCAGCGCCACCATTTGGTAGAGCACATTTTGTGTCTTGATATCTTGTTGAAAAAAAAGAAAAGAAGTTGAACTCCATCTGATTCAGCCAGCTCTACCTTCTGGTTGACGTGTTATGCACAAAACAACCTCTAGATGTCACTGTGGTTCGAACAGAAAGCCCTTCAGCTAGCTTCCACTGAGAAAGTTGGCAATGCTAAAAATCACTGCTGAAGAAATCACTCTTTTTTGGTGAACTCTTGTAAGGTAACCATATCCTTTTTGACATATGTTAGTGTCAGAGCACTGACTGAACATATTTAGATAACTTGATGCACAAAAAAAGTTTTAACAAGGGTGTAATTAATTTTTTGAAAATATGCTCAACCAACCGGTCGAATTGGCTTTTTATGGTAAACTAGCAATATGACTTTTTCAGAGTTTCAGAGATGTTTTCCAATAAAATATGGTAAATAAATGGCTAGATTCATGGTAATATTACTAAATCTAGTACTGCCTTATGAGTCTCAGAGTGAAAGAGTGATAATAATTTATATAGCACCGTTCATGCATGGCATTCAGCCCAAAGTTGCACACAGATGAGCAAGTTAGGCCAACACAGGATATAGACATTTGCTGTTAGGCCAGTGGTTTCCTGTTAGGCCAATTCAGCATCTACAGTGAGATGAGCAAGTCTTTTCTTTATTATGAAAAACACTTTACATTACTTTTATACATTTTTTTTTTTTTACAATTATAATTTATTCTCTTTTATGAATATATCTGGTTGTATGTATCGCTCATTTTCCATAAAAGAAACAAATGTATTTCAGTTTGTGTTTTATTTGAGTTTGATGCGTACAAATACTGTACTGTATATGATGATTGTTGAAAATGCACTTTTACCATAAAAGGCCAGCTCGACCATTTGGTAGAGGCTCATAAAAACAAAACTGTGTGGTCAGTCAAAAAAATATATATTGTTTGTGGTTATTTGTCGCCCATTTGATAAAAAAATGCAAAGAAATAATTTTTCCATAGCTTTTTTCTTGGTCTGGCAGTTAAAGCGTTACAGACAAACGGTAACTGATATTTGACCCTTTCATCCATTATTTCCTTCTAGATGTTCTGCATGACTCAACAAGGGAAATGTTAGATTTCTAAGTACCTTTTTGAATCCCTAATGAACGCAATTTAAGACCCATTTCACATCCATACTGGCAAGTAGGTATGGAAGGATATGAAGGAAAATTGGAGTCATAGAGAGACTCTCAAAGTAGATGACAGAATCAGAGAGCACGGTTTAAAATATCCCATATGTCTATTATATTTAATATGACTCTTGTTAAGTGCATCTGCGCTTTTAAAGTTGGCAACGTATAAGTACAGTAACAGGCATCAACTGAGCACTAAATGCATCTAGATTAACTAGCACTTATCAGTATATAGGTAGCAGTGATAATTGGTTCCAAGTTGGTTTGTTACAACATGATCAATACTTATGGTGGTCTAAAACTCTTCCATCAGGAGAAACGTGCTGCAGCTTCAGAAGAAGGGACACTAAAAAGTGACGCACACAGCTGGGACACCAGGGGAAACTAAAGAGTGACGCAAACAGCTGGGAGACCAGGGGACACTAAAGAGTCACGCACACCGCTGGGAGACCAGGGGACACTAAAGAGTGACGCACACAGCTGGGAGACCAGGGGACACTAAAGAGTGACGCACACAGCTGGGAGACAAGGGGACACTAAAGAGTGACGTGACGCACACAGCTGGGAGACCAGGGGACACTAAAAAGTGAAGCACACAGCTGGAGACCAGGGGACACTAAAGAGTGACGCACACAGCTGGGAGACCAGGGGACACTAAAGAGTGACGCACACAGCTGGGAGACAAGGGGACACTAAAGAGTGACGTGACGCACACAGCTGGGAGACCAGGGGACACTAAAAAGTGAAGCACACAGCTGGGAGACCAGGGGACACTAAAGAGTGACGCACACAGCTGGGAGACCAGGGGACAATAAAAATGGACGCACACAGCTGGGAGACCAGGGGACACTAAAGAGTAACGCACACAGCTGGGAGACAAGGGGACACTAAAGAGTGACGTGACGCACACAGCTGGGAGACCAGGGGACACTAAAAAGTGAAGCACACAGCTGGGAGACCAGGGGACACTAAAGAGTGACGCACACAGCTGGGAGACTAGGGGACAATAAAAATGGACGCACACAGCTGGGAGACCAGGGGACACTAAAGAGTGACGCACACAGCTGGGAGACCAGGGGACACTAAAGAGTGACGCACACAGCTGGAGACCAGGGGACACTAAAGAGTGACGCACACAGCTGGGAGACCAGGGGACACTAAGAGTGACGCACACAGCTGGGAGACTAGGGGACAATAAAATGGACGCACACAGCTGGGAGACCAGGGGACACTAAAGAGTGACGCACACAGCTGGGAGACCAGGGGACACTAAAGAGTGACGCACACAGCTGGAGACCAGGGGACACTAAAGAGTGACGCACACAGCTGGGAGACCAGGGGACACTAAAGAGTGACGCACACAGCTGGGAGACCAGGGGACACTAAAGAGTGACGCACACAGCTGGGACGCTTGGAGACGTTCAGGATTATAAAGCTGGACAACTGTCTCTGTTGTTGGAAACTCACCTAAAATGTTTTATGGTCTTATTTTAACAATGTGATCACATGACTCCTTAAAGGTAACTTCTTCTTCATGTTGTTATCTTTCTGGAAACCAATGCAATCTCCTTTACTCTTGACTGAGCTTAAGTAAACTAATGTATATCCAACATGGACATGATTGCTAATTGAGGAAGTGAAGTGACATATAGTCCATATAGCTTAAATTAAGGAGTTAGCATTGGCTCTTTATTTATATTTAATCACGGCCACCATTGATCCACAACCTGAACAACTCGACTCTTCATCTCAGCAACATCAGCACGAGGCTCAGAGTTTTCTAATCTGGGTTTTCCGTTGGGTTTCGCCTTACTTAGCGACCAAAAATATGTTTTTTAATTCGCTTTGATGCCTACTGAGGCTTAACCGAAGCATTATAACTGCAAACAGCTCGGCCAAACACTTTAGGAATTAACTCTGAAGGGCTGAAAGCATGTGTCTAACTCTGATAGATGTAACCCCGGGCTTTTTAATCCCATTGGGGCAAACTAAACACTGTATGCATCGGTGTTACTCAATGGTTTCTCTGGGTGTCAGCAGCGAGCTGAGAGGGGAAAAGTACAAACATTCTTTACTCAAGTGGAAGTACACACATCCTTTACTCAGGTAGAAGTACACACATCCTTTACTCAAGTGGAAGTACACACATCCTTTACTCAGGTAGAAGTACACACATCCTTTACTCAAGTAGAAGTACACACATCCTTTACTCAAGTAGAAGTACACACATCCTTTACTCAAGTAGAAGTATACACATCCTTTACTCAAGTAGAAGTACAAATACTCATCTTTAAAAATACTCTGGTGAAAGTAGAAGTACTGACTAAACTTCTTTATCAAGTAAAAGTAAAGAAGTATGGGCTTTGAAATGTACTTCAGTAAAAAGTACCCATAACTAGCAGCTGTTTTAAAGAGTACCTGACCTCCCTTTATATTAATAGAACAATAATGTCATTGTTAGCTAATGAATGTTTCCATGCTGAACAACGGCAACATGACAACGTTTTCATTGGTCCCTCTTCTTTAGAGAAGACCAGGAAATGATGGATACACGGATCGTGTTCAAATCAATAGGCACGCAATGACTCTAAATAATAATGATCACGCCACCAAACACAGATTCAAACTAAAGGAACCAGCCTGTTTGGAACATGGAAGAAGTAGAAAGTACAGGTATTTGGGTTCAACATGTAAGAAGTAGAAAGTACAGGTATTTGTGTTCAAAATGTAAGAAGTAGAAAGTACAGGTATTTGAGTTCAAAATGTAAGAAGTCAAAGTCAAAATTCGTCAGAAAATTAAGTAGTGGAGTAAAGTACTGATACCAGAAAAATGTACTTAAGTACAGTAACAAAGTCTTTGTACTCCACTACTTCCCACCTCTGGCAGAGAGCAGTGGGAGCTGAATTTGCACTGCTGGAACAATCTGAGCCTCATTTCTCTCGGTGTCAGCAGCAGTCTGCAGAGAGCAGCCACAGCCAACTTTACTCACCACAAACACCATTAAAGGCCCCGACACACCAAGCAGTCACCAGAGAACTCGCCGACGGCGACTGTTGCGTCGCCGTGTTCTCCTGCGTCTTGGCCATGTGTCGCACTGGAACAAACCGCAAAGACTTCAGCCGAGCACGTACGAACTGCGCATGCGTGAGTGGCAATAACTCTCCTTACCAGCAGGCGGCGGTAGTGTGTATTCGTCATTCAAAAGAGGAAACAACCGGAAGACAGAGAAGAAGAACAGACCGCGTGATATAAACAAACAACAGATAGCGTGTGCGTTCCATTTTCACTCTCGTCCATCGAAAACATGTTTCGTGCGGTCCTGGAGCTATCAGCCATTGGACCGAAGAGATGAAAATGAATAGCCGTCTGTGTGTGTGCCTTCTTAAAATTGTTTGTTTACGTCCCTCACTTCCGTCTCGCTTCTCATGCACTGATTCGCTAGCTGAACAGCCAATCAGAGTGATTTCTTTGGCCGACTGCCTGTGGCCGACGCATGGCCGATTCAACGTGTTGAATCGGCCATGCGTCGGCCATGAAAGGCCAAATAAGGCGTGTCACGGCCGACGGTGCGGGACACACCAAATTGAGTTTGGGCGACAGGGCACGCTTCGTCGTCCGACTAACGAAAACAGCCGATTTCGGCCTGGTGTGTCAGGGCCTTAACACAATACAGCTATCATCATTCAGATACAGCAGCTTCTGCACAGCCGAGGGATTAGAGTCAACCGGACGGCAACCGCTCCTTTCATCTTAAACAAATCTCATTAAAACGGTACAAAAAAAAGCAGCTTAGAGCAAACTTCTGCAATAACATCTCATCAAGTTCTCCTAGCTCAGGAACGAGTCATAACACCTGGACATGAGTCAGAGTTTCATCACTTCCTGTCCCCGTGTCTGGAGGTCAAAGGTTCTCTGAATGTGTTTTTGATTGTTAACTTGAAATGAAATACGTCACAAAACACCCCACGGGTGAATTTAAAAACAGCCGATGCTAACAAGTGTCTAAATGAGATGACTAAACGTCATCACTCCCAACATTAGCCGCCTTTAGCTTAGCGGTGTTGACGTGAAGTCATGTGACCGTGCTGTAGTTCCTTTATAGCCCAACATTAGCCTCCTTTAGCTTAGTGGTGGTGACGTGAAGTCATGTGACCGTGCTGTAGTTCCTTTATAGCCCAACATTAGCCTCCTTTAGCTTAGCGGTGGTGACGTGAAGTCATGTGACCGTGCTGTAGTTCCTTTATACCCCAACATTAGCCACCTTTAGCTTAGCGGTGGGGACTTGAAGTCATGTGACCGTGCTGTAGTTCCTTTATAGCCCAACATTAGCCACCTTTAGCTTAGCGTTGGTGACTTGAAGTCATGTGACCGTGCTGTAGTTAATTTATAGCCCAACATTAGCCGCCTTTAGCTTAGCGGTGGTGACGTGAAGTCATGTGACCGTGCTGTAATTCCTTTATAGCCCAACATTAGCCGCCTTTAGCTTAGCGGTGGTGAATATTTAAACTCCTTTCTATCTCAGGTCAGGAGGGTTTCTACCTCCCTCACTTTCAGCCTCTCTCTGTCTCCTGTTAAGGGAATCAGCGCCACATTAAGGGACTCGATGCACAGGAGGAATATTAGACTAATGAAAAGCTCTTCCTGGTTTGGCTGCAGGCCCATCTCGTCGACCGCCTCACGGCTCCATGCTGTGAAATGGGATTCTGTTGGCAAAACAATAAAGCGCCACCCCCCCTCTCTTTCCCTTGATTGTGAGTCATGCACTCTAGCTCCACAGAAAAGAAAAAAAATATCAGTGGCAAACAATGATGACTCAAAGTGAGGTGTAGAATTGTAGATGCGTGGTTAAGTAGCTGTCTCTCAGAGAGGTGCTTCATCCTGTCTGACAAAGAGACGAGAGACTTCGTGTTCCCGCAGCCTTTCCACTCTTCACAACGACATGAAGAGCAGCAGGTGAACATCGTGATGACGGGAAAGGTGGACTGTGGTAGAGAATCAGTTTGGAGCAAAAAGCAAACCCCTGCTGATCTGAAGCTGAGGCTTAAAGTGACCCTCGAAGCACCGGGGAGGGTCTGTAAAGGAGATTTATATCACATTTAAAGATGGTTTAGTCCAGTACACGACCTGAGTACTTCTACTTTTAATCAAGTACAAGATCCGAATACTTCTACTTTATTCTAATATACGATCTTACTACTTCTACTTTTACTCAAGTACAAGATCAGAGTACTTCGACTTTTACTCAAGTACAACATCTGAGTACTTCTACTTTTACTCAAGTACAAGATCTGAGTACTTCTATTTTTACTCAAGTAAAATATCTGAGTACTTCGACTTTTACTCAAGTACAAGATCTGAGTACTTCGACTTTTACTCAAGTACAAGATCTGAGTACTTCTATTTTTACTGAAGTACAAGATCTGAGTACTTCTACTTTTACTCAAGTACAAGATCTGAGTACTTCTACTTTTACTCAAGTACAAGATCTGAGTACTTCTACTTTAACTCATGTACAAGACCAGAGTAAAATGATATTACCTTTTTTTAGGGGGGGGGGAATCCACCAATTGTACAGAAATGTTTGTATAAGTATTTCTTTAAATCTGTTCTGCAGCAGGTGTTTGGTTAGTGTTAGAATGAAACGAATGAAATGAAGAACCAATGAATTTGTGAACATCGTGACGGTGGAGAGTGGAAATCAGTTTGGAGCAAAAAGCAAACCCCTGTTGATCTGAAGCTGAAGATAAAAGTGATTTTAAAGGGGATTTATATCAAATATTGAGATGATTTAGTCCAGTATGTGCATGAATACCCCCTCCGTTTGAACCTCACCTCTCTCATATAGCTCCACTGTGTAAGTTGGAACCACATTTAGATTTTGGAGAATATATGGGTGCAGTGATGACCTTTTTTGGAAGGGTGATAGGGAAGTAGACATCATAAGGTTTTCCTCAACAAAAATCCAATGTGATTTTGGATTGTTGAAGAAAAAGATCTCACTAAATGTATTTACTTTAAATTCACCAGTGGGGTATTTACTGACGTAGAACAAAACGTTAACATGTCTTCAGCTTGTGTTAACCGCAGACCTTATTTCAGACTAACAACCAAAAACACATTCAGAAAACCATTGACCTCCAGACCAGGGGACAATAACTAATTTCTGGGTTTAGGACTCATTCCTGCATCTCTATATTAGGAGACGTGAAAAGAAAAACTAAACGACGTTGTGGATATCTAAGAAGCTGGGATTACTTGCAATTACATTATTCGGAATCCTATTTCGGATATTTTGGGGTCAGAAATGTCAATTATTAGATTTAGACGTGTTTAAGGACGCCACAAAAACCAGTCACTTATTAGCACAAAGAAACTCCTGCTAACATGAAGTTTAAGTAATGCAATTTAAGCATATTGCACATTTAAAAAAACACTATGCTTTGCACGAGAGATCGCTGTCGCTGCACAAAATCTGAAGAAAGGCCGAACTGTTTGAAGTTTCTGACGTGTGAGAGATAAGCAGCCTCTCGTCTGACCATCTCTGAACCAAGCAGCTGTCCAATCACAACGCAGAGATGTGTGTTCCCCTCAGAAAGCACCAGGCTAGCAGTCCTTCCCCTGATATGAGGCACTATAATGCATCACTCCACATCTGAGTCTTTCAGCCTTGGCTCTTCTGCTGTTTTATTAGGATATTATCTGCAGTCGATTAATACATGTCTCGCTGGCTGGAGTCCCGCAGGACGAGTGGCAAGTGGCCCGATGATCGAGAATCAGAATACCTTTACTCGTCCCACAGAGGGGAAATGTACATTAGTTACAGCAGAAAAGAGCCAAAGACAGCTTAATGTTAATAAGAAGCATGCATTAAAAAAGATAATAAAGATAAAACAATTACAAAATACCAGTGGTGAACCGTCAGGGCCTTCGAGGTATTTCATTTTTAATTTGTTCCGTTCATGGTATGCAAAACTTAATGTGTAATAATTGTTAAGAGAACATGTCTCTGTAAACACACCATTGACCGAAAAGGAGCAGGAAGGAGAAAATAATCTGATATGACCCGACCCTTTCTAAAAATAAATAGAAATAGCTGTCTGTACTTCATACTTCTTTTTCACAGCCAAACATAACAGTATCTTAGGATAATAAGAGAAACACAAAAGATACTTATTTCCCACTTGACAGTTAACGGAAAGAAACAAAACAACAAATTCAGAGAATACCCTGGAACACTCGATTTAATTATATAAATACATTTTTTATAAAATGTAAATCAAATGAATAAATGAGAATGGTATGTGTGTTGTTGATCTGTAATATCACAGTGTTACGTTGATTTGTTTCTCCTTCTCGGTCCATGCACTACGCATTTCAGTGGTTTGTGTTAGAAACTAAATGCGACCAATCAGATGTTGTTCTGGGTCTCTGGGTAGAGTATCCTTTAACCAGGTATTCTATATCCTTGATAGAAGGCTCTGGCCCTCACACTGAATGAGAGCGTTTGGACTGACAGTTTGATCAACCAATCATATATTGATTTGTAGCCAATGGGCGTGTTCTTTCAGAGTTTCCCTCGGTTCCAGGTGCTCTAGAAGGCCCGGTAGTTCACTGGAGAGAGACAGAGGGTGTTTCTCAATGTCGAGTAAAGCTGCTCCAGAGCCACTATTTCAAGCATACTACGTCATCGAGTGCCGCCGAAGGACTGTTCCAATGTCCAGCATACTTGGAATTCTACCGAGCCCGGCATACTTCGTTTGGAGAAATTTCGAGGCTGCACATGTGTAGTCTCCGCGGTCCTAAAATCCCCACAATGCATTGCGCACGGACCAATTTCCCCAAATCTGTGGCGGAAAATGTAAGGCGGGGCCTCTCATATGACGCACTCCTGCACACTTGCTCGCCTGTTCCACTCTTCGTTTTCCGAATGCCAGGAAGTATTCTTGCCTCGCTTCTGAAGGAAGTGACTCGGAAGACATGTGCTACCAAGCAAGCGTCCTCGACATTGAGAAACACCCAGAGGATCTAGATCATGGCTGCCAGTCAGATCATCAGGACCAACTGCGAACACCTGGCGCTGATCGGATGATAAATGTACGCCAATTAGGATTCACAAACATTACATTAATCATTATGATCTGTGCCGAAGATTATCGTGAACTTTACCCTTTATGGTTTAACCCAACAACAGGTGCTACAGACAAGAAAAGCCTTTTAGATTCTATTCTGCTTTATGTGGTGTTCCCTCTCCTGTAGTGAGTTCTATAGGCTTTAGTGCATGTAAATGGTCTGCAGAGGCTAAAATCCCTGTGTTCAGTCCAGAGGGAGTTTCTCTCTCACACATATCTGAACATCAGCAGGAGAGGACTCTTTAAAGTAGAGACACTACATACTGATATACACCTGAACATCAGCAGGAGAGGACTCTTTAAAGTAGAGACACTACATACTGATATACACCTGAACATCAGCAGGAGAGGACTCTTTAAAGTAGAGACACTACATACTGATATACACCTGAATATCAGCAGGAGAGGACTCTTTAAAGTAGAGACACTACATACTGATATACACCTGAACATCAGCAGGAGAGGACTCTTTAAAGTAGAGACACTACATATTGATATACACCTGAACATCAGCAGGAGAGGACTCTTTAAAGTAGAGACACTACATACTGATATACACCTGGACATCAGCAGGAGAGAACTCTTTAAAGTAGAGACACTAAATACTGATATACACCTGAACATCAGCAGAGGAGGACTCTTTAAAGTAAAGACTCTACATACTGATATACACCTGAACATCAGCAGGAGAGAACTCTTTAAAGTAGAGACACTAAATACTGATATACACCTGAACATCAGCAGGAGAGAACTCTTTAAAGTAGAGACACTAAATACTGATATACACCTGAACATCAGCAGAGGAGGACTCTTTAAAGTAGAGACTCTACATACTGATATACACCTGAACATCAGCAGGAGAGGACTCTTTAAACCACAAACAACGTTTAATGACAGAACTAAGGCTTCAGACGTGTTTATATCCAGAAACACTGGCTTCTACATTACCCATGATGCAACTCAAAAGCAATGATTGTGAATGCATATATCCATTCAAAAAGAATTGTAGTTTCCAAGCTCAATTTAAAACATCCTTACTCACCCTCAGGGTTCTTTATGTCAAATGTACAGACCTTAGAAACATTCCATGAGAACCAAAAGAGACGTGTACTCTGTGATTTGTAATCTGAACTTGATGAGTAAAATAAAAAATGCTCCTTTACTTCAGTACCTATGCTTCAGATCTGTTCGTTCATCACTGTTTCCTGCTTGTCTCTGAAATGTATTTCATGATGCCCGCACTAATTTGATAAACGATGTTTCCCTCTGTTGGTGTTAAACTCTGATAAATGTCCCGTTGTTAGGATGGCCCAGTCAGAAGACTCTCCTAAAGGCCATGTTTGTCACAATCTGTCGTCAGCTGGTGAAAGGGAAAGAAATGTTGATCTGGGCTTAACGGAGGAGACGGAGCGCTAAATGTCAGCCGGTCGGAGGGGTTATTGGCGAAGACTTCCTGTGTGGCTAGAGGTGGGAAGTAGTGGAGTACAAATACTTTGTTACTGTACTTAAGTACATTTTTCTGGTATCAGTACTTTACTCCACTACTTATTTTTCTGATGACTTTTTACTTTCTCTCACATTTTGAACCCAAATACCTGTACTTTCTACTTCTTACATTTTGAACACAAATACCTGTACTTTCTACTTCTTACATTTTGAACACAAATACCTGTACTTTCTACTTCTTACATTTTGAACACAAATACCTGTACTTTCTACTTCTTACATTTTGAACACTAATACCCAGGGATTAAATTGGGCCGGGGCTGTCCGGGGCTCAGCCCCGGCACATAGGACGATGCTCTGACGTCATCACCCTCGCTCATTTGTCATTTGTTTAAGCCATATGTTAAAACATCTCTCTTTCTTAATATAGACTTTAAAATAGCAGATCTCTGTGACAGGATGTAGTTTTTCCACTTAGTGAATGTGTGTCTCTGCTCCGATCAGGAGCTGCAGCACCGCGGCTCCTTCGTGCAGAGAGTCTGCAGCGGTGTGTGGTGTGTGTGTGTGTGTGTGTGTGTGTGTGTGTGTGTGTGTGTGTGCAGAGAGTCTGCAGCGGTACCGCCAAACGCCCGACCCGTCTTGTAACACGGAGCCCGTTTCCTACACCATCAGGGCCGGTTCTAACCAATTTGCTGGTTAGAACCGGCCCCTCTAGGGGGGTCCGGGGATATGCCCCCCCGGGAAGAAATGTTTGAAATGCTTCAATCTGGTGCACTTTAAGCACACATTACTAGAGACTAGATCTAGGGGGTACAACTCTAAACAGCCATATGAAAAAGATCGGTTTCCATTTTAATAACCAAATATGTGAACATAACCAATAACCTACCACAGCCGATAACAAATCAATGTAACTTATTTGATGTTTGTTGTTCATTCATATCTTGTTTTACCTAGTTAACATTTATTTATGCATATTTTTGTATCTCAAGTTTTAAACGATATTTTTGGTTTACTGTCCTATAGTATGCACTGAAATGATTTCAAACCTGTTTATCCTAATAATTATAAAGGAGTGCCTTGGAAATATGTGTTTACATAAATTGCATTTATCTCTCTCGCTCGCTTCCACGCCCACTTTGGCTGTGAGCTGCGGACGCCTGTTAAGCCAACACCCACCACTGTCATAGGCGAAAAATGCCAAAAACCGGCCCTGTACACCATGCTAAATGTATGTCTGCATAAAGCTGAGTTATGATCGGTCATAATAACACAGAATTTGGTGATGATTAAATAGTTTACAGTGATATTTACTCCCATACTTTTGGCCATACTCACGCAGCCCTACAAATGAATTGAGATTTCCACACAAATGTTCTTTAGCAAGTGTGCAGAGCAGTGTTGATTTAAAAAAGCAATTTGAAGGTTGGATATTTGTAAACCTTTTTTTGTGTATATATATTAATAATTTAAGATGTAAATGAATTCCAGTTTATTTGTAGTACTTTCTATTTTTATTGTGACATTTGGTGGCATCAATGTGTGCATTTGATACAGATAATGGAGCAGTTGCTTTAGGGCCACAGTGTATATCCCTTAAGGTCAAATAATGAGATCCTCGACCTCCGCCCCCCTCTCGCACCTCCACACAGAGCCCCCCCACATATCAAATCCCAACTTAACCCCTGCTAATACCTGTACTTTCTACTTCTTACATGTTGAACCCAAATACCTGTACTTTCTACTTCTTACATGTTGAACTCAAATACCTGTACTTTCTACTTCTTACATGTTGAACCCAAATACCTGTACTTTCTACTTCTTACATGTTGAACCCAAATACCTGTACTTTCTACTTCTTACATTTTGAACCCAAATACCTGTACTTTCTACTTCTTCCATGTTGAACTCAAATACCTGAACTTTCTACTTCTTACATTTTGAACACAAATACCTGTACTTTCTACTTCTTCCATGTTCCAAACAGGCTGGTTCCTTTAGTTTGAATGTGTGTTTGGTGGCGTGATCATTATTATTTAGAGTCATTGCGTGCCTATTGATTTGAACACGATCCGTGTATCCATCATTTCCTGGTCTTCTCTAAAGAAGAGGGACCAATGAAAACGTTGTCATGTTGCCGTTGTTCAGCATGGAAACATTCATTAGCTAACAATGACATTATTGTTCTATTAATATAAAGGGAGGTCAGGTACTCTTTAAAACAGCTGCTAGTTATGGGTACTTTTTACTTAAGGACATTTCAAAGCCCAAACTTCTTTACTTTTACTTGAGTGAAGAAGTTTAGTCAGTACTTCTACTTTTACCAGAGTATTTTTAAACACTACTTGAGTAAAGGATGTGTACTTGTTCTCTGTGTGTGGCAGACTGCAACTTGAAGTAGTAATTGCTTTTTAACGCGGCTGCGGATCGGAGCAAATGTAAATACTATCAAATTAGATTCTGACGGTGGCCTTAGAGGCGGAGGAGGTGAAAAGTAATAAGAAGAAATGATATCACTGAGGAGAACAAAGTGCAGTGATTACATTTATTTCCACTGGCCTATTATTGGAGCACTGGGGGGGAAACGAGCGCTGAGCTTTCTGTTTCTGCAGCCTTTTTATTCATGACGTGTCAGAAGCCGTCTGCCTAGACTTCTTGGACTGGATTCATTTGGACGGAAAGAGATTTTTTTATGCTCAGAAATTACAATTCTGGTTTGAAATGTCTAAATGAACGCCTGTAGAGGACGGATGTGGGACTATTACTGCAAATTACCCCGTTATTAAATCTGCCAGTGGGAAGGCTGCTCGTCATATTTCAGCTTTCTGGTTTCTACTTCCTGAAGTAAACTCAACTCTGTCTCACTATAGAGGACTTTAATGTCTTAATACAGACACACAAGGCACTCTTTAGCATTTGGACAGAGGTGTCAAGTAACTAAGTACATTAACTGAAGTACAATTTAGAGGTACTTGTACTTTACTTGAGTATATCCATGTTATAATACTTTGTACTTCTACTCCACTACAATTCAGAGGTGAATGGTGTACTTCTACTCCACTACATGTATGTAATACCTTTAGTTACTTTACAGATTTGGATGAATGATGTGAAATATAATCAAGTGTTAAATCAGACTTTAGTTCCACCTGGAGTAAATTCACAACAGGAACAACAGTTTAAACTAGTGTCATATTATGAAATGAAGAACCAATTCATTTGTGTCCTTGTGTTTTCCGCTGCACTCATTTTATAATTTTATTATTTCAATTTACAGCAAAGAACACCATAAAAGAAAACATCCTGATGCAACACTTTGCAACAGCTGCTGCTGGCGATGAAACCCAACAAAGAAATAACACTGAAACATCATTTTATTCCCATCACATTTAAACTATAAAGCAGAACCATTGCTTTTCCACGTGAGCACGGATAAAGGAACTACAGCACGGTCACATGACTTCACGTCACCACCGCTAAGCTAAAGGTGGCTAATGTTGGGCTATAAAGGAACTACAGCACGGTCACATGACTTCACGTCACCACCGCTAAGCTAAAAGAGGCTAATGTTGGGCTATAAAGGAAATACAGCACGGTCACATGAATTCACGTCACCACCGCTAAGCTAAAGGCGGCTAATGTTGGGCTATAAAGGAACTACAGCACGGTCACATGACTTCACGTCACCACCGCTAAGCTAAAGGAGGCTAATGTTGGGCTATAAAGGAACTACAGCACGGTCACATGACTTCACGTCACCACCGCTAAGCTAAAGGCGGCTAATGTTGGGCTATAAAGGAACTACAGCACGGTCACATGACTTCACGTCACCACCGCTAAGCTAAAGGAGGCTAATGTTGGGCGTGATGACGTTTAGTCGTCTCATTTAGACACTTGTTAACAACCGCTGTTTTTTTAATCCGCCAGTGGGGTATTTACTGACGTATTTTATGTTGTAGAACTAAAATCTCTGCAGCTTGTTTTAACCGCAGACCTTATTTCAGGACAACAACCCAAAACACATTAAAGAAGGAACAGAAAGTGATAAAATGCTGAGTCATGTCTGGGTTTTAGGACTTATTCTTGCCACTCTTTATGAACTAACATTATCTTCCATCCTCTGAGACCTATTAGGCAGGTTTCTCCCTTATTCACAGTTACAGTAAGTTTAACCAAAAAGCAGAGCTCCCGTCTTTATCGTCGCTACAGGAGCAGTAAAAGAGGGTTTTAAATCATCAGCGCTGCGTTTACTGTCACTGTATTTTGAAGCACTCCTGAAACAGCTCATGAGGATTGGAGGAACACTTTGTATGTAACACATTACGCCTCCGAAGTCTAGATTGGATATTTGCCTCATTATTTTTTACTCTTCACTCCTCTTCCATGTGTTTCTGTATCTGTTCTCCCCTGCGGCGCAGAGATGATGAAACTAAATGTGGAATATTCCTCACGCCACTGAAGAGCGACAACGTATTTTTTTTATGAAAGCATTTTGTCTGCAATCACCGTTTCTCTCTCCAAAGTGCATGCTGCTCATTACTCACAGGCTTAAAGTAGTGATGGACGGCTCTGATTTATTCACAGTGCAGGAACCATGGTGACGTTCATGATAATAACTGTATTTCCAAATGTTTCTCCACTAGAAACCTTGTTAGAGTCACTTCTGCACATAATTATACTTTTCCAGGGTTTTTTGTCTGCACCGGGTAACGGGAGCGCTGCGCCCTCTGACCAAAATGCAGATGTTCCCCCGTAAAATGTTGAAGTGATGCCAGAAAACAACATTTCTGTTACTCCAGAAATATTGTTCACTTTAACATTTGACTTGACAGATGACTTTGCAGTTCATCTGTCAAGTTTAAATATCACCGAAGGGTTAATAGCATTATACATTTCTGTTTACTTTGGTTTCCTCTGTTTTTCTCCCTTTTTTAACATGTTGGTTAATTTAGGAGAAATCTACAGTCACAAAGGCAAGGCAAGGCCATTTTATTTATATAACACTTTTCAGCACGTGGCGATTCAAAGTGCTTTACAGATTAAAAACAAAAGACATTTAAGAACAAATGCAGCATAAATACATTATTAAATGGCATTTAAAAACAGGCATAAAAAGCAAAGATAATGAAATAAAATCAATAAATAAACACAGCAGGTACAGAATACATGAATAAAAGGCATACTGTAGTGTGAGTATGAGCAGCTCAATTAAAAGCAGCAGCAAATAGATGCGTTTTTAGTCTGGATTTAAAAATAGGAAGTGTTTCAGCGGACGTGCACAATTTGGGAAGTTTGTTCCAGATTGTCGGGGCATAATAACTAAACGCTGCTTTTCCATGTTTAGTTCTTATTCAGAGAGCAGACCCGACCCAGAGGACCTGAGACTCCTGGATGCTTCATAGTGATGGAGGAGGTCGTCTATATACCTCGGTCCTAAGCCATTTAGTGATTTAAAACCTAGCAGTAGTATTTTAAAATCAATTCTTTGGTCACTGGAAGCCAGTGTAATGATCTCAGAACCGGACTGATGTGATCCACTCTTTTAGTGTCAGTGAGGACTCGAGCAGCAGCGTTCTGAATCAGCTGCAGCTTTCTGATGGATGTTTTAGTGAGACCTGTGAAGACACTATTGCAGTAGTCGAGTCTACCGAAGATGAAAGCATGGACAAGCTTTTCTAAGTCCTGTTGTGACATTAGTTTTTTAATCCTTGATATGTTCTTCAGGTGATAGTAGGCTGATTTAATAACTGTTGTAATGTGACTGTTGAAATTCAGGTCTGAGTCCATCACTACACCCAGATTTCTTGCTTTGTGAGTTACTTTGTAGTCTGCCGACTGAAGCTCTGCGATTACTTTTAATCGGTCCTTCTTTGCTCCAAAAACAATGATCTCAGTTTTTTCTTTGTTCAAGTGGAGAAAGTTCTGAGTCATCCAGTCAGTGATGTGCTCAATGCTCTTGCTCAGTGTTCTAATCGGAGAGTAGTCTCCCGGTGTAACTTTAAAATAAATCTGGGTGTCGTCTGCATAGATGTGATAGCTTAGATCGCTGTTTTTAATAATTTGAGCCAGTGGTAGCATATAGATATTAAAAAGCAAAGGTCCTAAGATGGAGCCTTGAGGAACCCCGCATGACATATTTGTCAGGGTTGATTTGTAATTGCCTATTGAGACAAAGTTTGTTCTGTCCTTTAAGTAGGAGCTAAACCAGTTTAGAGCTGTTGCTGAAACTCCCACCCAGTTTTCTAGATGGTCTAGCAATATGTTGTGGTCAACAGTATCAAAGGCAGCGCTGAGATCTAATAGTACTAACACTGAAGTTCTGCCACTGTCTGTGTTCAAATGGATGTCATTTAAGACCTCAACAAGAGCAGTCTCAGTGCTGTGGTTTGGTCGAAAGCCCGACTGAAACACATCAAAACCGTCAGTTAAAAACATGAAATTACTCAACTGTTGAAAAACAGCTTTTTCAATCAATTTGCTTAAAAAGGGAAGGTTTGATATTGGCCTGTAGTTATTCATTATGGTTTCATCTAGGTTATGCTTTTTGAGGAGCGGTTTAATTACTGCAGTTTTCAGGGCCTGTGGAAATACACCTGAGTGGAGAGACTTGTTTACTATGTGTAGTATATCTGAGGCCAGGCAATGAAAAACAGTTTTGAAAAACCCTGTCGGGATGATGTCGAGGCTACAGGAGGAGGATTTCAGATGTTGAATAATGTCTTCCAGGTCTTTAGCATTTATCAGACGGAATTGTGACATGGTGTCTGAATTGGCTTTAGGTGGACACAGGGACAGAACATTTGCTGTACCTGATACAGAGGCACTGACTGCCTGTCTAATTTGCATGATGTTGTCAGTGAAGAAGGAGGCAACATCATTGCAGGCCCTGGTGGATAGAAATTCTGAGGCTATCGACACTGGGGGGGTTTGTTAACGGTAGCAAACAAGGCACGTGAGTTGTTTTTATTTTTGGTAATGATGTCAGAGAAGAACAATTGTCGTGCCTTTTTTATTTCCTGGTTATAGAAACCGAGTTTCTCTTTATATATTTCCAAGTGAACCTGGAGATTTGTTTTTTACAAAGAGACAAAGATAGTCAAATAAACTCCTGGATGTGGAGTTTAATGGTTTTCTTTCCACTAGTCTGAAAGGATACGGTATGGAAGCAAAATACCCCCAAAATCTAAAAACTGACCCGTGCAAAAGGAGGTTTTTTTCAGTATTCTCTTTCAGAAGGAAACAGGAATCACTGCTGATCATCCCTTCAGCAGGAAATCTCTTCAGACACATTTCATCTGGACGGCGTTTCCTGTCACAAACTGTAAGGCCGTCTGAATCACACGGACGCCGGCAGCTGACATGTTCCCAAAACAGGAAGCCGCTCGGGGCCCCGCTCTTATATAACGGCTAATATTTAAAAACACAAACACAGCAACAAAGAAGAGAAGCTTTCCCCAGGACGGTGTGTGGGAACCAGCCAGAGGAAACCAGCCAAGATGCTTCATGGCTTCACGAGATGGAGAGGTATTGTGTTGGTTTTACATGAGAGCGCTGAGTAATCCGCAGCGGGGAGGACCCTGAACACCTCGCAGATTCTATCAAAAGCTAAAATGAGTCTGAAAAGAGACGTTTGAACCGTGAAGGGAGGAGTGGGAGGCCTGAGGCTCAGGAACTGAAGCGCTGCTACTGTAGTGTTCATATTTAAACTGTACAACCAGATATCAGCGGGGGAAGAAGTACTCTGGTGTGAAAATACTACTATGATAATCAGGGTTTTGTCTGCACCGGGTAACAGCAGCGCTGCGCCCTCAAACCAAAATGCAGATTTTCCCCGTAAAATGTTAAAGTGATGCCAGAAAACAATATTTATGTTCCTCAAAAATGGTATAATTACTCCAGAAATATGAAAACCGTGTCAAATAGAGTGTCGTAGAACAAAAGACATTCAGAAAACCATTGAGCTCCACACCAGGGGACAGGAAGTGGTAAAATGCTGAGTCATTTCTGGGATTTATGCCTCGTTCCCTGCATCACTTTATTAAAACAGCCCTAAAACACCATTAGCAGAATTAGCATAATGATCTATATGGAGATCAGTTTCATCTGCCTGGCTGATAGGGAGAATATTTTTGCAGTTTTGGGGCTATTGAGTTTATTATCACACGTTTGAGGAACCAAAAGGCCATATTTCATCTCCTATGGTGTTAGCTTGTTAGCAACATTTCTAAATTGTGTGTTATTTACTGACTTTTTTTATGTAGTAGAACAAAATCTCTTCAGCTTGTGTTAACCACAGACCTTATTTCAGACTACCAACCAAAAACACAATCAGAAAACCATTGACCTCCACACCAGGGGAGAGGAAGTGAGAAAATGCTAAGTCATGCAGCCTTGTTACCTGCATGACTTTATTAAAACAGCCCTAATACACCATTAGCAGTATTTAGCATAATGTCCTATATGGATAACAGTTCATTATTTGGTTATTTTTACAATATTGGAGTAGTTTTGGGGTTATGAGGTTATATCACACTATTTAGGAACCAAAAGGCCATATTTCAAGTCATTTCTGGGATTTACGCCTCATTCCCTGCATTCAATTATTTTAAAAAGCCCTAATATGCGTCCAAACTAACGCATTTAGTCACCACAGAGAATCCAGACTGGTGCTTTATCTCCTCCCAGCTCAGAAAGTAGCATCTGTTCGCTGTAATCAAAACAAGCGCGCCTCATTTTCCCGTCCTCTGCACGCCGACAGCCTTTAAATGTATTTTCATATTGCCCTCCGTTCGAGAGCGAGGTGCTTCTGATCATTCGTCAAAGCGAGCGGCACGCTGGCAGTGAAGGATGTTAGAAATCACAAGACGTAAAAACTGAGAGGCGGACAGGAAGGTGCCTTTGAGGAGCTTTCTAAAGTATTAAAGATTCATGGAAGGCGTATTTAAAGCCTCAATATGCCACTGTGTTATTTAATGTAATGTGACCATAAGCATTGAAACCATGGAGGGACCATTGGGGGCTTTGGTCTTAATAATTAAGATAGTTCATTCATTATGTACATTTTTGGACAATATATTGGTATTAAATGGACATTTTCATATGAGATCAGATACACTTTTAGATTGTGGTTATTGTAATAAACCAGAAGTGTCTTTTCCTGGTTTTTGAGGGGCTGTAATCCAGTAAAGTGATGCTATTTTCTGGAAAAACCGCCCTATTCTGGGATTTTATCCACATTAATAATGATCATTTTAAAAAAAAAGAAGACTTTTGATGATTTCCATAACATTGGAGCCATCTTTTTGATCAAGATTGACCCTCATTAACAAGAAGGGGGTTGATTAAAGAGCACTATGGGATGTCTTGTCTTATATTAATTTGGTAAAGTAATCTCTGTGCATTCAGTGGAGTACAGGGGGAAATAAACTAATCCCAACACGTCCAAAACTGTCTCTTTACACATCGTCTTTACGGATAAATATTGTATTAACTACAGAAGCTGACTGCAGCCCCAACACGAAACCAGTGACGTTAACACTGACAGAAAACAACAAACCAAAACCAGCAGCCTGTTCTCGTCACACTCGTAAAACTCATATTTAATTAATCTATTAACAATAAACTTCATGAAGACACAGCGATCTTCATGGAGGAGAATATTCAACTCTTCAGTCTAACCAGGTTTCATCGAGGTTACCTTTTCGTTAGAAGTTATATTTTATTATGTTCTGACCACCTGATTTTCACAGTTTGAACTCACGTCTCATGAAGGGTTGAAGTGCATGCAGGGTTTTGTATAAAAATCGATTGGGGATTTAGATTTGATTAGATTTAGATCTGAAATATGCGTATCAAACAGAGATAGATTTCTATTGTTATTGAGTTTCCTCTTAGAGAAATGCTCTCTTGTAGGCAGTGTATCTGTCTCAGGCTTTTATTGAGAAAGGGATCTTTTGAATTGTATGCAACCAATCTGATGGTTTCATTATTCTACAGCCATAACACGGTGCAATCAACACTGACTTCAAAATGATGGGTTAAAGCGAACATGGTTTTTATTGCCACTTTAGGAAAACCCTCATTCCTTTGTTGACATTAAACAGCACACTGAGCTCTCTTTCACTAGATTTTAAATCCCAAGTGGGGGTTTTTATCCTCAGGGAGTTCTTTCACACATGCAAAAACAAATCACAGAAAGAAGATGTATGACTGGAGGCCCACATATGTACACACACAAACACACACACACACACACACACACACACACATATATATATATATTTCACAGAAACATGGTTTTCTGGAGTGGACAGACTGATTGAATCTGTGACTGAGATCAAAGGAATCTGCAGCTTTGAGGCTGTCCGCTCAGTTTAAATAAAACAGAAACTTTCCAGAGCAGATCGGCACCATCAGGACTCAGAGATGACAAGTTATATTCACTACCTTTTTTTGCAGCTTGAAATCAAACCTACTACTTATAGCGCAACATTAGCCACCTTTAGCTTAGCGGTGGTGACGTGAAGTCATGTGACCGTGCTGTAGTTCCTTTATAGCCCAACATTAGCCACCTTTAGCTTAGCGGTGGTGACGTGAAGTCATGTGACCGTGCTGTAGTTCCTTTAGAGCCCAACATTAGCCTCCTTTAGCTTAGCGGTGGTGA
Organism: Dissostichus eleginoides; assembly: GCA_031216635.1. Taxonomy (NCBI): domain Eukaryota; kingdom Metazoa; phylum Chordata; class Actinopteri; order Perciformes; family Nototheniidae; genus Dissostichus; species Dissostichus eleginoides. The sequence continues at coordinate 1,912,869 of CM062269.1, read as the reverse complement.
CGTGAAGTCATGTGACCGTGCTGTAGTTCCTTTATAGCCCAACATTAGCCATCTTTAGCTTAGCGGTGGTGACGTGAAGTCATGTGACCGTGCTGTAGTTCCTTTATAGCCCAACATTAGCCGCCTTTAGCTTAGCGGTGGTGACGTGAAGTCATGTGACCGTGCTGTAGTTCCTTTAGAGCCCAACATTAGCCTCCTTTAGCTTAGCGGTGATGACGTGAAGTCATGTGACCGTGCTGTAGTTCCTTTATAGCCCAACATTAGCCATCTTTAGCTTAGCGGTGGTGACGTGAAGTCATGTGACCGTGCTGTAGTTCCTTTACAGCCCAACATTAGCCGCCTTTAGCTTAGCGGTGGTGACGTGAAGTCATGTGACCGTGCAGTAGTTCCTTTATAGCCCAACATTAGCCGCCTTTAGCTTAGCGGTGGTGACGTGAAGTCATGTGACCGTGCTGTAGTTCCTTTATAGCCCAACATTAGCCGCCTTTAGCTTAGCGGTGGTGATGTGAAGTCATGTGACTGTGCAGTAGTTCCTTTATAGCCCAACGTTAGCCGCCTTTAGCTTAGCGGTGGTGACGTGAAGTCATGTGACCGTGCTGTAGTTCCTTTAGAGCCCAAATGTATATGAAAATGGATGTATATTATTTTGTATTGGCTAATTATCTGAATCTGTAAAAGCTGTCAGATAAATGTAGTGGAGTAAAAGGTAAACTACTGGCTTCTTAATATAGTAAAGTAGACGTATGAAGTGGTATAAAATGGAAATATTTAAGTAAAATACCTCAAAGTTCTTTGCTACCACTGCATGCCATTTTATAATAATGCTCTTAATGTCTTTTTTGTAAAGCACTTTGAATTGCCTTGTGTTGAAAGGTGCTGTATAAATTAACTTGCCTCGCCTTGCATGAGATACTTAATAAATAATAAAAGCATGCATACGAGTCCTCTCTTACACAACAGATGCTAACCGGTGCTCAACACCTGTGATGCGTCAGAGCCTCGCGGCGTAAGAGATGACGTGCAGCCGCTGAAAGAAAGATGTGATCAACATGCAACGAGCTGCAGGCCGATGGCCGACCACATTAAGTTAGGCAGCGCTGATGAATCCACTCGCTGAAATGTGGAGGTAATAGTCTCGACACGACAAAGACATAACTCACTAACTGTACCTGCAAAATGAGTGCAGGAGCCGGTCCAATATGAGGGAGGACTTTGCTTTTATTACCATCATCATTACTGTATATCATTTCTGAGTGTACAGCCATTTGGTTTCATTTAAATGTAAATCTGGGCTGTGAAGGGCCTCGCTGTGATGATTCATTCTGGGGGTGGCAGGCGGAATATAAGAGACCCTTTTCTTTCTCTCAGGGAAAATAACAGATTTGACCTTTTGTCTGTTTTCATGAAAAGCCGTGTACACAGCAAAATAAAATGAAACTTGAAGTTTTTTCTCCACGGTTTGGTGCGTCCTTTGTAGTACCAAATCCAAAAGTGCTCAGTCTATTGAACCGTTTAAATCTCTGCTAAAAGCTCTCCTCTTTGGACTCGCTTTTAACACTAGTTGACGTTTCTATATGTTTTTATATGTTTCTAGTTATTGCGCTTTTTATCTTGTTTTGAATTATTGTTTTATTATTTTACTCCTATTGTGTTATTCTATATTGCATTTGTTCGCTGTACAGCACTTTGGTCAACTGAGTTTAAATGTGCTTTATAAATAGATCAGCGGTTCCCAACCTGTGGGCCGCGGCCCCCTAGCGGTCCACGAAGGCATTGGGGCGGGGTGGCGCAGTGCGCTGTGCGTTTGATCATCAGATCAAGGGGGCGTTGGGGAACTCCAGTTCGAAACCCGCCTCCGCCGCCACTGCGTCAGGCCGTTGTGTCCTTGGGCAAGAACCTTCACCGGAATTTGCTCCTGTGGGTACTGTCCACAGTACATGTATGATATCAATGTGTACTTGTAAAGCGCCTCGATGACTTTGAGGTGTGAAGATGGGCGGTGTGGCGCAGTGCGCTGTGCAATGATGATCAGATCAAGGGGGCGAAACCCGTCGCCGCTGCGTCTGTAACGCCGTTGTGTCCTTGGGCGAGACACTTCACCTGAACTTGCTCCTGTGGGTATTGTCCACAGTACATGACCATTACATGTATGTGTAATGTGTATTTGTAAGGAGCGCTTTGAGAGTCATTGAAAAAGCGCTATGATAAATATAAGGATTATTATTATTGCAAGTGGGCCACCAAATAATTTGCAAAACATGATGATTTGTGTGGAAAGCAACGGTCATCACAGTCCTTGACAGCGGTCTGTTCTACTGGATTTACAACGTGTGACATGTTCTGAATCAGAATTGAGTATTCAACTAAACCGTGTAATACAAATGTCTGTTTGTTACTGATGGCCAGATCCTTTTCTAATTAAAATAAAAAGTACTCTGAGAACTTTATTTAGCCTCCGTATTGAATATGGTTGAGTGTGGGCCGCGAAAACATTTTAGATTCTTAAGTGGGCGCTGAGTTGAAAAAGGTTGGGAACCGCTGGTATAGATCAGATAAAGATTCAGATAAAGATTCAGATTGTACTCGGCTGACTCTCTTATATTTTTCTGAACCTGAAGAGGAGGAACCTGCAGAGTAAGGTCGGAGGTGTCAGAAAGACAGCTTCACCAATCCAACTTTATTTATACAGCACATTTAAAAACAACAGAGTTGACCAAAGTGCTGTACATCACTATATATATAAAAAGCAGCATGAATACATTTAGACAAAACCGATAGGGCAAAAATAAACTAATGTAAAAGCACGAGACAATAAAACCATCCTTATAGCACACAGACTGAAAACTCTCATACATGATGAGACATTATAAAACAGAATGAAATAGAAAACCCCAATTTAGAAAACATAGACTGATACGTGGTCTGCAAAAGCACGGGAGAACAAGTAGGTCTTTAAACGAGATTTAAAAACAGGCAAAGTGGGAGCAGGTCAGATCGGGGGGGGGGGCAAGCACCAAATATAAAAACTATTGGAAGAAGCTACAACTTCTGCTGCTACAATCAGAGACCAGACTACATTCAGTTTCTTTAAATCCCAATTCACAACATGGTTAGTGAGGAATCAGCTCTGAAACACACATACATGTTCTTTTTCTTTTGCTGCTGATGTTCGTCAAATGAAGCATCAGGAGTGAGAGCAACCGGACTGCGAAGTGGCGGGTAATGAAGGCTAGAGGAGGCAAATAAAGTGTCTCAATTTGCCTACTTCTGGACTTAAATGTGCTATCTTTGGTGCAAAAGTGCGTCCCAATGCAAAGTGAAATACAAAATGCACGATGAACACCAAAAGTGTGCTTCAATAACGGTCAAAAGGGCATGGCAGGGGACTAAGGAAAGTATCTGTATTGACACTAAGGACAGTTTCATTATTGGTCCCTATGCTATTGTGCACCAAATATAAAGACTATTGGAAGAAGCTAATACTTCTGCTGCTACAATCAGAGACCGACATCTTGGCTACGTAACGTTAGCGATAGCATGTTGTTCCACTGAACACAGTACTATACAAATTAAAGTTATATATGGGGGTTTTCTTTCTATATTTACTATCCAACAACCACTACACTTAACCTTGATTTCCTTGGGTTAATTCAGCGGTCTGTGATGAGTAGTAAAGTCATGGCAGGGGACTAAGGAAAGTATCTGTGTTGAGACACTAAGGACAGCTTAATTATTCGTCCCTATGCTATTGTACACCAAATATAAAGACTATTGGAAGAAGCTACAATTTACTAAATGACCCCTTAATGTCTCATATGCACATTGACGCTGCCCATGATTCAAAATAGACACGTGTTGCTGTCAAAAAGTGACAAAAGACAGACAGTGGTAAGATTTCTTCATGTTCAGAAACTCTTTTTTCGACGGAAAACATTTTTGAAATAGGCTCTTGTGTTGTGACGCAGTTCTGCCGTCGCTACAGCAAAGAAGTCGTGGGAGTTAAGCTTCTGTTATAATTTTCCTGTGACACAAAGGCTCACTTCTTCTCTATCCTTCATGGCGTTGCATTGTGTGATGCCACAAATATTTATTAAATCGCTGTTGGAGTAACCAGCTTGTTCAGAACCTTGCGGCGCTAAGCTGACGTGCTAAGCTTAGAGGAGGTTCCGCAGCCTGAGGTCGAGCACTACTCGACTAAAGAACAGTTTTTTACACCAGGCTGTCAGGAGGCTGAACTCTCTGCCCTCTCTCCCCTCCCTCCCCCCCCTCTCTCCCCCCTGCCCCCACTGGACTATAACTCAACACACACTCAGACACTCAATTCCAGCACCAGACACTTTTTTACGCTGCTATGGACAATCTTGCACTATGTACATTCCCTAAGATATTGAAGTGACTGTTATTGTGTATATATTGATTGATGTGTTTTATCTGAATGTGTGCATATGTGTAAATGTGTCTGTTGGTTGTATACATAGAGGATATACATATGTATACATATTTGTATTATTGTATTTTGTATTCGGGATGGTTGGAAACGTTATTTCGATCTCTCTGTCTGTACACACAGACAGAAAAATTGACATTAAAGTTGACTTTGACAGTTTAAAGAGTCCAACACCCAACAGATAGAAAGACTGATATAAAGAGAGAAAATGTGCTTATATTAGATCAAATAATGCCTCATTTGAATTACCTGGTGACATCAACACTCCTCAGATATCAGATAATCCTCTGATATCATTACTCTTCTAACTCTATGATGCACACCCACTCTCCTGCTTCACAGAAATTAATTATCGAGTCTGAAATAAAGAGGAAGTCTGCATGTGATCACCCCGCCTCCTGCATCTGTAAACAGGCTTCATTAGGAGGGGATGCTACGTGCTAATATCTGATAACTCATCCATCAGGAAGTCACTAAAGTGCTCTGACACCTAAATTTCAACATCTCTAATGCAGGGACGCTCAGATGTATTTGTTTAGTAAGATAAGATAAGATAGTATGAACATCTGAACATCTGAACATCGTTTCTCTGACTCTGACAGTGATGTCATGCAGAGAAATGCAACGCTGACAGAGTTCGTGAGGATCCGGAGAAACAAGGTGTCACTCTGAGTGCTGCACACATGACGGAGGCCTTCAGAGACTTCTATACTAAATTTAAATCTAAAAGTGTTGCTGGCTTTATCTATGAGTCAATGCACAGAACATGTGTATATTTTCCAAATGGTTTAAAACATATTTTAACAGTTTTTTTTGGTGCATTGTTGTGTTGTGTACAGTGTGTTGTTGTGAAATGTTCCGTTTGTTGTGTGTTATTGACTATGGTGTTAATATGTAATACTTTCATATTTAATAAACCATCTGCATGCTAAACCTTCAAAGTCCAGAAAAGCTGATGCTCATCGTAACCCTAACCCCTAACCCCTAACTGTGGAATAGTTGTCCCAATGTTTGTTGAGATTGATTTTTTTCCTAAGCATAATAATAATAATAATAATAATAATAGCAGCTTGGATTTATATAGCGCCTTTCATGAGACCCAAGGTCGCTTTACAGAGAAGAACAGGAGTAGAAACAAACATAACAAAAAGGCAGTGAGTCAGTCAGTCAGACAAACCAACAAATAGATTAGGGGCCAAAGGCCTTAGCAAACAGATGGGACTTGAGGGCCCTTTTGAAGGCGTCAAGCGTGGGGATGTTGCGGATCTCCGCAGGGAGAGCGTTCCAGAGGGTGGGGGCTGCCACACTGAAGGCTCTGTCCCCGAAGGTTCGCAGTGCGGGGGTGGTAAGCAGGCCAGAGTCTGAAGACCGCAGGTTCCGGGGGTGGGGCATGTGGGCGAAGGATGTCCGCTAGGTACTGGGGGGCATGGGCATGGAGGGACTTGTAGGTAAGGAGGAGGACTTTGTAAGTTATGCGGGACTTGACCGGCAGCCAGTGGAGGTGGATGAGGGTGGGAGTGATGTGCTGCCACGGCTTTGTATGTGTGAGTACCCTAGCAGCACCGTTTTGAACATACTGGAGCCTGTCCAGGGTTATTTTGGGGACCCCAAACAGGACACCAGTCCAAGCGGGAGGTGACGAAAGCATGGACTAGGGTTTCTGCAACCGGCATACACCAATAACACGGCCTGGTTTCCAAAAAATGTACTTTTTTCAATAACGTTTTGAGTGAAGCATGTTTTCTCCCAGATTTCGTTTGTTTTTGACCTTCAAATAATTCCTGTCTGATCAAAGTCTGCAGAAACAAACAGGACTTTAACTCATCAGACGTTGTGGTGCCCTGCGTGTCGTCAATGGCAACTTCATTTCCACGTATATATCTATTTAATCTGTGTATGTATTTAAAGCCAAACAATGATCTTTCACTTATCCTAACAGAAAGATTTTGTAGCGACCAATATCTGGGGGAAATCATGTTTCCATCAAAACATGTTGTCAGTGAAGTGTCGAGTGAAACGTGATTTCTGACACTCATACTATATCTTTCTCGAAAAACCCCTGGTGACGTATCACAAATTCTCATAAAGCTCGTCAGAAACAACAGGACTTTATCTCAGCAGACTGCACGAAGACATAAGTCAATGACGACTTAATTTCAACTATCCAAGACGTTTTGTTGCGATCATTATCTGGGAGAAGTTACGTTTCCCAGTTCAGAAACACAGAATGGTTGTGTGGGGAAGTCATTTCTAGGCGGCTGAATAGAGTGGTGCAGTGACGAGTCCTAAAACCAGGAAGTGAGTCAGCATTTCACCACTTCCTGTTCCCTCGTCTCAGAGCCAATGGGATTTCTCCATAGGATTTAGGAAAATATCTGAACTAAGGTCTGTGGTTGAGACAAAGAGACAGATCACGTTTTGTTCTAGGACATTAAATCCATCAGCAGTGACCCCACTGGGGATTTCTGAAGAGTTGACGTGTCTGAAAAACGATGGTTGTTACCAAGTGGCTGAATAGGACTACAGAAGTCGTGGAGGACGTTGTACGTCATTACGCCGAACACGTGAACACTCCTCTAAGTTAGTTTGCCCTGTTCTGCTTGAGAGCAAGTCCCTGCCTCCTGCAGACTGTTCAAACAAACGCTTCAACTCGTTCCATTTAGAATCTGAATGTTTGAATATGGATCTGAAGTTGGCGTGACGTTGAAGTCGTGCTGCTGGACTCGGCTGTAGTCCTTTATAGCATCACGTTAGCATTTTGCTTCTGGACATTAGAGTTTATGATTCCAACATTATAAAAGTAGGGAAGACATGTGGAGATTATCCTGAACAAAACGTGCATTTATCAAACAGGTTCGTTTTCCACAGACCTTATTTCCATCTATTTTCCAGAATCCTCTGGAGAATCCCGTTGCTTTTTTGTCGAGGGAACCAGCAGCTTCCTGCGGGGTAAATACGTCCTCCCTGCACCGCTCTATACCAAGTAATATAAGGAGAGTTTTCACAGTGTGCTCAGTGGCGATAAAGTCGTGATTCTGACCTCAATCTGTTACTGTCCGACACACAGAGAGAGAGATTATTTGGGGCAGGGGCTTCATATCAGATCCAAATAAAAGATAGCGAGAATAATCAGAAGATATTGTGCAGGCGGGAAAACATGGAAGTGGGTGTTTCTGTTGTGATTTTATGTAAATCGTCTTTGAGCATTAGGAAAAGCGCTATAAAAATCCAATGTATTATTATTATAAAGAAATGTGTTTCTGGGGAAGAAATCACTGAAGATTAAAGTGTGAACATAGTAATTATCTAATTTTACAACGCTGGATTGTATATAAGATAATGAGAGGATTTAGGGAAAGAAAAAATGAAATATTACACCTTAAGGTTTTTCGAATATTTGGTTACCTTTATTGACCAAAAAAGTGAAACTCAAGCATTTCAAGAGGCTAAAAAAGCTAGTAAATGCTAAATAAGTCAAGATTAAAACCTATCAATTACAGCTGCAATGATTTATTGATTGACTTAAAGTATACATCACTTACTTGTATGATAATCATGTATTAATTTGTCAAGGTAGTGTCAGAAAATGCTTTTTAAATCCTCTTAAATCTGGAGAAATATACTGGTTTTCTCCGTTTGATATCATATTAAAGTGAATATCTTTATTTAACTTGTAAGTCTTATAGTTAGCTCTTATTTTGGTTTCATCTGTTAAGGCAACCCCCTTCTGGTCTTTGTGTTTGTATTTAATTGATACTCCTTAAATAAATAGTAACTTTGGACTGATAAATAACTATTTTCCAGGAAATGGGATCGACATTTTCCAAAACGATCCGACATTTTATGCACCGAACCGTTCATTTCGAAAAGGAATCTGCAGATAATTTGACACACAACACACACACACACACACACACACCACACACACACACACACACACACACACACACACACACACACACACACACACACACACACACACACACACACACACACACACACACACACACACACACACACACACACACACACACACACACACCACACACACACACACACACACACACACACACACACACACACACACACACACACACACACACACACACACACACACACACACACCTCTTCTTTGCCACAGGCATTAATGTAGGTGTTTGAAACATAATGTAGAATAACATTGAGGTCAAACACACTGCGATGGAGCAGCAGCAGCTTCCATCTTTAATCAGAGATATCTGCAGCAAACCTGGAAAAATCTGTCCAACAAGACTCAAAAACCTTCAGAATTTACTGTAAAAGAAGCAAATAATTGCGTCAAACAGGCACAGCCCCCTCGCATTCAGCAAGTTCATTATCTGCAAACAAACCACAAAGCGCTCTACAAAATGCACAAGACATTATTCCCTTTAGAAAACGTTTAAAAAAGGCACAGAGCTGTTCTTATGTTCCTGTCTCTCCTCCCTGCACACACACACACACACTGACCACACACACACACTCTGTACACACACACACACACACACACACACTCTGTACACACACACACACACACACACTCTGTGTACACACACACACACACTGACCACACACACACACTCTGTACACACACACACACACACACACTCTGTACACACTGCATGGCTTCATACAGAGGATGCTTCACACTCCACACGCCTGTTGCTCAGCACGATGATGGATTCATTAGAGACTGAGAACTGAGAGAAAATGGGACAATTAACATCGACTTGAGGAGGCCGAGGGTGAATGAAGAAGATAAAGAGTGTGGGAACTTGACAGTGAGCTGAGAATCAATAGCAGACAAACTGTGACCAGAAGAGAGGAGAAACACTGCTTGTTTAAATATGTAGACACACACATGAGGACAACAAATGAAGGAGAGGAAACTGTCAGGATTCAAACCAGTAAGATCCGTTTGTGACAATAAGTCCAAAAACACGCTGGAGATCCAACAAGAGGGAACAAGTGGTGTCTGTGGTTCTGTCTTGGTGTATCTTAATGTCTTGTAGTAGCCACAGAGACTCCTGCCTTTGCTACAAAATGTGTGCAAAATGGACAGAGATTGATGCAAAATTACAACAAATGTGATGCGAAAAACCACACGAGGTGCTGTAACCGAGCATGGCACAGAGAAAAGTGTTGTGTAGGAGAAGAAATAACCAATCTGTGGAAGCCTTATTGATAATGTAGTCATGTGATCATATTTTATAAACATTTGTAGTGTCTATCTGTCTGTCTGCAGTGTGTTTTCTGCTGAAGTGCCACATCAGCTGGAAGAGTGTATACAACCTGTGGGAAGTATTCTGTCTCTTATACTGTTGTACAACAATATCACCTTTTCTCCTGTCAGCAGTGTGTCTTGGTATATCTTAATGTCTTGTAGTAGCCACAGAGACTCCTACCTTTGCATATGACTAAAAATGTGTGCGAAATGAACAGAGATTGATGCTAAATTACAATAAAATGATGCGGAGAACAACAAGAGGGAAGAAGTGGTGCGTAACCGAGCATGGCACAAAGAAAAGTGCTGTTTATCAAGTATACAACCTGTAAGAAGTGTTCTGTTTCTCATACTGTCAATATCATCTTTTCTCCAATCAGCGGTGTGTCTGTGTTTCTGTTTTGTTGTATCTTAATGTCTTGTAGTAGTAAAAATGTGTGCGAAATGGACAGAAACTGATGCTCAATTACAATAAATTCAAAGCGAAAAACAACAAGAGGGAACAAGTGTTGTCTGTGTTTCTGTTTTGTTATATCTTAATGTCTTGTAGTAGCCACAGAGACTCCTACCTTTGCATATCACTAACACATATGTGCGAAATGAACAGAAACTGAGGCTAAATTACAATACATTGATGCGAAAAACACCACAAGTGCGTATCCAAGAGGAGGCTCTAGTGTCCCAGCTCTTACCTTTGCAGAGCGCGGATCCGCAGAGGAGCAGCAGGAGGCCGGCGGAGGACAGGTAGCTTCCCCGAGAAAGAGCACCCATTCCCGGCTGCAGACCCTCCTCTCCTCGGCGTGGAGCTCAGGCACCAGCGGGGTGAACAGAAAGAGAAACAGTGCCGGGTTCAGGAGCTGCTCTGTGCGTCGGAAACTGAAGCATCTTCACTTCAGTTTGCAGGAGCGCGTGTGCGCAGCGGGAGAGGCGCGCGCGAGGAGTTTACCCAGCCTCCTGACCAATCACAGAGCAGGAGGGAGGAGGGGAGGAGTAAAAACCCCAACACACATTTACTGTACACACATCTTTTTTTAAAATCTTTTTTTATCTTATTCTTTGTTATTTTTTCGTTTTCTCACATTCACGTTACCGGGAATTTGTATTTCCACATGTATATATTCTTTTTTTTAACTTTTTAATGCTATTTTATTTTTATTTCAGAAATATTTTGGACTGTTTATTTCTTGTGTCTTAATTTCCCTTATGTACATTGCCTTGTTTTTTATGCCGCTGTAATCCAAACATTTCCCAAATTGGGATCAATAAAGTACCATCTACCTACCTACCTACCTACCTACCTACCTACCTACCTACCTACCTACCTACCTACCTACCTACCTACCTACCTACCTATATATCCATCTTTCTATCATCTATCTCTCTATCTATCTATCTATCCATCTATCTATCTATCTATCTATCTATCTATCTACCTATCTTTCTATCATCTATCTCTCTATCTATCTATCTATCTATCTATTTAGATGAACGGTTTCTTTAACAAAGGGTCACAGCATGTATAAGATAAGATAAAATGTACTTTATTGATCCCAATTTGGGAAATGTTTGCTTTGCAGCAGCGTAAAAAGACAAGGCAATTGGAGAAATTAAAAGACAATCCAAATGTAAACGTCTCAAATATAAATAAGGTCTCAAATCCCAAAAATTCTATGTAATGTAGTATAAGTATATCCAGTGGTGAGGAAGTACACAGATAGTAGAAATACTAAAACCACGCTGTAAAAAATACTCTCTTAAAGGTAAAAGTCCTGTTTAAACCCTGTCATGCATTTTGTGGTTTTTCCCTTTCTTGAAGTGTTCTATAGGTTTTAGTGCATGTAAATGGTCTCAGAGGCTAAAATCTCTGTGTTCCTTCCAGAGGGAGTCTCCGCTAAGTTAAAGTACACGTATATTTTATACCTTATCTCATCTTATCTTACTTCAGCGGTGAATCCTGGCCCAGTTTACAGGCTCACGACCAAAAACACATTCAGAAAACCATTGACCTCCATACAGGGGACGGGAAGTGCTAAAATGCTGACTTCTCTAAAGAAGAGGGACCAATGAAAACGTTGTCATGTTGCCGTTGTTCAGCATGGAAACATTCATTAGCTAACAATGACATTATTGTTCTATTAATATAAAGGGAGGTCAGGTACTCTTTAAAACAGCTGCTAGTTATGGGTACTTTTTACTGAAGTACATTTCAAAGCCTCTTTACTTTGACTTGAGTAAAGAAGTTTAGTCAGTACTTCTACTTTCACCAGAGTATTTTTAAACACGAGTATCTGTACTTCTAACTTCTACTTGAGGAAAGGATCTGTGTACTTTACCATCTCTGATCATTAGAGGAAACATTTACTGACGGTAAAGCACCAAATATAAATATCCTAATTTAAATGGAACGTCTATCTGAATAAACCTTTCGTAAAACTCCATGAACTTCCTGCCAAAAAGGATTCAAGGATGTGCCAGACCAGAATATGTGAAAATAATTTGCCTCGAGGGAATCTTCACACCAAGGAGAGGAGTTGGTTTCTCTTTTGGGTCGGAGTAATTACAAAATCTTATCCAACAAAACTCTCTCCATAAACTTGATATTTTCCATTGTATCCCAAAGGTGTTATCATCATATGCTCAGCAGCTTCAGTGGCAATGAAATGCTTCTGACCTGCGCTCCTCCAACAACGCAACATATATAATAAAATACACAAATACAAAATAGTGCAAGAAGTCTATATACATGTAAATAGAATATGAAGAACAGAATATGAAATTAAATAATGTACATTAAGACAAAATTAAATACGGTTTATTGCGGATACAAAAAGTCTCCCAATCTTCTTCCAAATATAATAATTGTTCATTAATATCTGCCGTAACTTATGATAAAGAACAGGCAGCATGTATCATTTCAAGTTGAGCTCAGGTGTGAAGTTAGACCTACATTTCCAGCTACAAATAGCCGTCCTCCAGAAACTCAACCTCCACTGAAAAAGACTTTGTCCTCCAACTAAAGTGTCCTTAGCTCAAAGGTAAACGGATCTCACAAGAAAGAGAATAATCTTAGACAAACATATTTATTGACAATAAGCGCAGTTTACGTTGCTTTATTTAGTATATCTCAATACACAGGATAACATATGCAGTATGCAACAACAAAATATATATCAGGATGTCCTACTGCATTTGTCGCAGTCTTTAACCCTTAGATGCCCGAGTGACTGGACCCTACTCTCTTCCATAAGTGGGTCAAAAAGGACCCGTATTAGAATAATATGCGTTTTTATGCCATTTTTGTCATTTTGGTTAAGAAAAATCACTTGTATAATATTCAGTATTATATTTTGGTTCACACTAGAAATATTTTATATTTAATTTTTCACTATTTATAATTTTAGACATTTTTTTACATTTTGAAAAAAAACGTTTTGAACATATCGATGCAAAGATCTCCGCTATTCTGAGACCCTCAACGTATTCCAGTCCCTTTTCAAAACTCATCTCTTCTCCTCTTGTATACTCATAGCCGACCCCCCATCAATCCATGCCGGTTGATCAGGTGTGATAGTCCTACACCCCCCACCCTAACCTTCCCTTATATTGTAAAGCGACTGTGAGTCCTTCAAAAGCCCTATAAAAATATAATGTATTATTATTACATATCATTTGTTAGACGCTTTTATCCAAAGCGACTTACATACTCAATACTATGGACAATCCCCACAGGAACAATTTGGGGCGAAGTGTCTTGCCAGGGACACAACGACATGCTGACTACAGTGGGACTCAAACTTGCTACCCCCTGATTCGAAGTCCAGCACTCTATCCACTGAGCCACAGCCGCCTTATACTGACAGGTATCAGTTCTTGCTGTGTAAAACAATCTTCCTGAGAGGTGTCACTTGTGATGCAGTCTGTGTGGTCTACAGTGAATGTATTCCTGACAGCAACAGGTGATAAGAATCAAAGGTTCCCATAGTATCCCATAGAAAATGCATGCGGGTCATTTTTGACCCACTTATGGAAGCTTGGGGTAGTAATACAAAAACTACAATTTCATAAAATGTATACAATTTAAATTTAAAATTTGAATGGCCTGATATCCAAAACATGTTTTTTGAGGAATAGCTGGAATATGAAATGATACAAAAATGTAATTACAAAGATACTCAAGAAAAACCACCTCACCGGGTCAAAAAATACCCACTTATGCATCTAAGGGTTAATACAACCACCACTTTCCAAAAGACACACAATCATTTCCACTTTTTAGCTCTGCTGTCAAAGTTTTATCTCATTAGAAAGTCCTCATTTATTTTAAATCCTGTTGCAGATTTTCTGTTTTCACTCTCGTGAAGTGGAGTTCATCACGAGCTGTATGCAATGCTTTTAAATGTGAAATGAAATTGCTAGGTGATCAACCTTCCCTACATGCGGTTTCTAAAATTGGATTGTTGTTGGTGTTTCCATGACATTACGCTCATCTATCAGAGCTGTGTTAATTACAGCAGCTTGACTGACTGACTCACTGATTGATGGTTCACAGAAAGCCAAAACATAAGCCAATTAAAATACGAAACTTCTATTTGTGTCTAAAAATAAATGTGTTCTTGCTTTACTCTTAACTTTTCTACTCGTATCTTATGTCACTGCCAGATGTCAGTCAAATATTCCAATTAACCCTGAGTTCATTATATATAAAAATACAGATTGAACAATTAAACTATGAACTGTTAAACGTTAGCTTGGGAGGGTCGAAATGTGGTGAAATCACAAAATCAATGCAGCAGATTTAAATCTTCACTATAACTGAAATAATGAACTTCAGTCCCGATGTTTGGACACTTGTGGAAAGCATTTTTAGTGTACAACAACTTTGGTTATATCAGGAAAGCTGTCCTTAATCAGACACATTTTTGTGAAGCAGGAGTGGGAGACAGCCGGGCCCTCCCGCCTCCATCGCTACATCTGGGACCCAGGAGATGGCGCCATAGGAGGAGACGACCTACCACGCCGGCAATGGACCACACTAACCCGTCTACGAACTGGGGTCGGTTGCTTCAAAACATCGATGAAGAAGTTGGGCCTGGCAGACAGTGCTGCATGCGAGTGCGGTGACCCTGAACAGACTAACCACATAATCACCACCTGCCCTTTATATAGACCACCCTCGGAAGCCCGCCTCTTCGACTTAGGACCAGAGATGCGGGCATGGCTACACGACACCGAGTTGGACCTCTGACGTTACACAAAAGAAACTAGACTGCAAAAATGTAAAATCTCGCCAAGTATATTTGTCTAATTTCTAGTCAGAATATGTCGTTACACTTGATATAAGACTTAATAACTTAAGTCTTGTTTTTAGACAAGGCATCTTAAGCATCTTTTTAAGTCAAAGTCTCTTAAAAACATCTTATTTTATAGGAAAATCTCCAACTAACATCAGGAAACAGAAAGCATCTAAGCAATAAGGAAGCTAGCAGATGAGTAGGGAGGAATAAGGAAGCTAGCAGGTGAGTAGGGAGGACATAAGGAAGCTAGGGAGGACATAAGGAAGCTAGCAGGTGAGTAGGGAGGACATACGGAAGCTAGCAGGTGAGTAGGGAGGACACAAGGAAGCTAGCAGGTGAGTAGGGAAGAATAGGAAGCTAGCAGATGAGTAGGGAGGACATAAGGAAGCTAGCAGATGAGTAGGGAGGACATAAGGAAGTAGCAGGTGAGTAGGAGGACATAAGGAAGCTAGGGAGGACATAAGGAAGCTAGCAGGTGAGTAGGGAGGACATAAGGAAGCTAGCAGATGAGTAGAGGATAAGGAAGCTAGCAGATGAGTAGGGAGGCATAAGGAAGCTAGCAGGTGAGTAGGGAGGACATACAGAAGCTAGCAGGTGAGTTGGGAGGAATAAGGAAGCTAGCAGATGAGTAGGGAGGACATAAGGAAGCTAGCAGGTGAGTAGGGAGGACATAAGGAAGTTAGCAGGTGAGTAGGGAGGACATAAGGAAGCTAGGGAGGACATAAGGAAGCTAGCAGGTGAGTAGGGAGGACATAAGGAAACTAGCAGATGAGTAGGGAGGAATAAGGAAGCTAGCAGATGAGTAGGGAGGACATAAGGAAGCTAGCAGGTGAGTAGGGAGGACATAAGGAAGCTAGCAGATGAGTAGGGAGGAATAAGGAAGCTAGCAGATGAGTAGGGAGGACATAAGGAAGCTAGCAGGTGAGTAGGGAGGACATAAGGAAGCTAGCAGATGAGTAGGGAGGAATAAGGAAGCTAGCAGGTGAGTAGGGAGGACATAAGGAAGCTAGCAGATGAGTAGGGAGGAATAAGGAAGCTAGCAGGTGAGTAGGGAGGACATAAGGAAGCTAGGGAGGACATACAGTATAATAGGGGACCTTTAAGTATTGCCTTTAAGGCATCTTTAGCATCTTTTTAAGTCCAAGTCTCTTAAAAACATCTTATTTTAGAGGAACATCTCCAGCTAACATCAGGAAACAGAAAATGAAGCATTTCTGGCTTTTTTGTTACTAATTCCCTGATTCTGGTCAAATATAGTTCAAAATAAGTTCTCCCAGCTAAACACAAGATGTCATTTATCTAATTATCCATCTTTACTTCAAGAAATCTCACCAAGACATTTTGTTCTTGTTCTATTGGCAGGTTTGTTCACTTATTAAAAGAGAAAACACCTTGTTTTTATTATATATTGACTTGTTTTTGGAGCTGCATCTTTTACAGTGTGTTTAAGGATTACATTTGATTTGAATCTTTTGGAAACAGAATCCGTCACGAACATGCAGTTTTATCGTTAGCATCAATTTACGTTAGCTGGCAGCAGCTCAACAGATCTGTTGCGATTTCAGCCGTCAAATATACGGACATCGAAGAATGTGCTTATTTTCATGTGAATCAAAGACAAACTGTGTCGACATTCAGCAGCAAATAAAGTGGTAGATCTGCACCACAACCCGACTTATGAGCAGCATGCGAGGAGCAAAACACATTTGGTACATCAGGTTTTATATCACTAAAGCTGTCCTTAATCAGGTTCAAGGTTCAAGGTTTTTATTTTGTCATACGAACATAGCTACAGTGTAGTTATGACGATGAAAATCTTAGGTCACAGGCTCCTCCAACAGAGCAATCAGACAGATGTTTAAATGCATGAAGTCTTTTTTAAGGATTTAAAGATTAATTTTGAAACTAATCATCCGACCACATTATAGAAATCTGTCAAAAACATGCAGTTTTATCGTTAGCTTCGACTTACGTTAGCCAGCAACAGCTAATGGTCGAATCTGTAGTGATTTCAGCAACAATGAGAAGTCTAATGTGACACAAGTACTGGACATAAAATACACATACATGTAAATATGTTTAATATGTAGGCCTATATATGACCCAAATATGTATATATGTTCATTTGAATTCATTTCTTATTTTACAGTCACTAATCTGTACATCATTCTATCTTGAATTGTATTAATCTTTAATCTGTGTGAATCTGTGCTTTCCTGTTTTTCATTCTCACCCTGTTGCTGTTTAAACTATTGAATTTCCCCACGAGGATTAATAAAGGTCCATCTTATCTTATCTTATCTTATCTTATCTTAAATCTGCAGCCTTACCTAACCTGCTTCAGGAACTTAGGAACAGCATTCAAACACATTTCAGTAAATCAGATTTCATCACACAAAAGCTGTTCTTAAATCACATGTTGAAAGACAAAGGGACCTGAGAGCCAACCCCCTGGCTACCGTTATAACATCCTGCTCTCCTACAGTACAATGGGAGTGAAAGGTGCACTTAAGGACATCACTTCAGATGATTCACCTCTTGTAGCTTTTTATTATAAATGATCGCGAGAGCAATCAGTTGAAGTGGCTGCCGCCGTGCAGACAGAACAAAGCCTTTTGTTTCCTGCCTGGTGGGAGAAAACGCAAATAGTTCACCTCGACTGGAGAGCCGCGGTGGGTTAGTTTGAGTCCTGTACGGCTAAAAAAGTAAGGTTATATAAGACTGAACGTCCCAAATGCACCTCTCGTTAAAGAGTACCATTGTACCAGATTCTAAAGCCAATGGTTAACAGTTTGAAGACTGGTTTGCCTCTGAAACTTTATTCACAAAGTTATCGTAGACTGGTCGAAAGTAACATTAAGCTATAAAGGAACTACAGCACGGTCACATGACTTCACGTCACCATCGCTAAGCTAAAGGCGGCTAATGTTGGGCTATAAAGGAACTACAGCACGGTCACATGACTTCACGTCACCACCGCTAAGCTAAAGGCGGCTAATGTTGGGCTATAAAGGAACTACAGCACGGTCACATGACTTCACGTCACCACCGCTAAGCTAAAGGTGGCTAATGTTGGGCTATAAAGGAAATACAGCATGGTCACATGACTTCACGTCACCACCGCTAAGCTAAAGGAGGCTAATGTTGGGCTATAAAGGAACAACAGCACGGTCACATGACTTCACGTCACCACCGCTAAGCTAAAGGTGGCTAATGTTGGGCTATAAAGGAACTACAGCACGATCACATGACTTCACGTCACCACCGCTAAGCTAAAGGTGGCTAACGTTGGGCTATAAAGGAACTACAGCACGGTCACATGACTTCACGTCACCACCGCTAAGCTAAAGGTGGCTAATGTTGGGCTATAAAGGAACTACAGCACGGTCACATGACTTCACGTCACCACCGCTAAGCTAAAGGAGGCTAATGTTGGGCTATAAAGGAACTACAGCACTAGTGGGGGATTTACTGATGTATTTGATCCCGTCAGGATTGTATTACTTAACAGATCATATACCATATGGACAGAAGTAACGGTCACCACTGGTGTAAGAACAAAAAAAAGGAGAAAAGTCTGGTTATATTAAAGTAGACGGGTCCGGTTAACAACAAAGATTATATTAAAACATCCTTTACAAACTCTCACCTGCTAACCTCTTTAAGATAGGTGAGTTATTATATCTAAATGGTTAATTGTGGTGGTTGAAGTAGTCCTTTAAAAGGCAGTTTAAGCAGGTAATGCTATAGGCTTTTTCACCAAGTTAAATATAAATTAGAAAGTTGTGTTGGCCCACGGAGATTTAAAGCAACCAATGACATTATTTCTCCCTCCAGAGAAGATTAAAATGAGTAAAGCTCTAATACACTTCTATAAAACAATACAGTCCCAAACGAGAGGTTAATAATATATTTACAGGTAGTTTATTTTAATAATAATAATTATGTTTATCCAAATCCTCTGTCCCTGAAGTCGAAGCAATAAAAGGAATATTAGGCGCGAGAACATAATTATTCACCGTATGAGTAATATCAGGGTTCCCACCTGGTGAACTGCTGCTGGCTTTATTAAAAAACATGCACGTAATCTGAAATATGAAGCGGGCGATATGGCTAAATTAAATTCAGCTGATAATGATACACTCTGGGTAAAGTGCAGGATGATTCCCCGGGTGTTTCTGCAGCAGGATGTATGTTATGGGAGGAATCTGGAAAAGAGGCTCAAATATCTGACTTGGAAAGATGAAATCATCCTCTAGTCCTCGATGGGATTCTGGGATGTTTTGCAAAACTCTGCATCAGGTTCCCGTCGTGCAACAACACAAAGCGCTGTGACAGATTCATCAGCCAATCAGATGTTGATTTTCAATGACAGTACGCCCCCTGGGCCTAGCAGCGTGTCCTGAGCTAAACTTCTGTCATGAACTTCCTTCGTGGCATGGACTTTATTCACAAGTGATGGGTGAGTACGTTACTATTCACTTTTAACCCTTACCTAGCTGACTGTTGTGATTGTTGATCAGCTGTTGTGATTGTTGATCAGCTGTTGTATTGTTGATCAGCTGTTGTGATTGTTGATCAGCTGTTGTGATTGTTGATCAGCTGTTGTATTGTTGATCAGCTGTTGTGATTGTTGATCAGCTGTTGTGATTGTTGATCAGCTGTCGTATTAATGAGAGACTGTTTGGCATAATGTGCGCATCATCTGATCATGGCTGCATTGGCTGGAACAGAGACGTGTAAAGTGTGTGTACTGTATGTGCTTTTCAATTGTTGACTGAAGGCCCTGTCTAAAGCCCCACGGTACGCCACAGCATACATGTACATATACAAACATAATAACTTTACGATACACTTTATTATCCCTGTAAGGACATTTGTTCTGGACTCCTTCCTGCAGTTACTTATACATGCAGTGGTGTGCCGTCAGCAGGGCCTTCTCTGCTGGCCCTGTAACCAATAACATAAAGTGTGTGTAAAAAGTTTTTTCATGAATATTTAGTTTTAATAGTATAATATCCTCAAAATGTAGTAAGGTTTTGTTGAGGCTGAACTGGAATCTCCTACATCAAAAAGTCACTTGAACGCCTCACAGTTATCTTAGTTGGCGGGGGCACAACAGATACTGCTAGCCTTTTGTTGAAAGATGACACATTTGATTGGTAATAAGCATTAGTGACAGATTCATCAGCCAATCAGATGTTGATGTTCAATGACAGTGTCCTGAGCTAAACTTCTGTCATGAACTTCCTTCGTAGCATCGATCTTATTTACAAGTGACGGGTGAGCACGTTACTATTCACGTCATTTTAGAGCGACGTGGGAGTACGCAATGACACAAGTTTAATAATAGATTACTTCACTGATCAATGTTGGGACATGTCGTCTGCATTTAACCCTTACCTAGCTCACTGTTGTGATTGTTGATCAGCTGTTGTGATTGTTGATCAGCTGTTGTGATTGTTGATCAGCTGTTGTATTGTTGGGAGACTGTTTGGCATAATGTGCGCATTATCTGATCATGGCTGCGTTGGCTGGAACAGAGACGTGTAAAGTGTGTGTACTGTATGTGCTGTTCAATTGTTGACTGAAGGCCCTGTCTAAAGCCCCACGGTGCGCCACAGTAATGTAATGTTTCCTCACTCTGAGAAACAGAGAGGATGTTCTGCCTGCAGCTCTGCTTCCTGTATCGATCCAGGAGGAAAACTTTCCCTTTATAAAGATCATATACCCGTTTCCCTCAGTACGAACATGTCCCAATGTAATGCTCTTTCACCGATACATGACATGGAGCAGAAAGGTCACCTCGATAAAAAGCAGCCGTCCATACGCATCACAGCGAGTCTGATCCCTGCAGGGGTTTCACGTGTAAACAAAGACAGAAATCTGAGTTTCATCATTTCATCTCCTCTACCACACTACAAAAACTCCAAATCTTGCCAAGTATATTTGTCTAATATTTAGTCACAATATGTCTCTACACCTGACATAAGACATAATAACTTCAGAAGTAACACTGCAGTGAGATACAGGGTCTTGTTTTTAGAAATGCATCATCTTGTTGAGTCAAAACATCTTATTTTGAGTTGTATCTCAGATGAAACACATATTTTTTTACATATTTATTAGAAAATCACCAACTATCCGGTTTACTGTCTCTACAAAGTATACTATATATATACTAAAGTACTATAAAGTATAGTTTTTAAACATATAATCAAACGCATTGAGAAAAAGTAATACTTGAGTATTTCCATTTTATGCTACTGTGTACTTCTTACGCCATATTATTAGTTTTATGAAGAAGATGTCCGGTCGCCAGGGCGTGTGTGTGTGTGTGTGTGTGTGTGTGTGTGTGTGTGTGTGTGTGTGTGTGTGTGTGTGTGTGTGTGTGTGTGTGTGTGTGTGTGTGTGTGTGGGCACTACTAAGCACTACATCGAGATTAAGATTAAACAAACTTCTTTCACTTGGGAACACACACATACCTATGGAGTGAGCCAGATGTGTGTAAATTACTGTTCATGGTCATTTGAAAACAAATGCCGGTGTCGGACACACACATACACCAAACACACACACAGAGCGGAGCTGAGCAGAGCACAATCACACACACACACATCATGCGCCTTGGTGACCGGACATCTCCTTCATAAAACGAGTAATAAGGGGAATAATCGGGATGTGTGTAGAGGTGTGTGTGTGTGTGTGTGGTTAAAAAGCAGCCTCAATCTCTATTCAGCTGTTCTAATGAAGGTAAACACAGTGAAGGCGGCGCGTAAAAGGCACAGCTATCTGCGTGCAGATAGTAGATACGGTGAGAGTCACGGACATGAATTCATGCGAACGAGATACTTTTTTTTTCCATGAACCTTTAGGGGCTCCGTACATGCTTATAAATTTGTACTTATATTTCGAGCTGGACATTTTCCTGGATTAATAACAGAGACTAATGACTGAGCTCTGTGAACTGCAGCAACTCATATGTTTTAATAACATTTACATATGTAAGAATAATACGGTGGTCGACAGTCCGCCTACATCACCGCCTACGATCAAGTCCGCCTACATCACCTTCAGAATATATCTAGGATTTAAGGACTAGTGTCACATCAGGATCTGGAGAAACTTGCCCATGCTTTTATCTTCAGTGAATGGATAATGGTTGGTTTTAACTCTGTTTACCTGTGTCTATCTAAACTGAAGCACGTGCAGGAAGCCCATAATCTTACGTCTCGTTTAACTTGCTGAATCATATTTTCTACTGCAATCAATTCTGCCTGGAAACGCACCAGAGTTGTGAAAATAAGGAAACCAAGGTCCAGCTGTAGACATCTGAACGTGGAGTCAAACGGTTCACATTCAATGAAAACACCTGAGATGTCTTTATCACTAAATATCATTGAGTGTTTCCCACGCTTGTTGACTCCAGTTTGAACCCGTTAACAGCTTCAGAAGTGGATCATTCTTCATGTTACAGCTTTCTAAACACCAGGAACATGGACGTGAGTCCTTGAGACTGAATGCATCTCATTCATCAGGGGAGAGATCTGTTTCTATTGGCGCGTTTCCACTACAGCGCGGAGCCCGGTTTAAGAGGGCTGTGACGTCAGCGGCCCGACTTTGGTTGCGTTTCCACTTGGTCTAGTACTGGCCGGCGGGTCCTAATTCACAGTTTTTCTGGCCTCATAAAATCGTGGTTCTAGGGCCAGGAACAACCAGGCTGAGTTGTGACGTCAACACTCTCGACTGCTGATTGGTCAGAGAGAATCGTCACAATCGGCGCGCGAGATAATCCCTAGCGTCGCATATATATATATATATATATAGCGAAGCTTGCAGCATTTTTATAAACAGCATTTTTGTCAACAGAGGAGCTAAAATGGAAAAGAAAAGCACGCCGTGGTTGGTCGAGGAAGTGACGACGTTCCTACATTACATTGCAGATGATAAGATCCAGCGGGAGCTCGACGGGACAACTCGCAATATTAAAGTATTTCAGGAGGTCTCTACACAGATGTCCACAAGCGGCTACTCGAGGACTGTCGTGCAGTGTAGGGAAAAACTCAAAAAGATGAAGAGTGAATATCGCTTGGTCAAAGATAATAACAACAGGAGTGGTGCCAGTAGGAAAAACTGGAAGTGGTTTGAGCTAATGGACACCATTTACGGCCATAGACCGGCTAGCGTTGGGAGGGATGGAGGCCTGGACTCTGCAATGGCGTTACTGGAGTCTCTGCATGGTACGTTTTTTCTAACGCTCTGTTATTTGCTTGAAAGCGTTGTGTCCCTATCTGTTCTAAAGCTCACTTCTAACAAATAAGTCGTCACGGCAGTTTTAAGCAGCGTGACTCCGCCCGACAAAAAGCCGATTGCTCCGCCTACACTGCGTTACTATAGTTACTGCCCCAGTTCCTAAACTGTAATGGAAACGCGCCATCAAGTGAGCTGGTCCTAACAAGGCCTAACGAGGCCGAGCGAGGCCGAGCGAGGCCGAGCGAGGCCGGGCTCCGCGCTATAGTGGAAACGCGCCATATGTCAACCAAGCAATTCAATATATAAATAGTCAATATGAAATAACAACAAGCCCTCAAGATGCCAGAGAAATGTCACGTTGGTAATTTAAGGCTTGACGAACCGATTAGTGCCATCTTAAGAATTCAATTATATAATATTAAACTGAAGATTTGGAAGACATGCTCAAAAAATATTTCCAATTGTTGCAAACAACTGAACTGGACTTTTACACTTGAGAAGTGTTTTCATTATCAATCATTCAATATAGACTAGCTTCGAAGTGGATGTGGCTTAGCTTCAAAGGGGCTTGACCTTGCTTTAAAGTGGGTGTGGCTTAGCTTCAAAGGGGCTTGACCTTGCTTTAAAGTGGGTGTGGCTTAGCTTCAAAAGGGCATGACCTTGCTTAAAAGTGGGTGTGGCTTAGCTTCAAAAGGGCATGACCTTGCTTCAAAGTGGGTGTGGCTTAGCTTCAAAAGGGCATGACCTTGCTTCAAAGCGGGTGTGGCTTAGC